>CM065385.1:38760000-39352500 GCA_033060915.1 Euryodendron excelsum | reverse complement strand
CTGTTGAACAATGGTCTTGATGTTTACTTGAAGAGATTGATAAAGCCATGTTTGGAATTAGCTGGTTCAAGGACTGGGAATAAGCACCCAAGTGAAGTACATAATCAGGTGTTTGGTTTGAATGGGATGAGGCCTATGAGATATGTACACAAACTAAACAGACCCGTTTTGGCATCCTTGTTGGACTTCCAAGTTGCGATGGAGGCAAATCACTGGAGGCTTGGTGAAGATTGGCCAATACAACTTGAGAAGATTTGCTTGCATGAATCAGATAAAAAATGAATTCAAAATGATTGGCACATGAATCTGATGGGACTACGCATGCAACTTCATCTCAGTGATAATGGGGTTATTCTGATTCTAGTATCCCTGCTAACAGTGATGTTGACCCCTCATTTTTTTTTATGAGCGATGCTGAAGGGCTTACGTGGTTAAAACTACAAAAAATTTTGGTTCAAGGCGATTAGGTTGTATATAAATCTCAGTGCTGATTATTCCATCAAGGGGACACGTTATGTGGTAAAGTAACACTTGTAAAAATCTGGCCACTACAAGTAGCTCAGTGGTCTCCAACTAATATCTATAGTTGTTCATCTTATTGACCTTTTTGTTAATAAAGTTTGTCTTTGGAGTTGCCATACCTACTGTTACTGAATTGCTATATTAATTTTCTCACTTTTTCAGAGATCTTGTTAAGCTGCTGTAGTATTTTATTTATCATGTTAGATTGAACAAACAGTTCTCATGAAAAAGTAAAATGTCTCATACTGTTGAGTTAGTTTTATTGTTTGGTGCTCTCTTTATCTTTATGTCTACTCTCTCACTTTGTTTTCCCAATTGGTTGACATTCCGGATGACTACCAAGTTACGGGAATAAGCAATTTACTAACTTTAGTGGTTTGAGATAGTCATAGTTTCAAGTCGTGGGATTTTTTTTGGGTTTTAGTGATAAAATCTAAGGCCTGCCTCATAAACTTACTACATTGAATAGAACAGTAGCTTTCAAAGCTTTCAATTTTTTTCCTTGGGAGGTGGTGGTGTTTGGGTTAATAGGCCTCTTTGCTTAGAAATGAGATTTCAGTATTATACATGGATTAATAAAGATGCATATCTAAAGGGTCTCTCTCTCTCTCTCTCTCTCTCTATAAACAGATACATCTGTACATGTGTGTACATATATTTTTTTATGTTTTGAGCTCAAATATGAACTCTCTGAAGGTTCCCCTTGTTTCTATTCATTCTCTGTTTTCATTTGATTAGCTCTGAGCACTTCTGTTTTTTTTACATGAAACCTAGAGGAATAACTTCTTTTTTGGTGTCTTGAAGAAACCTAATGTGACTTTCATTATTACTTCATGGTAGTCATCAATTGCTCAACCTAGCAATCCTTAATTCTAGGTGACAGTCATGAGCTATAGATGAAAATATTTCTGTTTCTTGAAGTGGTGTTTGTTATTACATTGGAATAAAGTCAATTTTCATTTTCATCAGCTATTTGAAGGTAGAGGTCAACATTTAGTACGGGACTGTGAGTCTTTTAATTGAAAATGGGAAATTAATTTCTTGAGCTGTTTGTAGTAACCTTTTTCGTTTACATGATTTTTGTTTTTTTTTTTTTTCTGGATTAAAGACAGAAAATAATTTCTTATGCGATTTGTAGTTACCTTGATGTGTGGACATTTTGCAGAGCTAATGCTGGACTAGTTCATTGTATTCTGTACTAATTTACCATCCACCTTCAGCCGCACCAGTTTTGGTTTATTATTCTTAAAAACTTAAATGAAGATACAAAGAGGTCATTATCTTTACATGTTTATGCTAATGACTAAAAATAGAAGTTATAACTTGCAAATTTGTAGGATGTGTAGTATGAAAAGTCTTTGCAATTGGTTATCGGAGCTACCACAGGAAAGAGAAAGAGTGTAAAGAATTTATTGCAGAGAATAAAATCGTTACAAAAAATGCCGCCTTTTTGGTGCTTTCTAATATACTTCTACTTCTTAAAAGAAGAAAAAGAAAAAGAAATCCTTGCAAATAATGATAATAGTGACTGGACATGATGCTTTTTATCAGAACTGTGAAAAGTAATCTAATACATTATTTGAGATTAACTTGCTTCAAATATTATGAGGGAGAAAAAATTGAACAAAAAATAAAACTCTACACTAAATGTAATGGAAACAACTTTTTCCCCCTGCATTTTCTGAACCTAATCAAAGGGTTAAACTGCATTTTCAGTTTAATTTACAATTTCAAGAATGAGTATAAATGTACGGTATTTGTACAACCTTGTAGCATTAATGTCCCATATACCACTTGGTACAGTTCATTACATCTGCTGCTTTTTACCACATTGTGTAAATGCTATTTGACTTTACTGTCTAAACATGGTCATATGCTGCATCATCGCCTTCAATCCCAATCTGCAGTTTGTATGTCAGATCTGTAACTCCTAACTTCACCTTTGAGCTTGCTCTTCAGTTATAGCAGGGAAGTGATTTGTGCAGATGCAAGGAATTAGATCTCACTTCTGATCATCAAAATCAAGGCTGTAAGTGTTGTCTTTATCTTCCAATCAGCTTCCCCTTTGTTCTTTGTTCTTTTTCTCCTTCTTCCACTGAAGAGAAGAACTCACATAAGCTGGCAGCATGATCCGAGGATCATCACAGATTACCTAAAAATGAAACATCGCAATAAGAAACTCTGCTTTGCATCTTTTGACCAAGATGATTGAGGAGGAAATACAAACTTTCCAAAATGGAATCACATGATGGTCTCTTTGGCTTAAGCCACGTGTCAGGGTTTCCCTCCACCAGTTGAAGGAATTCTAGCACTTGAGTGGAGTGGAGATGGTTGTTTATTTTCATTAATAACGATATTGAGTATGACAGGTTTGTTACATACGTCTAGTAGCCATAGCTTGAATGTCAGGAATACAAATTGTATAACGTATGAGGATGTGGGAAGGACACATGCAAGATGTAATTCCCCTTTTGCCCTTTCAGCTATTCCTAAAAAATACACCTTGCTAATTGCAGTTTTCCAAACAGTGTTTGGCGGACTCAGAGATGTGCATGTTATTCTTTGGCACGGGATATGCTACCTAAGGTATGCCACTTTTAGACACTGTATATCAATATGTTGAGACACACTATATGTCCTTTGCTCAGGTTATTTAGTATGATTTTATACTCTATAATTGGTAATGGGAGCTCTCATTGTTGATTTCCCTTCTCAGTCACTTGACTGAGGAATCTAGACTTTTTATGTATGTTTTGTAGGCTCTAGGTCCTTCTTTGTCCGTTTATGTGATTTTCAAATTGCCTTTGTTATGCTTTTCTCAGCCTTTTGGCCAAAGATCAAGTGTAGAGTGTGACTTGTAAAATTTGACAAGCATAATAGAATTATTTTGATGAGATTATTTAGTTGGGTCTAAATTTTAATTTCACTTGTCCTGCAACCTGAACAAAAATAAAAATAAAAATAATGATAATTCCATTTAGTCTCCCAAGACGAAAATTCTTCCCAAAAAGCCGAGAAAAAATTTGTATACATGGAGACCCACTTAAATTCATTCAGGTAAACTTGAGACTAGGGTCAAACTACCATTCAGCTTAGTAGTTTCCTACTATGAAGTTCGAGTATCCAGCCCTGTATTGCTCCTTTTTACTGTTGGATGAAGGCTGTGTACTTGCCACCTACCTAATGACTGGAGCTGCTTGAATACTAATAGCCATGGGCACAATTAGCCACATTTTTTTACTAATTTTTGTTTATTGACAAGTGACAACAATAACTAAATTTCAGGTCTACCTGTAGAGCCTAGTCTTTTTGCATAATCAAATTGAGTAGATTGGCTCCCATGGTTTGTTTTCTATATATAGGAATGATTGAGCTAACATGTTGCTTAAAAACGTTTTGCTGTTGGATTTGAAGTTAAAGCAACAACAGGAATCAAAGTATCTTTGTTCTTTCCTGATAAATGGGAGATTGTCTAAAAGGTATCAACGCGCTCGACACAATTGTTTTTCTAGAGCAAAGCAGCAAGTTTTGTTGCTAGTGCTTGTTGAGGAAAGTGATTCGATTGTATGGTGGATTTCTGCTTTGTGCTGCATCATCACCTTCAGGTGCCTGTTTCATATGAAGTATTTTTTCTTTCTTAGGATCCTATGCACTCAAGCAGGTAGATATGCAGACAGTGGAATCTAAGCATCACCAAGAGCAAAACAAATGGATAATTATGTCTGAGACACATCAAAAGGAATTCTGTTATGCATCCTCCCTTACATCAGTGGGACTTCTTCATTCAAGGAGGAACCGTGATTAGGTATTACATGGGAGAATTTTTAGTTCTAACAGGGTACTAGACATGTTTCGTTCCTTTTCTTTGATGACATGTGGGCTATTGATGCATGACAATGGTGGAATCCAGTGCAACAAAAAAAATGATGTCGAATTGATATATATTCTTTTCGTTTAAGGACAATATTTTCTTTGTCAATTTTAAAATCATAGTCCACCTTAACAATAGACAGAAAAATTTCCTCTGCCGGGTTGAATCCTAAAATCGCAACCATGCAAGTTTCACCCATTTCCTGAAACATAAGAGGGGTCATTTGGAGATTGAATTTAGTAATATTTATGCGTGATACCATACTGCTATGGTCCTGTTAAGGATCCCAAATTAGTTGAACACCAAAAGAGAGAGTGTATAGGGGATTGACGACTTATTGCTTGGGCTAAAAATGCCAGTTGTTTTGGGGACTGTTCTTTTTCTGGATCTTTAGGTATCAGTGTTTATGCTGGACACTTCTGTTTAGCGCAATAGATGGTACTGTAGTTATGTGTGCTTGGGATTCACTCCACCTTCTATTAGTTCTCATGGTTGATAGTCTTACCAACCCAAAACTGAGGAGTTTTTATTCTTATCATAAGACTGCATCATGATGTTGAAGATGGTGAATTTTTTTAGGTTGGAAATCTGTTCTATGCCGAGTCAAGGGTCACTCATTACTTGAGGTAAACACTACCGGTCTCTTTCAGTTCTTTTGAATGTAATGACCGAATATTATTTGTGCTGATATAGAATCGGAGGTTCAGTGCCACTAAAGATGAACCAAAACCATTTATCTAAGCTATACCGTAAACTGGGAGTAGCCAAAAAGAAGGAAAAGCTATTAAACATTAGCTTTTTTATTGACGTTAATTCGTTCGTTGGGTCTCATTTTTGGATCAGTGACTAAATTTGGTACTCATATAACTTGTGGCCCATATCTAACTTCCGGTTATTTTGTTTTATTGTTTTTTTGATACATGGTATTCAGGTTTTCGACTGTTCTTTTGAGTTCGTGCAGATTTAGTGTTCACACAAATTTTATAAAATTTCATTCATTGCACGGATGATAGTTAGTGATAAGAAGACGAGAAGCGACACAACTTTAGATCTCATTCATAACGTTAGTATGAAAATGACCATTAGTTATCACGTTGGGTTTGGGAAATGCCCGTTAAAATTTGCATTTTGTGAGTCCTACTCCTTGGAGTTCACAACTTTGTCACCAGACAGATGTACGTATGTCAAGTCGGAATTATATCGAGCTAATGTTCAATATCTCTCTGAGCATCATGAATTAGAATTTTTTTTGGGAGTAATTATACTTTATCTTTTTGTAATTTGATTCAAAATTATATAACTTCCTGAATTTTAAAAGTGAACAGATGGTCACTTGTACTTTTGAACTAAAGTACAAATTGATGGAAATCGTGCGATTTAACTGAAATTCTATTATAGGAGTATTTTTGTTATTTTATCTCTAACTTAGAATATTAAAAAGATGATTTAGCTTTTTTATGTTAAAATAAAGTGTTGTTTATCAAAGGTTTTTTTTTTTTGGTTATTTCACCAAGTAGCCTTTTTGATGTTCTATGGAGGGTTTTTTCAGTTATTTTAGCAAGTCATCTTTTGGATGTTCTAATTTGAAGATATAAAATGATTAAAATACTCCTATAATAGAATTTCGATTAAACCTAATAGTTTTCATTATCTTTTTAGTATAAAAGGGGATCATCTTTTTAATGTTCTAAAACTACAGAGGGTTATGTGTTCACTTTTAAAACATAGGGAATCATTTGATTTTGACTCAAATTACAAGAGAATAAAATGTAATTACCCGTAACAATTTTAGTTAAATCTAACGATTTTCATCCATTTGCACTTTAATCCAAAACTATAAGGGGACCATTTATTTATTTTTAAAGTTCAGGGAATTTTCTAATTTTAGATCAAACCACAGAGAGTAAAATGTAATTACTTTTTTTTTTGCACAAAATAAATATGCACTATTTCATATATCTGTCAAAATAGTATTGTCTCTCAGTATTATAGAATTATTTGTAGGAGGCTCTGTTGCACCTATATCAAGATCAAATTTTAAATTTTATCGCATACTCTAAATTTATAAATATTCAAATTTAAGTATTAAGCGGGAAATTTTAAATTCTTATCCACTCAATCAACACTGGCTGATCTATGATTAGATTCTGTACCTACAGAAACGTGAAAGACAGTCCAAAGCTCCTTTGACATGTCAAAACTTGTGCAGGGTGACCGAAGACGTGGAGGGAGGGTCGGCTAGAGATGGAGGACTCTTGACTTGGAGTAGTTGGTGATGAGAAAAGAAGAGGTTGGTTTCTCTTTTGTCACTTCTAATAACTTATATATATATACACATATATAACAGTATGTTCATCTAAACTAGGGGTTGGGTTGCGGTGAAACCGTGCGTGAAAGTTTCAGTCGGCTATATATAGGAAACAAACTTGGGTTTGGTAGTAACTTGTAGGCGGATCTTAGCTTTAGCTTGTTTGAATTCAACTCTTATCTGAACCAAACCAAGAATTCTGTTTTACCAATTACGTGTTCATTTAGTATAATGTTTTTTTAATTTTTTAGTTTAGAAATAAAAAAATTAATTTTTTTTTATTTTTATAAGTTAAAGATAAGTAAAAAAAAGTATTAACTTTTTTACTTATAAACTAAAAAAACACTGAGAGCTTGTTTCATATCAAACAAGTCTTGATGTTTGTGTTTAAATACCTACACTTAATTTCTCCTTTGAGGAGTGTTAAAATGATTGGTTTTGTTAAAATAAAAATGCTTGTGCCATGCGGCCTTTTAATAACTGCAGCCGCCAGTGAACTCTTCTCAATGGTTTGGGTTTGGGTCCATGTCTCCGTTTGACGTCTTGCGTTGAGCTAAAGACTTGTCCTAGTCTTAGTGTGTGTATTTAAATATCTACAATTAACTTCTTATTTAAAGAGTTATAAAGTGATTGATTTTATTAAAAATAAATAAAATAAATAAATTCTACCAAATGAACGCTATAACGTTGCCTACTTATCAAAACTGGAAAAAGAGTTCGATGGGCGGCTCTAGTAGTCTGTTACGAACCTATGGAAGGGAATGGAAAGCAAGAAAGCCTCTAAACATATCCATTGCAATTTTTAATCACGTGATAAATTTGTGATTCCTCTCTCTCTCTCTCTCTCTCTCTCTCTCTGTGTGAGAAGCTGCATGATGATCAAATTATAATCCAACCGAAGAGGGAAACTCCAAAGTACGGAGAAATTGGAAGAAGAAAAAAAAAAAGGATCAAAATTACTTAAGCATTCACATAACTTTATGGTATGTATATTTAATGTTTCATTTTCATTTTTAAAAAGTTTCTCGCTATTAGTTCATCATTTGATTCTTGATCACTTCTCGTAGTTTTTTGTCTGAAGCTTTTACCATTCTTATATATGGTCTTTGCATGTGTTTCTAGGCCAATTTTGATCCAATATTTTTTTATTTTGTCTCTTATACAATGTACCATAAAAAAAAAAACAACAAAAAATACAACAATATGACATACTTTTTTTTAAGGTTATTTATTCAAAAATAGAAATGAATTTCCAAGCCATGTAATCTGATAATACTTTATTAGTACATAAACAAACCCACCCAGAATTATTTAATCTTATTGAACAAACTTTAAAATCACAAATAAAATTCTCTTTTCGCAATCACTAACCTGAATTTGGATTAGTATTCAGCTTAAAATTTGGACAGGTGACAATATTTTTTATTTTTCTATCAATTAAACACTGAACAGTCACGACGGATGTTCCCTTTGGATCCGGTCTTGACTCCGACCCGGCCAAGTTTGGTCATTGCCGTGGCAAAGGCTTTCTGGAAAACAGACGATTGGTTGGCCCACGTATTCACTGTGGGCCTGGACCTTGAGTCCGTAAAGAGGACTTGGTCCGAGGTGAAGAGGCCCTTGCCTTGCTGGAGATTCTGATAGTACACATTGTCAAAAGTCCTAGGCGTGTTTGGGTCCATGTTGATGGCTATTCTGGGGTCCACATTCCTCGGGCACATGGACTGCAACTGGGAAGCATATGCTTGGTTGAGGGTGGGGTCCACTGGGTTTTTGGGGCTGAAATTGTAAATCCGACTTGAAAACTTGCTGCAGTGTGAGAATCCTACCGTATGGGCAGCTGCAAATAATCATAATAATAATAAAAAACAGATAAGAAGAAAACCACCAAATGCTACTAATTATTTAAGGACTTAGGGTAACAATTAAAAGTAAGACAGTTAATGACCCTTAGATTTTAAAAGAAAATAGTTAAAATCAAGCTGGTTTTAAGTTTTTTTTATTTATTTTTAATATCAATGTGAAACAAAAAGTAATTTTTTTTAAAATTAAAGATATAATGAATTGGATTAAACTAAGGGTGGTTGAAAGAGAAGGTCAAGGTGATGCAAGAAGTAAAATCTTGGAATGCGTAAGATTTAAGGGAACAATATACAAAGGGCACTCCTATTGTTGCGACAATAGTGAAAAAAATTGAATTTTGAATTGCTTTTACAAGAAGTGTTGTCCTGGAAATAAGAGTCAAGTCATATATATATACCCATATAGAGAAAAAAAAACCTTTATTAAAATAATGTAGTTATGGTATTTTTAAAATGATGTGTTAAAATAATAATATTTTAATTTAAAATAAAAAGTACACAAACAATTACAATTATATTATTAAAATAATTTTAAAAAAAATCTATTTGTGAAGCACGACTCTTGTAATTCTAAAGTCAAGAGAAGTTAGCGCTTATGGCGCACAACATAGACTTGCTCCTCTCACATAAATTGTGGGTTCCATGACTGCTGGTGGGTGTGCGGTTCCACCAACAAGAGGATATGCAAGCTATCTAAGAGAAGAAGAAATGAAATGCTGTTTCTATAGGAGTATTGAATATATTTTTTTTGTAAAACTAGTGAATATACCATCACAGAAAACTATAATTATAATAATCCAATTGATTTTGATAGGCCTCGATGGTGATATGCAACTATGCACGCAAAGCAACATTTTAGGCTCGGGAACAACCTATGATGGTGATATGCAATTATGCACGAAAACAACATTTTAGGCTCGGGAACAACCTATGATCAAGGCCTTGTCTTGATGCATTCCAGCTAATGCTTGACTAAACTAATAATGTACAACCAAAGAGAAAACGATGAAGAAGATTCTGTCAAAGCAGGCCCCACAAATCGAAAAAATTATTCAAGAGCTGCTTTGGAGTACAACGTCATCTATACTCCAATACGCAAATAGAAACAGTGTTACCATGTTAGGTGAGATGAAGTAAGGCCACGTCGAGCTTGACTAGCACTAAATAATTTGTTCACAAATCTCCTCGTAGAAGCCCTAACCTACTGACAGAATGCCAGTACCCTGTGATTGGACCGCGTTTGGCAAGGGGCAATTGTTTACCTGAGAGAGCAATCATGTCTGTCTGAGTTAGCCCATTGGCAGCAAACAAGGCATTGAGCTGATTCAGATTGAAGGTTGGCTGAGGCAGCTTTCCATTTACGCTTGCTGCAGTTGAACTCATCCCATCCAACCTGCCCAACTCCACGGTATATGAAGGTCCACCGGCCTGCATCACCATCACAAAATAACAACTTGAACAATTTGAAGTATGGATAAGATAAAAGCACTTTTGAAATTAATATAATCACGATAATTGTATCTACCTACAGCCATGCATTAACCTTTCCTAGCTTACTGCAAAATCACAGATTATATTCGAAAAGCTAGCATACAAACCAGATTGATAACGTCTCTGGTTGCCATGGCAAGTATGTCAGCACAGGACACCTTGTTCCTGCAACTTGGGATCGCATCAACGGCCGCTTTGGCTTTGATCACAGTGTCGAACCCATCTCCGGCCAGCGACAGATTATCTGGGTGATCCTTCTCGGCTTTGTTGGTTCCGGTAGATGCAATTATTACTGAAGCATCACAACCCTATTATTTTGAACAAACCAATGGCCAAATCAGTAAGATTTAGCAATAACTTAAAAAAAAAAAAAAAAAGAAGTATGATTCTAAGTTTCTAACAGTTGATGATCAGTTTTTACCTGGACAAAACAATCATGGAAGAAGAGACGAAGAGTAGCAGGGACTGTGACAAACGTTTGTTTAAATTTTTGTGTAACGGCATTTCTGACGATAGTTTCAACATTTGGGCAGATATTGGCGTAGTAGTTTGGTCTAAGTTGTGCCGTTGCGAAATAAGGGAGGATAGACAAGCTCAGAGACAGCGACCACACGGCTACCAGAACATTCAATCGACCCATCTGTTCCGAGATGATCAGTTTAGAAAGACAAATACAGAGAGAGGAAAAAAATGCAGGGATTTAGATATGGGTCGATGTCGATTAGTTTGATTGAGCTAGGTATATATACAGATATATAGATACATACATATATGGGTTGTTGTCATGACTCATTAAGCCAGTTGTATTAGATTCTTTTTTACAACCAAGAAAGTTTAATCTAATGGGAAAATAGTGATTTCGAAAGAGACATTGGTTAAGCTCGTGGCCGCCTTTGTTTTATATTTTCTTCATAACTGCTCCCCTCGTCGTCTAAAACGTTAGTGTCCAAACTAAAGAGTTTGAACCCAAAGCGTGGTCCATGAGAATCAGCTAGAGAGAGAGAGAGAGAGAGAGAGAGAGAGAGAGATGGCTAAATAGGTACAACCAGAACGTAGAATGCACGCCAAGACAACTTTTCCTGTGGGCTGCCGAAACTCTAAAAATTAAGAAAAACGAGCCAAGTCTACTCTCAAACAGCACTCTTGTGATTGAAAATTTTCAGTCAAACAAAGATCTAAAACATATGTCTTAACAACGCTCCAAAGGCCACAAAAATGCACATTAATATCTATCCATCCTTGAATATAGGAAGAGACTAATAAAATGGGCGATACTTGGGAAGCAGAAACAGATGAGTCAATCATGACTCAATTAATGGCATGGCCCCTATAATTTAGATTATCCCACAAGTAGATTAGTAGAGGCTGTAGAGTTAGACTTATGATTAATCATTGTGCTCATGTGAGGTGATGCTAGCTCTGAATTATGCAAGTGGCAGGCAATCACACCGAAAACTACTGTTGAAAGAAAGGAAAATTTTCAATTTATTAAAAATCAAATGATAGGGAGATGATTGGGATATCATGTCTATCTATGTACGTAATCTGCATTAATTAGTTTTGTTTTTGGTGTCTTTTTTCTTTAGAAAAATATTTGTTAGGTGTCAAGTTCCTGTCTCGATGTGAGGCAAGTTGTTTCCTTGGATGGGTTGTAAAGAGAAATTCATGTGCATCTCTTCTTTTTTCCAGTTTAAAGAAATGGTTGGAGACCAGAGACAGGATCAGATCTTACTAGCTATCACTACACTGGCACCAAAAGCTCCTCCCCCTTTCAAGCACCATCAATTTATTTATTAATTGACTAACTATAATAATAATAACCCCAAAAATAAGTGTGGAGGGAGTTCGGCAATGACAGGAAATAGAAATCTTTTTTCTATTTTTCTCGAATACCATCGTTTTTGTAAAGCTAAGACAATCTTTTCACTTTTAATAGGCTGACTATCGAACCAACTACAATTAGCTTAGTTGATCAGGATTTTGATTTCTCTTAAAGAGGTTAAGGGTTTAATTTCTCCTCTCCTGATCCCCTCCCTAACGTAGACCCTCCCTAATGTAATCCCTTCCGATATACCAAACAAAACAAAAAAAAATAGGCCCGCTATCTATAATAGAGTTAGCAATAGAAATAGTGTTGTAAGCCAGGGTTTTCTTCCATATCAATGACCTCCATCTTGTACTGATGCTTAGCTCTGGTTTCTATGATGACTTAATTCCACTCAAAATACATTATCGATTGAAAAAGATTAGATAAATGGAATTTATATGTAGAAATTCCCCCTTGGTTTGATCATTAATGTGCATTTTTAGTTAGTTTTAGTATTTTCAGTCTCTTAACTCGGATAAGGATTTGTTTTCTAAAGGAGAGATTGATCAAGGAGATGAAGCAGGCTGTCAAAAACTGGGATCATTTATCTTTGCAACCAAACATGCCTCAACAATAATATTTCTGGTTGTCCCCATTTCAAGTTGGGAAGACTGAAAGGAAGATTGATGAAAGAGAAGGAGGTCATCTACCTCAATGGCTTGGGCCAGTACTTGGGAAGTTTGTCAAAAAAATGAAATGGGCCAAAAATTAATTATCCATTATTATCGAACGTTATTTTATTTTATTTTATTTTTGTTTTGGTAGTTATTTAAATTTTTATTGCAGTTGAAATAAGCAAGCTAGCCAACCGAAAACTACTCGTTTTTTTTCCATGATTGTATTTTCTACTATTTTCTAGTGTTTTCATGATTAATTAATCTTGTTTAGCCTTTTACAGATTTAAGAATATTTGTAGACAATATCGAACTTATATAACAATATAACTAAGAAACTAGCTTTTTTTCAAAAATAATTTCTTCAAATTTGGGATAATTAAGTTGATAGCTTTATTATTTTTTCCCTGGTCAGTGACTCAAAGAGCAAAAGGAAGAACAAAAAGGAAAGGAAAAAAAAAACAACGGAGAAATAGAAAAAGTTAAACAACACAGAGCCCAACAGCCTAACTTGCAATTGGTCCTTGAACGTCGTTGGCTAGAATGTCCATTACTTCGCAAGGCGAAGGAATGGGCCAAGGCAATGTCCTTTCGATGTCGTAAATCTTGATGGATCGACAGGCAGTGGCCCAGAAACAGGATTGAAGGCCACGAAAATCATGTGGCGCTAAAGGCTACAAATAACAAGCGCGGACTTTGGAGGCACCCAACCACCCAAAAATGTGAAAATTGCTTATAATTTCATTGTTCAAAGGTGCACGTCATTATCATGTGGCGTGACAAATCATAGATATCTAGTGAGTCGAGCTGGGCAATGGGTTGGTAAGTTTGTCTTGAAAATATAATTAGTTTCAAACTGTGTTTAACTTAAATCTCAAATAAATTTTAATTGAATTGATCAAGAGCTCAAATCAAGTATCATGATTTTTTCAAAATACAATTGTAGAGTGCATATAAGTTTATATAGCTGAAATTAACGAGTTGCACAATGAGTTCAAACTAAGATTGTTTAACAATAAATTGATCTCGAATCAAATTGAGTAGGTTGATTTGTTTTGCTGTGATAACCAAGTTCTCTTGTAACCAGTTCACACCTCTTAGAAGAGATGGCTCTGATCTCATATTGAACATAACTTGTGCAAGGACAAAGATGCTATAAAATCTGTAATATGAGAAAGAAAAGCAAAAGATGTTTCGAATTCTTGTGAAAATAAGAGCTTATTATATTCTTTTCTCAAATGGGTTAGCAACTGAAGTGTGTAGATCTACAAAATGTCCATTTATGCAACCATATACACATCGGAGATAAGGATTCAATTATTGCTTAATGCATTATTAATTTGGGCTAAGCTCAACATGACAGACTTCAAAGAGGTAGATATCTGTACCTCGCGGAGACAAGGATGATCCAATTATTGATGTCTATCTATTGAGATAAAGCAGTGAAAGGGATTGATTGATTGAGTTCGCACAAATCCACAACTGATTAAAAAAAAACATAGAAATATAATAAAAGAGCTAGTGTCCAATTGTTCGCAAGGTAAGAGGCTGCTACTACGAAGGCATGTACGATGTAGGTGTGAGTCGACGTAGGTAGTCCCCCCGATGTGCTCTCTGAATTTTGGGTTGATAACGATTGTTGCGGGCCCATGCTACAACATCGACCGTGAACCGGTACGAATATTCAGTAGCTCCCGGGTTAGTCCGGTGGAGGAGTCCGAGATAGGAGCGTGTAGCTGAGGTGTATGTCTGTTGGATTCGATTCTCCATTCGGATCCTCATGGACATATTTTTCAAAAAAATCAGTCGGTTAAATTGAGCCGTTATTGTCTGCCAAAATGACCCGTGTTTGATTGGTGGGTTGGGATGCTTACTAGCTACTATCCGATAGAGTTTACTCGCCTGGATCAGTTCAAAGAACCGTGCCTTGGCCAAATTTCTCTTACATTACCATTTGTCACTCAAATTTAAATTTTACAATAAAGATTCCAACGAATGCGCATTACAAAAAAATTCAAAACGGCAGTACTAACAGTTCTTTGCACTATCTTCCTCCTCCTTTAGTTTTTTCATTTACCTGCATTAGTCATGGCGAAATTTGATAGTACAAAAAAATAGTGGCAAAAATATTTTAGGAGTCTATTAACCCCCAATGACTCCAATTATAATAAGATCCATTTTTCCTTTGATAAGTAATTATAATAAGGTCCATTGAACTTACAAAGAGAGAGGGAATTAATGATAGTCGAGGTGATGAGTTCAAATCTATATTTACCAAAATGGGAAGCCGAAGCAGGAAACGTTAGGAGAAACAGATGCATAAAACGCAACTAAAAAATATAGGGGGAAGTGGGAAGCGGAAAACGATTGGAAAATTTAATAGAAAACTTTTCCAAATCTTAAAGGAGATTTTTAAGAAATTTAGTGGAGACCTTTGGAAAACTTAGTAGAGATATTTGAGAAACTTAGTGTAAATCTACGTGAATAATTTCATAGATACATAGTTAGAACTTAAGGAAAAAAATGTATAAAAATTAATATTTTAAGCTTCCGAAGCATTTTCTAATAGTTTCTCCTAAGTTTCCCTAGACTTTCCAAAACGTTTTCTTCTCGTTTCCGAAACATTTCTCAAAATTTTCGAAATAAATTTTGTACCGGTATCAAAAACCCGTTTCCAAAAAAATACGTTTCTCCCTCCAAAATGAGTTTTTGATAACTATGTTCAAATCCTGATCCATCAGGGTGGTATATGTGGTGATTGGATAGGTCTTACCTCTTGATTTAGAATGTGTAAATAATGTATTTGGATGATGTGATACATATTTGTTCGTAAAAAAAAAATTACAAAATTATGTATTCATTTATCTATTCACGATCCGTGGCATTTTCATTTCACATAGCTAACCATAGGCTATAATAATATAATACTATAGAAGACCTTGTTTGCTGTTTTAATTAGCTCTGAGCAGTCTGAAACCTCTGTCAGCCATTTCTCCTCCACGCCTAACAGCCCAACTTTGTGATGAAGTATACAATTGTGATGAATTCTAGAGAGAGGTTTGAGCTACATAGTTCTCAAAATGCACAAATGTGAGAGAGTTGTGGGAAAGAGAGCAATATATTATATGTTGGCTCACTAACTATTTGGCATTATTTTCTAACCAAAGACTAAATTGGTATTAAACATTACTTAGATTCGAGATGCCACCACTTGTCATCATTAATGTCCTTATCCAATGAATAATTAACTGAAATCAATGAGTAGTTATGTAATCCCTGTCACTGCAGGTTTCATCATAATGCCACCCGTGATCACAACCATAAAAAAATCATAGAAAATTGTCAGAATAATTTGTATGGGTTTGATACAAAATGTAAACTATAGCCTAAACTCATGATCCAATGAACTGTAATGAAAAAAAAAATTAAAAATAGATAGGTATAGGTAGCTCATGTTTTGGCTACTTCATGTAGATTATTAATTTATGGAGGCACTAAATGGGGGGTGAAGTTGAAAAAAGATGCACATGGAGAGAGAGAAAGCAGCCAAAAGAATAGTGGCCACATTATTCATGAAAGAGAAGAAAGAAATAGTTTTCTTGATCAACTGATAAGGATGTGGTTGGAGATCATTGGTTTAGAACAGGACAACTCGAGTATTATTCTTAGCTTGAACACTGACAAAGGGAGAAGAATCAAAATGCAGCAAGGCAACAAGGAAAGAATAGCATCTACTAGTTTCATGGCTTGCTTATAGTCTTTTTCTGATATTCAGACCATTGATGCCATTTGAAAATCCTTGAATACGATGATTTTTGACAAGAGTAGACACATTTAGAAGGGAAGAAGTTAAATATGAAGATTCACAAAATTTCTCCAATGTAATCCACAACTTCTTTCTAATTGTATTGATTTAGGTTTCAAAATAATGCAGGTTGTCAACAATATCATTCAGAATAAAGAGTTGAATAAGAAATTTCGAACAACGCTATGCGAACAAAAAATTTATATAAAATTTTTATATAGAATGACATAAGTTAATCAAAACCTATCCTTTTAGAACAACACACCTACCATGACAAATTTTAGTTTGGTGGAGGACTTTGTACCAAAATCTCTAGCTATAAAATTTTGCAAAATAGAAAGAAAAACAAAAATTGAAGCAAAGTACTTTATGAACTTGTTTGCAGCATGGCTCTGACTTTATTAATTTCATCTTGACTCAAATGTAGGGGTGACTCACTCAATGATCAATTGGATGAGGACAAGGCAGAGTTCAGAGTTCCTATTAAGACGTGTTGTGAAATTGTGGAACACAAATCAGAAAATGCTTCGTACGACCCCCACTCTATACTGTTGAGAGAGAACCATTTGAATAAGCCTTCCTGTGATTTCATTCTCCTCTACCCCCTTCTTTCTTCCATTTCCATTTCCTTTTTAATGGTGGGACCAACAAACAGCGCAAGCCCTTAGCTCAGCCTTTCAGCAAACCCAAAAGTACCCACTACCCCATATTGCTGTACCTTCTTGCACCGGCAACGCGTGCTTCCATGTCCTCTCTCTGTATGTTTCTTTCATATATGTTCATATACGTCCACTATATAGAGTATAAACATATATACATACATAATATATGTATCTCTATCTACAGACTACAAATATATATAGAAAAAGAAAAAGAGACCTAGAGAGAGAGAGAGAGAGAGAGTTATCCACATATGCTCAACAGGAATGCATGTGACTATCTTTGTTGATAACTACGAGCAGACATGGATTTTTTGTTTTCGTTTTACTTCCACTCATTTTTTTAATCTTTATTCTATTTGTTTCCCAATAATTTTTTATTACCTGGGACCAAATCCATCTCTCTTCCATATTCATGGGCTTGGATCTTCCTCTTCCCCTCTGTCTGTACAGCTACAACTAAGCAACAAAGACGAACCAAACTCAACTATTCCCCCAAACAAAATGGAGATCTGCCATATGCCTCATAATTGTTTACAAGCACATATAATTGGGTGTGACAATATGTTAAGTACATCTTATTTTTAGCCCTGGTCCACTGACCTAGACCGTTCATTGGCATCAAGATTGGTATCAATTAAGCAATGGCCATGATGACTTTGTTGGGTCCTCCAAATTTAAATGAGCGGTGGTCAAATCCAACCAATCACACAACCCCCAAAAAAAAAAAAAAAAGATCTTACTAATCAAGCCATAAATATGACAATACAGTGTATGTATACACAAATCCCTTAATCCATATTCCTTCTACCCTTCAAGATATCAATTACGTATGAAGCCTCTACGATGTTGTATTTAAGATCCTGTGGTCAATCTCAACATTTGGGGCTATTCCCAAGAGGCACCCACTAAACGCACGGTCGGGATCTATTTGTCCGCGGCCAGGTGATGCCACCTTACCCTCCCTCGTATTAATGTGTCATGGAAAATGCTATTCTTTCAGAATTTATAATCAGAAGTTTAAACTAAAATGATGTGGTAGTGACAATTTTATAATTAAAATACATTTTGATAGATTCTTTATTTTAAAGTGATAAACTCACAATTCAATCACATCATTCTGATTATATATTCTGGTTGTATAGCATTACTCATGTGTCATATATATACATACATAGATTATTAAGACAACTGTTGTGTTTATATAGAATTCTTGGGTGCATGTGATTCACTTTGGCAGGCCAAGCTGTCATTTTGATGATTGTCTGGAGTAATGTAAGGACTTGGTGATCCACAATAGCCATAGGATATTATGAGTATTATTATATGATATATATAATACAATATATCTGCACTGCTGGACCTGTCTTAGGCATCTCTTTCACAAAACTTGAATCATATTGGCTAACGCACTGGGATTTGTTTGGCATGCCTCAAACACCAAATGCAACAGTGCTTTGGTTTCTGTGTGAAAAGGGAATCTTAAATTCTTCTTCGTTTGTATTTTATTCTGTTTATTGCAGTATATAGTACAGATGGGAATGTGAAGAGCAAGGTCTCACTCTATCAAACAAAGCTGTAGCTGAAGTTGGGAGTACTCTAAGCAAAGAGCTGTGGTAGCTTGTTTTCCTGAGAGAGTTCTTTTCTCTTCATTTCCTTCAGAACAACATCAAGTTGTGATCTCCTGAATTCATGAGACTCGTACAGGTCAGAAGATCCATTCCTATCTTTCTTTTCCCATCTTCTGTATATCTTTATGGTGATGGTGAAGAATTTAGGTAGTCATAAAAAGTTTTTTTTCCCCTTCTTGTTAGCAAATTCTTTCTATTTTTGTGATGATAGTCCAAATTGCAGTGAGAAAATTCCGTGGCTTTTGTAAATTTTGCTGTGTGGAAAAATCAGATCACTCATCAATTTTTAAATTATCAAACTTAAGCAAATGAATTGCATGAGACTTCCACTTAAATATAGAGGTTAGTAGTTTCATAGATGTAATGAGTTCGATGATTTTCCACGAGAAACCAAGTCAGTGGAATAACTTTGACAGTCTATTACAATTTTTTTGAAGTAATAATGTTCGATTCTGATAGTTATATACATGTATATATCTTCAACAGGAACTAACTAGCATCTACCATACAAAAATGTTATATATATGGATATACTGATATTTATTCCATTGGCACAGGAGAAACCTTGATGCTTCTGAGTTTGATAGTATATATCACACAATTGTTGCATGAAAAGAAGAGACCCACTTCAGATGCTATTGTTGGTGTTGGAAGGAGGGGCGGGGTGGGTGGGGAAGTAGAAAATGAAATAGCAATGAAACCTTCAAACAGCATTACAAAACAGAATTTTAATTTATTATACTATATGTTTTCATTAGGAATGAAAAGGATAAAGCTGGTAAAACATCCAGAGTCGCATGAGTTAAGGGCATTATTGTGCTGATGAAATGATAGCCTGCTGTGTTAGGCGATATTTGTTTTTGAGTATCAATTCTTGTGGCCCATAACCCAGGACAAAACTATGTGAAAAACAAATGAGCAAACCAACAAATTATACTAAAAGTAGATGATGTACTTGTCAGTCAATAATTTTACTTTTTCTTCCATTTTTTTTTTTTTTTTTTTGGGTATCAGTCATCGGTTAAGAAGATTCTTAGTTTTGATCTTTGCCATGTTTCCAAATTTCACAGGCATAGAAAGAAGAAGGGAATATGCGACGGGGATGCATTTTCTGAACAGAAGTGTTTGGAGAAGACACAGAATTCAATCCTCATTATCGGGTTTTCTGCTTCAGATTGCCAATGGAGCAGCTGCTGAAGCCATATGATAAGGAATTTATGAAGATGGCCATGTTGAAGCATGAAGAAACCTTCAAACAGCAGGTACCTATCTTCCCATATTTTTCCGAAGTATCCAACATTCTCTAGTAATTGTGCTAAGGTCGATAATATCGTATTTCAGGTGTATGAACTTCATCGTCTTTACCAGAACCAGAAGATACTGATGAAAAGCATTGAACACAGCAGGCCAAATCAAGAAAGATGGGATTCTAGGAGCGGAATCAATTTGAATCAGATCAATGATCATCATTATCATGATCATCATCATATCCATCGCAAGACTCGACCAGGACTTGACTTGGAGCAGCCTGCTGAGGAGTGTATTGAAGGATCAGATGGAGAAGGAGTGCCAAAGATCGAAGATGAGTGCGAAATCCAGCTGACTTTAGGCCCCACGAGTTATTATCGGAGAAAGAAAGCCGGGACACCAAGAACTTCAGATTCGGGACCAAGCTTTTCGTCTTCTTCCACTGGATCCAGCCATATGAAGAGGACAACTTTAGGGACCCATCAAGGAAGAGGAGAAGATTTAACGGGCCAAAGATGGGGGCTAGCCATGGTGCCTGACACGAACTCCTCGGGTTTGCAAAGTGGAAGGAAAAACAGTTTTGATGTGGAAGATAGACTAAAACAGCCTCCTTGGCTTTTCCAAACTCTAAGCCTGAAAATGACTTGAAAAAATCTTTGGAGTTGGTATGATAAGGATTTTAGACTGCTTCTTATCGACTAATTCTGTGATTGATCGATGTTTGTGTGGAGTTATATTCTCTCTCTCTTTTTTTTTTTTTTTTGTTCCTACTATAATGGGTGATGGAGCCTTGTGTGAAGGTTATTTGTTTCCCTGGCTTTTGAAACCCATTAAAATCTGAGAATTGAGCTAGTGTTCCATTTTCACTTCCCAATCAGGCTTATATATCTGCATATATCACTTCATACCAAGTTGCCAAAACCAAGAAAATGCTTAAATTGAGTTGCTCAATTGTCTGTATCTGTACTTAGCCAAAAATATCGTGAAGGCGGTTTTCTTCTGACTTGATCCTTGTACTCACAGACGGTAGATCTTCTTCTTAACTGATCAGTTTTCTCTGTACCATATCATGATCAAAATAGGTGAGAGGAATCTCTACTTAGATTGTTTATATATATAATTGGGAGTTTTTTTTTTTTTTTTTTTTGTGGCCAAAATAACATTCTTTTTAAAAGTAATTCCCTATCTAATACTCTCTTAAAAATATTTTTCAAACTAACATTTTGACATCATTTCTAAAAGAAATATTTTGTTAGAAAACCATTATAGTTTGTTAAAATTGATTTTTTACCCATATATGGGTGTCTATTACTCAAAAATGTTACAATAAAATTCAACTCAATCTAAAAAAAATGGGCCAAATGCACTTTTGATAACTAAGAAATCTACGAAAAAGTTCTATAAAAAAAAGTTGGTCTTTTTTTTTCCTTTTGCTTTTTAACAATTAAACAAAATATTAATTTCAAATTTATCTCTGCAAAAGACTCACAAAAGATTAGTACAGTGAACGCGTGGGCATACACAAAGATGATTATTAAATTAAGTAATTTGATCAATTAAATCCCAATAATACTCTTAGAGAGTAAATTACAATTTTGTAATGTTATCACCTCCAATTAAATTTAAAAACTACTTAAAATTTTGCACTAATTTCAATTTTGTCTTTATGATTTTTTATGTTAGTTTAATGAATCACCAAGTCAATCAAAATTTTCCACCTCTCCTCTTAATCATAAAGTATTATTACATACAATTGTGTTATTGTTTCCATCTATAATTTAATGTCATTGGTTTGCACCCATTGAAGATCATATGCTATTTTTGTAATTGTGACCCACTAATCTTGCATTATTGAGTAAGGAGTGTCTCATTTGGTAGGGACTAAAATTATTCCGTTCATGATCATGGGTTCAAGACTTGTGCTTATCACCTAAGTTGCAAATATATATACTTTTTTTGTAATTCTTAAAAAAAATTAATCTCTACACTACTTAATCAAAACTATGCTATTATACTAGTGTATGATCAAGAGGAGATGTGTAAATAATGCTATAAAAGGTCATGTAAAACATCAAAAGTGAAGGTTTTCTCTCATTATCGTAAGTGGCAAATTTAAGATGTACTCATATACTTGAGCACAAAGTCAATTTTGATAAATTACAATAACTTATTAATAAAAGTCTTCTTTTAATAATGATGTTAGAATATTAGTTTGAGAATTATTTTTAAGAGAGTGTTATATAGAAAATTATTTTTACAAAGAAAACTATTTTGGAAAAAAACTCTATGATTGGCGACTCAACCCTTGTATTTTATTCAGCTTTGTTCATTTTTCAATCCACCACTTGAAACTTTTCCTCACCAAAATTACGTCGAATGCCTTACGTTTCTGTCTGCCACCAGATGAATACTGGATTCCCATTCCAAATAAAAATATGTTGAATAGGGTCTGTCCTAGAAATCGTTTCCAATCCTTGAAAATGAAAATCCTTATGGATTGATACCCCATCCATTCGAAAGCATCTTCTTTTGGGAATCATTATGATTGAGCTCAGACATCAACATGCGCCTCTGCTAGACCGTCCCTTCGATTATCCTTACTTTTACTAAAGTGTTCTATCCAAAAGAATTCAATAATTCAAACACAGACCCACACAGTGCTTTATTCAGGTACTGCACTTTTCTGTTTCCAAAAGCTATATGTCTCATAATTTTATGTATCTGTTAAATTTTAGCATTAATTAGAGTTTGTGGTATTTTTTTAGAGTTTAATTTTGATACACTGTTAATGTAAAAAAAAATTTATACAAGCGGAGAATTGCAACATCTCACTATTTTTCTTCTTTTACTTAACCGCTTTTTATTTATATTTTATTAAAAATTCTATCAGATAAAGAAATAAGCAAGATTCTTTTCTTTTTCAAACTCTTTTGTTTCACAACCTTTTTCTTTCTAAACTCTTTCCATTTTACTCTCACTATTGAATCATAACGGAGAACTCCATCCCGGATTTGAATTCTCTGGATCTCCATTTCATAATCAATGGCCTAGATATAATTTAATTACTTGTCTTACTAAAATTACGTCGTTTTGTATTAAAATTTATTTCCTTATATATAACTATAAAATTATTTATTTTTAAATAAATTTTAAGTCAACTCATCTGAACTCTTTATTTTTATGTTAAATAACATGTCAATACCTTCATCAATGGAATGGAAATTTTAATTCCAATTCATAAAATGGAGAGAATCCAAATCCCTCCATCCCAATAAATGACTTTTGTGATCCTTCATTTGTAACCAAACTCTTATTATCATGTCCATTCTCGTCACAATTATTTTGGGTCATTGTGCACCCCATAACATCTTCAAATTTCATGTCAACCTCAATTCCGTGATGTTCGTGATGTGGGCTTGGAATTTGAATCCGGAAGGGAGAAAAAATATACAAAAAATTAATTGTGACAGTATACTGGAACAATTATTGTTTGGTAGCGGACATAATTAACATAGTTGTTTTGAAACAATAGTCTTCTGTATATCTGTACTTAATAAGCATTTATTTGATTACTGTCAATTTCTAAAACAAAGTTTTCCCAGTGGTTGCACTAGTAAGTTAGGATAATTCTCTTCCAAAGAGTTAGTCTAATCCGTCTGTCAGCATTCATTATAGACCCTTAGAAAGCCAGCGTACTTCTTCAACCCTAAGGCCCATTTTATGTGTTTATATCAGATCGAACGTACTTTAACCAAAACTTGAGGATATTTTTTCCCTAATTAGAGAAACTATCATTGATTAAAAAAAATTTAAATTCATAACAGCGACATTATACAAATTCATAAAAATGCATAAAACAGATTTTATTCATGCATAACTCTAAAAACTATATTTCAGTGTATTAGTCATGGGTTGAGAGGGAGTTTCTTAGCTTAGTTGCATATTTTGTTATACTAATAGAGAACCAGACAAAGAGAGAGAAAGGCCGCGTTTTTTCTTTGCTGACAAGAACTCTACATGATAGAGAGAGAAATTTTGTTATACGAGTAGAGAACCCGATAGAGAGAGGAGAGAGACGCAACGCTTTCCCTTTGCTAACAAGAACTCCAGGAGAGAGATGTGAGAAGAAGAAGCTGAATAGATTGCAAATGGGAAGGGTTCTAAAAGGAAGAGTTTTAAAAGGAAAGGATCTTGCTTGTTTTCTTATCTCATAGGATTTTCAAAAAAATATTATTATTAAACATAATAAAAATAAATTAAGTAAAAGAAAAAAAGTAGTGAGGTGTCACAATTTGATGCTTCGTTTGTATTAAAAAAAAATTATATGACAGTACATCAAAATTAAATTCTTTTTTTATATATATAAATTCAAACTCTACCTAAGGATGTTTTTTAAGTAATAATATTGAGAGTATTCTCTTATTTCTTCTAACCTTATTTTTCTATCTGTATTAACTTAGTTTATGTTTTATTATGATATTTTGTGTGAATCAACAAATTAAGAAGAGACTAGCTTTTACTATCACATGTGAATTGAAGAAGTTTAGTTTATTTATCACTGTTTTTTACAGGCTGCCTAGGGAATCCATGCCTTGTAATTAGATTTGGAGACCACCTTAGTTCAAAATTTGAACTGAGATGATCTCCAATTCCATGTCGAAGGCATGATCTCCCTGTATGCCTCCAAACGCGGCATTAACTGTCCTAATTAAGCATCTGAAAGAGAAGGGTGCCTGAATCATACTACCCATTACTTTCACCTACGATCATTCTCCTCCATTGCCTGATGCAGAAAACTACGCCAGCCTTTCAATTATAGTTTTGAATTAGAAAACGATAACGATATAATTACAGCAACATCACACAAAAGCGAAAAGAGAAAGAAGACACAAAATACAGCAGCCTCGCCTTAACAATACTGCAACAGACTTTTCAGACTATTCATAAAGTACTAATGGAGCTCAGAGAACGACGACCATCGTCTTTAAGATATGGAATGGCGCCGATCTCTGCTGGGTTTGGTCCGACCTTTAGAGGTGAATCCGTCAGGACGCGGAAAAGGATACAGTCGCCCAAGTTTTTTGGACACCGAGCTTATTAACGATTTTCGAGGCAGAGGAGGCTTATCGGCAGATGATGACAAACTGCTTCGCGATGGACTGCCCATAGCTGATCTATCTGCTGGTTTCTCAATTTCTTTCAATCTCATTTTCATTTTCAATAGCTCAAACTTGAGGTCCTGATTTTCTCTTTTTAAACTCGAGAGCTCGTCCAAGACTGGGTGGATGTCGGTGGTGTATAAGTTGGGTTTGGGGGGCATAGCAGGGGATTCACCACCGGTGAGGCTGCCGCCGCCGTTCATGACATCGCGAAGTCGTTGTTGCTCGTAGTAGAGCACTTGAACCACAGTTTGGACAGGGAGCCGGTCGTTCTGAGCAGCATGAGCACAGGCTTCGCGAGATAGCTTCTGACAGTCCATCACACTGCAAACTTTCTTCCTTTCCATGTCACTCAAATCAGGATGAGCCTATGATCACCAAGAGAGAGGTGGATTAAAATAGATAAATTTTGTGAAACACATTTCTCTTGGTAAGTTACCAATTTATTCAAAAGCTTAAACTATTAACAAATTAATCCAATGTATATTAAGTTAAGCCATCCCTCACGTGCGACAAAATGCAAAGAAAGTGATCAAAACATGTGTAAGGACACAAACAGAATAGATTACACAAACCGGGAGAGCCTAGGCTGAACAGAATATCCCTCAAGTTTAAGCGAAATGGCCTTAACAATATATATCAAGTTAACATCTCTCACGACCAGTCTCGCACACAGATAGGTAAACAAATAAGTGCACAAGCTAAGACAGAATAGAGTGAGCAAATGGGAGCACATGCATGCCACAGACTTATTCAAAACCTCTTGGAATCAGAACTCTAATACTATGTTAAATCATCAATTATCCAAAAAAACAAAAAGTAAAGAATAGGACCAAATATATATCAAGCTAACCCTCTCCCTTATGTGCACTCTCCGCAATCATGTCTTGCAAGAGGATAGGCAAAAAAATAGGACAGACATGCACGAACAGAATAGAACAGAGATTGTGTTTAAAGATTAAAATGTGTGTTTGAAATCAGAGGTAGGTTAGAGAGTGAACCTTCAAGTAAATATCTATGGCTCTATACATCCCATCCTCTGTTACCCTTGATTTTTCCGGTATGACTTCAGCAAGACTGATGAACTTTGATACAGATAAGTTACGATCAGATGCTATTTCAGCAAGGTAGTTTTCCATAAGCTTCCCAACCCTCTCCATGTCACTTGGGGGAGGGGAGACAAAGAAATCTTCGTCTGCACTATAGCCTAAACGATTCCTCTCCATTTCATACTCAAGGTAATTCGCCATGATCCTCTGCACTGTATCCACATCAAAAAGTGTATCCCCTGTAAAAGAAAATGAAGGGATCAATAGATCGTCAAGAACAGCCAGCCCAAGTTGCAACCCCATTCTCTTCTCTAAGTCGAGCCTGCAAGCAACCGTCGTCTCGAGATATATCGCAGCCCGAAGCAGCGTCGAGAGAAAGCTAACTGACATGGCATTCTTCTCCCTCGGCAGAAGACTAACTATTGTTTCTAAAACAACCCTCTTCTCGTGTTCTTGCCTAGGCTCAATCTTCTTCCTCCCCTTCCCAAATAGTTCCTGCCATGAATATACAAATAAAATATATTCAAACATGTACACCACCTAGTTGAAAACAGAGAGTAAAATTGGGATGAGATCTCACCAATCCTCGAAGAGATTTCTGTGCATACAGCATCAGTATTGGACCCAGAGCATACTGTTTAAACCCTCTTGCCAACATTGCGATTAGAACCCGCTGAAAGATATCGATTCTCAAGACAGTTAAATCATCAGCCCACCAATCGACTATTGGTTTCAAGTGAGACACTGAAGAAGAATTAACGCCCTCCGCGCCACTTTCTGCCCTGTTTGACGTGCTGAATTGGCTATCCTTGCAGGCTGTATATGCTATTGCGTCTATGCATCGGCTCACCAATTTTACCTCATCTGCTATTGGAAGGAGGGTCTCCGAGATATGCAAAATGGAAACTGCCCCTGCGAGGCTCTTAAGCGCCACTTCATTGAAGTAGGCTTCAGTTCTTCCCACCAGGTTTCCAACTGCATAGTCCTCTGTCATCTCAAGATATTCAGCCGCACATCGGAGCATGGCTATGTTTTCTGTACCAATTTCGAAATTAATTCCGTAACAAAATTTCGCTGCGAGTTCAAATGCTTCTGCCCCACCAGGAATATCAGGGAGTTCAATCGTGGAAAGATCAGCATCGCTTGATTCCGACACCAATTTTCTTATGTGTCCACACTTCGTGACTAATGGAAACTGCATGTGAAGCAAGGAATGCATAGTTTATTTTCTCTAATTCATAAAAAAAATGACATTTTATTCTTGATCCTTGTCTCTCTGTTATTAGTTCCATTTGAGGATTGAATTAACTTCTCTAAGATTACTTAACAAGAACAGAGCTTATATTTTACCTTGTGCAATGAAAAGGAAGTTCCACCAGCATGAATTGTGACATCACTGGGAATCTCCTGGGAGAAAATCCTGATGAAATTCAAGATTTCAGAACCCTTTAAAGACAAGAACTGATAAAGCAAATGAAGAGAGCAGAAGGGATAGGAGACAAACCATTCACTAGTCCTCTTCATAGCAGTGGAAAGAAGTTCCTTCTTCTTGGCAGACATGTTAGTAGTAGTAGTGGTGGGTGGTGCAGTTTCCTCCTGATCAAGATCCACCATGGCAGTGATTGGAGAATGTTTACCATGTTCACCTCCCCATCATATAAACCATGGAGAGGCTAAAGAAGGAAGATATGCACATGAATTACCCCTTGAACATGTCATCTCCTACTTTGTTTCCTTCTTGCCATTTTCTCTTCTCTCATGAAACCTGAATTGAATCAGTGGTAATGAGAGTACTAGTTCAAGCTTTGGTTGTCTAATGATCCTGCTGTTCATATTCTGTCTTTTCGAAAACATCCAAAACTGACATTCTTTGGCAAATTACTTAGATTAGGCCTCCTCTTTGGCAAAAGGAGGGAGTCTACAGGGGTAAGATAGTATTTTGAACAACAGGGATGCAGAACGAATGGCATTTTGGGTATTAAATTACACTAAACAACATGGGTAGATAGAACTGGGAGATGTATTCTCCATCCTCATATTAGTGTGTGGTGGGGAGCTTATAGAGTTGGGTTGAAGGGATGAGATGGTGGCTTCTAATGGTAGAACTTTCCATAAGAGATCGATCCTTGTTACTTTTTAGGTTTTATCATTTGCTAGTAGAAAATGTTACACCTAATCCATTTTCTCAATCTCTTTTTTCACTCGTAGACAAAACAAATAAATTTATTA
Source organism: Euryodendron excelsum (assembly GCA_033060915.1). Lineage (NCBI taxonomy): Eukaryota > Viridiplantae > Streptophyta > Magnoliopsida > Ericales > Pentaphylacaceae > Euryodendron > Euryodendron excelsum. The sequence continues at coordinate 39,324,185 of CM065385.1, read as the reverse complement.
ACACAAATCCTACAAACTTGTTTATGAGTGAGAAAATAAATTGTATATAGCATTACTCTCTCTTTATTTTGCTAAATGTAAGGTAAACAAAGGATCATGACCATTATAGCATTACTTTCTTTTTAAAACAAAAAATTCTACTTAGAATGATGTGACAATTATACTTTTAAAATTATAAGTTAAAATGGTAGGCATTATGCTTTTTTTTATTTATTCGGAGGTATTATGTTTTCAAATAAAAGGACTATAAATAGCCATATTATTATCTAGGAAAATTTTGTACTAAAATTTTATTATATCTAAAATATAAAAAGTAAGAAAATTATATATTTACAAAATTTTTACACAGAATTCTCTACCAAAATGATGCGACAATAATAATTTTTTGTAATTCAAAGCTATCTTAGTATTTCTATTGAAGTATTGAAGGTAGAGATAGATAAGTAGATGAGAAATTACCACTAATTCAACAGGGGAGGTAGTTGCTGCCAGTGAACCATCCATTGTCGGCATTCTAGTTCACAAATCAAAGGTGGGTTCATCATCTGGTGGCCCTGGGAAATCCTGTTAAACTGGACTGGTCTAGTCGAGTGCCTGGAGATCCAACCTTTATAGGCACATTATTTTGAGAGAAAGGAGAGCCACTCCTGCGGCTGCCATTACATGACCATTTTAAGGGATGCAAAGTGAAGAAATTTGAGTGTAAAAAGGCACCTTCTGTAATGAAGGACGTTCCTGAAAGTAACTCACCAATGGCCTTTCTTCAGGTATGTCTCTTCACATCATGCAACGTGAGGGTGGCCCCATTCCTAACGTCGATGGATCAACAGACAGAAAATTAATCGCGTTGATTCAATCCCTCTTTATGATAAGAACATATCATCGTTTCGTTGGGTCCAGAATTAAGATATATAGATAGGGCAGTAGATAAGTCTTGAAAGGACCCACGTAAAAACCAATCAAAGTACCCTGTTGCTCCTGCACTGAAGGTTGGTGGGATACCCCAGCCCCCTATTCTCTCTCTGTCTCATACACACACATTAATGTATGATCTTATAGGTTAATACATCCACGGGTTTCTATGGTTCATCTCCACAAAACATTGAATCCTGATTGGGTAATTTACATCTTGCTCAGTAAAATTACGTCAGAGCAATGTCAACTCAACTTAAGCCTTGTCCCAATTACGATTTGGTGTCTAGCGCATGGATAGTGATCAGAAATACAGGGTGGAACTATCCTTGGACAGTAGAAGTCATAACTCCCTGCTTTCACAAAATTTTAAATAATTTCAATTGATTTTGAGTATTTTTACACCAAGAGGATATATTGGTTCATCCCCAAAATTTCAAAATTTTGTCTTTTGTTATTCTAAAATTCAATAATTTTTTTCTTAGCCCCAATAAAATTAAAAAAAATTCACTTTAACCTTTTAAAAATTCAAAAATCTTTGCTTTAGCCCCTCAATAAGATTAAAAAAAATTTAATCTTGATCTTCCATAATTTAAGAATTTTTCTCTTAACCCCTCAAAAAATCAAAATTTTGTACCTTAGTCTTCAATGGTTTCCCTTGACAACATTTTTGATTCCGTCCCTGATCAAAGGCCCATAATTGAAGCAATAATTTTCTGCATAAAGTGACCTTTGATTTAAGATTCCTGCTGAGTTGTGATCCATATGTACAGTTGGTAAAAACCCAATTCAGAGGACAGTACCTTACGCTCCAGCAGGGTCCTTGGGGGAACCTTATCACCGTAGGGTGTACCAATGCATGTGACTCCTTGTTCACTTGGTTCCCTGAATAATTCTCAGCCGAGAAGAGCCATGCTAATTGCCAAGGAAGGTACTCCTACTTTGTCCTTCTTCAGCGCAAAGGTGTAAAATTGCTGACTGTTTAGCAATATGACATATAAATCAGAAGCTAGCTGCAGAAAACATACAAAACTATGAAGAGACGTATAGAATTGTTGGCCACTGTCAATCCAGCGAGCACCTGGTGTGCAACACCAGGTGAAGAACAGAATATCAAACTGGCGCATCTGTGATTCTGTATGAACGAAATTAAGGATTCGCAGTTGAAAGGGTGATAGTGGGGAGATAAATAATGGACAATACGACCTGTCGGAACAAAAGCATATCTGTATTATGCTCGAAAAGATGTGTTCATAAAGCCTGAAAGTAGTCCAAATATCCACATAATTCCATCGAAGCCAACTGTGCCAACCAACAGCAAAGGATTTTTACATTTTTTATTTTGTATTTCCTTTTATGGGAATTGGGACCCTTTGAATATATAATGTGATATTCCCATTGTCGATCCAATATCCAAGCTGAGCACCCTTTCACAAGATACAAGCGACCACGATATTGGACACACTTACAGAAGAATGGAGAACGATTTGATAGCAAAAATGGGTCAGTACCTATATGATCATCTAGAGGCAATAAGCGTTGGAATTATTCAAAACTATAATAAAAAGTTTCAAAACTTTAATTTGGTTTCAGCTCAGTTACAAATTTTAATATCAGATTTATATATGGGCTGTCACATTTTTATTCATGATCTTATATATGGTCCATTTGTACCATACCCTTTTTTTTTAATCCAAATTTGTACCATACTTTTAGTGGACATTTAATTTTTTAACCCTTTAATTTAGTTATTTGTCATCAATATGTCTTTAAAACCAACAATTATAAGACAAAATAAAATTATTGACATATATAAAAACAAATAGCATATAAATGTTGTCATATTTTTTATACCAAAATTTTAGCTACAATATTCATATTATACCTATAAATCTTAAAGTTCATATTTTTTTTTTCCTTTTTTGTTTATGTGAAATCTTTTGACGTATCATGAAAAAAACTAGAATAAAACTATACGTTGTCGTTTCGTATTTTATTAATTATACCGCTCCAGCTGACTAAAATATCTACATCACCCACGGCTTGGTCTTAAAGATACCTCTTCTCAGTTGTCTTACGTCTTCACCTTATCCCCACTCCTAACCCCCGAGCAAAAACCCTGCAAAACCCTCCGTCCATGGCCACTGGATTCAAACTGAAACCTCAAAAATCCATTTCTCCTTAGTTCGAATTCTTAATGTTAATTTGTTCAACTCTCACGCTCACTATAAACCCATTTCACATATCTATCTCTCTCTGTATTCATGGAGCTCTGTTCGCCTTTCAATCCCCTCCCAAGACCATACTCACTCCGCCACACAGCTGACCTCTCTTTCTTATCTTCATTCTCGCCTTTTCCCCTCCAAAGCCATCTCAAAACCCCCAAAATTACAAGACCCACTTCCCAAAATTTTCGTATTTTGGCCGTCGCAGTGGACCCGCAAGAACTCCCCCAAAACAGCCCCCAAAGGCTCCTCAAAGAGCTCGCGGAGCGTAAGAAAGTCATATCGCCAAAGAAAAAGATACCCCCAAAGAGATTCATCCTAAAACCCCCATTAGATGATAAAAGATTAGTCGAAAGATTTCTAAACAGTCCCCAATTGTCGCTCAAGGCCTTTCCCTTATTGAGTTCTTGTTTACCCTCAGCGCGACTTAACAATGCGGATAAAACCTGGATCGAAGAATACCTTTTAGAAGCCAAGCAAGCTCTTGGGTACCCTTTAGAGCCATCTGATAGTTTTGGAGATGATAACCCTGCGAAGCAATTCGATACGTTGTTGTACTTGGCTTTTCAGCATCCATATTGTGAGAGGACGAAAACGCGGCACGTGAGATCGGGGCATTCGAGGCTGTGGTTCTTGGGGCAATACGTGCTTGAATTGGCATTGGCTGAGTTTTTCTTGCAGAGGTACCCAAGGGAATCGCCGGGTCCAATGAGGGAGAGAGTGTATGCGTTAATTGGGAAGAGGTATCTTCCCCAGTGGATTAAAGCCGCTAGCTTGCAAAATTTGATATTTCCTTATGATGAGATGGATAAGTTAATCCGAAAGGATCGCGAACCCCCTGTAAAGTAAGTTTCTTGCTATTGTTTTGCAATTGGGGTGTGACTTTTCTTTGCATACTAAGACAGTTCTCATTTTAGATGTGGTATAATGCTAGTTGTTTTTGCCTTTTATTGTATTCCAACCAAGCACTTAAGAATAGTGCTAGCTAGCTATAACACCCTAAGTAAGCTTCTATGGAACATCCATTGGATGTAAGTTTGTGACACTATATTCAAGGGGAATTTACTTATCAAAAATATATTTTATATATTCAAGGGGAATTTACATATCAAAAACTTTATGATGCATTGACAGTACTCCTTAGATGGTGTACTGTTTGCAGGTATCATAGTTATCAACCTTAATATTTAATTTTTGCATTCTTGTTAATAAGAAGTGGCTTAAGCTTCATGCCTTTGAACACACATAGCATTTGGAGCTTCTGATGCTTAGCCATGTGCTTCCATTTTCAGTAATCTGAAATTGGGCTACTGACATATGGTTGTTGAGGTAATAATTATGTGGGAGTTTTGCTAATAAGAGAATTGAAAGAGAAACGGGGTGGGGTAGGGTGTGTTTTTTGTCACCATCGAGCTTTTGCTGGAGTGTTGTGAAAGAATTCAAGGAATGTAACCAATATCATGTGGATGTTTAGAGTTGCCAACTGCAAAGCTGAAGCATTTAATGTTTGAGTTCATTTATTGGTTTCAGAGGGGAGGGTTCTCTCCTTGGGTTATTTTATAGATTTTTGGAGGTATGAGTTTTTAGGTAGTTTAAGCTTTTGTTCTTCTTTTTGTACACACCGTGCATATGCCCCCTTGGCACTTCGGCATTGCTTTTATCAGTTAATATGATTAGGCTTCTGGCCACTTCTTAGTTCGGCTAACATGCCCTGACTAATCTTGGCATCAATAATGTCACCTTGTTTTCTACCCTTCCCAGCACCCTCAATTATCAGGGACCGTCTCTGGGTAATTGAACTACTTCTTCCATGTTCTACTGTGTATGAGATATGGTTCTAGAGCGATCAAACATTTTGTCTGATAACGAAATCCTTATTGTTGGATTAATAGTAGGTGTGGAGCAATGACACAGGTAAAACTGATGTACAACCAGAGAGTTTAAAACAACTAAATATGGATATTCAGGTTAGGGTTTAGTGCAGAGAGATTTAGGTTTGGTGAGGGACCGTAGGGATTGAGTTTTGGGAGGAAGAAGAAAGGGTTTGAGGGCTGTTCACGGCTCTTCCTATGTTGATAGTAAGCTGTGAACAGCACTTTGGTCTTTATGGTGTTTCTAATTGCTAGGGCTGAATTACGATGGAGGGAATTATTGGCCTGTATTAAGTAGCATTTTAGGCTGTAAAAGAGTGGTTAACTAGGCATGAGTATTTTAGGAATTACTTTGAAGTCCCTCAGGCATCAGATTTTTAGTTACAATTGCATATGTGTGACCATAAATACCCAGAAGAAGCTTACCTTTGTGATCCTAAATATTCCCTACCTTCTTCTTAACACTCAATACCCTAGGATAGGTTACTGCTCAGAATTCTGTCATTATTTTCCCTAAACTTCCTGCAACTAACCATTTTTAAGACCTAAACAACTTTAACCCGTCAAATCTACATAGCGTGCAATATTTTAGCACTTGTTGAAGCCCCCAAAGCCTTGTCTTTCCTTACCTGGTTAAACCCCAAACACTTACCCTTGTTACACTATCACAAAAACTCTGAAGAGCTTTTCATTAATAAACATTTTGGAATAAACTTCGCCCTAGAGAAACCCTTTACTGCTGCCAATATCAAGTTTTGGTGACATAGCTTGTAGGTGAGTCTCCCCCGCACTCATCTCATAATGTAGCTAAAAGTATGAATCTGTGAGAAGAATGCTGTCAGCATGTATCATGGCAGTATGTGTACTTGAGATGCCCCTAGCAGGAAGCTTGCTTTGCATATTTAGTAAAGAACTAAAGATTACCATTGATTGGTTATGTTCTCAACGTTACAGTGTACTATTTCATGCTCAATTCATATTTTGCTCTCACCTTCTGGTTTGGATTATAAATATGTTGCCTTAATGTTGTCAAGTCTTGTTCATTATGTTATTTAACGTACTTTTTGTTCACTACTACAATGCAACGGGAAGGGGGGAAATTGACACGGTAGAGCCAAGAACAGTGAGGTACAACCCAAGCAGCACCTCCAAAAGGTACTAACTTTTCAAGGTGTGATGGTACGTTATATACTAATGGCAGTCCTATACCAGTGCCAATGAGAGACAAGCCCAGTGTTTTTTCTTTTGTTTTTTCCATTTTAAGTTATAGTACTAGGGGAAGGGGGAAATTTGACACAGTAGAGCTAAGAGCAGTGAGGCATAAGCACCAACTCCAAAAGTTCCTAACTTTTGAATGTACTTTTTGAAGAAATAGAAATGCTATTGTTGATTACTGAACTTTTTGGCAGAAAATTGGTTTCATGTTGACAAGCTATTTCAAAGCTGAATTTGTATTCTTATGGCAGATCTGTGTTCTGGGCTTTGTTTGGGGCAATTTATTTGTGTTTTGGTATGCCAGAAGTGTACCGTGTTCTTTTTGAAGTATTTGGAATGGACCCTGAAGCTGAAGACTGCCAGCCTAAATTAAGGAGACAACTTGAAGACGTAGACTATGTCTCTGTGGAATTCGATGGCAGAAAGCTTAATTGGCAAGATGTTGCTGCATATAAGGCAAGTTCTGTTTTGTTTGACCTTTCTGTATTAGTGTCATTGCCCTCTATCCTTGATAAATAAAGAACATAAATCAAGCTTGTATCTGGGGGTTTTGAACAGAAAGGTATTTTTTTTTAGACAGTCACAACATTTTGTTGTTGTCCAGCCTTTAAAGCTGCGTGATTTGGATAGCTAAGCCCAAGGAATCAATTATTTGGGATTTTAGATTGATGACTTCAACAAATTCTTGATTTAGTCCAGTTAGAAGTTTTGGAATTTGAAACAGCATAGTAGTGATCTGCCGTGCACTTTCTCTATCAGTAAATGCATGTAGGAGAATCTATTGATGCAACACTAGTGCCGTTTAATGGATGAATTGTTCGGTTAATGCTTCTTTCTTTGAAAATGTACAGGCCCCAGAGGATGCCCTTTTCGCACACCCAAGGCTTTTCAGAGCATGCGTCCCACCGGGCATGCATCGTTTCCGTGGAAATATATGGGATTACGATAGCAAACCCCAGGTTTTTGAAACACTGGGATATCCCTTAGCGATGACAGATAGAATTCCAGAAATTACTGAAGCGAGGAACATAGAGCTTGGACTTGGGTTGCAGGTATAGCTAGCAGCCCCTACTTTTCTTTTTTCTTTAACATGCTTAGTCGGGCAGTGCTGTTAAATATAAACCTCAATACTTGATGCAGATATGGTGTGTCTGACTCCATTTCCTGTTGACAGTTCTAAAAGGATGTCATAGAAGAATGGATATTTACCTTGAATTCTGTTTCAAATGCAGTACACTAGTTGCATACGTAAATAGCAATGAACATAAAACATCAAAGTACAATCTAAAGACGATACTTCACAGGGAGATCGAATAGTGTGACATAAACTCCATGCCTTGTATCAATAATTAGTTCATCGTAAGATATAAAGCCATATTCCTCTTTTGTTTGGACTTGTTTGTTTAATGAGACTCAAGTTGGTGATTGAATCAACCTCTTGAAGAACTCTTGAACCATCTTTCCTTTAGTTTGGCATTTCTCTTACAAAAGTAAAATATACGTTAATACATATATATTTTTGTTATCTTAAATTTGGCGGGTTTGTGTGTGTGTGAACCTGCTTGTACATGCATTTGAACTTTATTGAAGCAATATGCTTTCTCCCCATGGGAACTTGCCTTGTCTGTGTCTTCTGATGTAATTTTTTTCCTTTTTTCCTACTGAAAACACAGCTTAGCTTTTTGCACCCGTCAAAATATAAGTTTGAGCATCCTCGGTTTTGCTTTGAGCGACTAGAATATGTCGGCCAAAAGATCCAGGTAATCATTTTCTTGCTTTATTTCATATTTGGTTTCTCTTTCATGAAACAAAGCTACGTTCTGAAGTTCAATCCTGCTTACATGATAATAAATATCAATTTGAATAAAAATAAGTGAGAAGAAGAAAAAGGAAAATAGATAACAATAGCAAAACAAATGCAAAACCAGTTGAATGGTTACCCCTTGTCATTTTCCTGCAGGATCTTGTGATGGCTGAGAGGTTGCTTATGAAGCATCTGGATGCACCCGGGCGATGGTTGCAGGAGAAGCATCGTCGAGTCCTGATGAATAAGTTCTGTGGGAAGTACTTAAGGGAAAAAAATCTACACCGCTTTATCATCTACAGCGAGCAGGTTCAAGACGCGTATGAGCACAATCGTAGACTAAGGAACCCCGCCACAACATCTGTCCAGCAAGCCATTCACGGGCTCTCTTACACTGTCTATGGTAAACCAGATGTCAGACGCCTCATGTTTGATGTTTTTGACTTTGAGCAGATCCAACCTAAAGTTGTGTAAAAGACTTTTGAGAGATTAACTTGATCAGTGCAACTTAACAAGGGCCAAGACAATTTTTTCTTCAACTCACAAACCTCTCCAAATGGGATGGATAGACTTCCACATTTTAAATAGGAGTTTTTGTTAGATTGTTTGGTACATCAAGGCACAGAAGGTTAAAATGTAAATATTTTTTTATTTTTTGTCTGTTCTATCTTAGACCATATGTACTATGTGTTATTACATTTATATATGATACTCGTCCATTATTTGATAGTGTTTTCTGCTCTTGGTTTTATGGTATGAATGTCATTAAGGTAGAAGGATCTCATCTGCGTGATAATGACATGGTCGAGGTTAGTTCCAAATTTTACATTAACAGATAGCTTGCGTATATGCACTTGAAAAATCCCCTCTGGTCATAAAAAACAAGACTAGGAAACTGATGTTTGCTCAAAAAATTAGTTTTTTTCTGAAAATTATATTCAAAATAACAAAATAAACGAAATTTTGGTTTTCAATTTCTATTTGCTGTAACTCTGAGAAGAGAAAATTATTTTTGAAACTCTCAAAACAAAACAATTGTTTTTTTTTTTTTTTTGAAAATTTTTCTTTGAATGAAAGAGAGGAAAATTTCATAAAACAGTAATGGTCTAAAAGCACCCGTGCCACTTGCCACCGACCATGTGTTGTTTTCTTGACATACACCCTTTTTTTTTTTTTTTGAAGAAAATACAGACTTAGGGCATCTCTAATTCAAAATCTACAAATTCATTTTTATTTTGGCATCGTCTTCAAATTTGAAGTTTATGGATCCTATTATTTCACATTGTTACTCCGACTCTTCCAACCTACATTTCACTATTCATTCTTTAAATTACTATTCTTTATAGAAAAAAAGTCAAAAATAACATATTGTGCTCCTATTTTATTCAAATGTAATTATTTATTACTATATTTTAATCTAAATTTTAATTATTTACCACATATTTAATTAAAATTGAATTATTTATATTTTTTAAACCAAAGATCTATCCATGAAATTGCAAATTAAATTATATTAAAATTTTAAAAAATAAAAAACCCATTAAAAACTAATGAAATATATTTAACAAAAATTAAAGTACAATATGATCTCCAAGTATTAGTGAATGATCCATAAAGGTCATTTTCAATGTAATTGTTTTGTTATTATTCATGTTGAAATTATTTTTCATTTTCAATGGATGTTGAAACTTTAAATTTTATTGAAATATGGTAGATATAGATTGATTAATTCTTAAATATGTAAAAAAAAAATTCAAATGTAGAGTAGTAAAATTAAAAAAAGAATTTATTGATTTCATATTTTAAAATAATTTTACTATAAATAAATAATCAGTAAAATAAAAAAAATTATTAATTTAATATATAAATAATAATTTCAAGATAAATAAAATTAATTAAAATATAAATAACTTATTTATTTCACATATAAAAAAATATTAAATTAAAAAAATATTTAATAAAGTAAAAAAACATTAATGAATTAATTAAAAATTATTAAAATATTATTTAAATAGTACATTATTTTGGCTTAAAACAATGATTTGGACAAGAGTCCCACATAATTAATACTTTAGGCTCACATGAATAATAAAATGAAGTGGCATTCGAAATTTTTTGAAAACCTTCAAATTTGAAGGTTTTAAATGAAGGCCACCTTCATTTTTTTTAATTATTTTGAAGAAATGAAGGTGGATTGGAGGAGCAAATTTGAAACTCGCTTTTAAATTTGAAGATTTAAAGGTGAATTGAAGGTACTTTCAAAGAAGTTTTTGAACTTAATTCAATAATTTAAGCTTAGCGTCATTTGAAATAGTATTTTTTATAAAAGCGTCTTTTTAAATAGTGCTTTTAGCCATGTATTTTCTTTCTAAAGTTCTGAACATTCAAAAAAAATAAAAGCTTATAAAAAAAAATGGAAAACGACAAAAAAAATAAGCGAACACAGCTTGCAAAGTCAGACGGACGGGAAACCAGATGTCAGACGCCTCACGCTTGATGTTTTTGACTTTGAGCAGATCCAACCTAAAAGTTGTGTAAAAGACTTTTGAGAGATTAACTTGATGAGTGCAACTTAACAAGGGCGAAGACAATTATTAGTGATTTTACAGCATGGCGTTATTTTTGCTTCATCATTTGTGTAGTGATAAATAAAATTTATTAGGTCGATGGAATTAAATATTTTATCTAAACAGTGAGGGACTTACTCTTATATAAATAAAGGAGTAAGGTTAAGTGACGCTTCAAGAATATTATATACTTTCTCAGTTTCATTTTTATTTTCTTCGTACATTCTCTTTGTGACATGTTATTATTAATGTAATGCATAAAATTTACATGATTTAATTACTTAAATGGTGATTCTACATGAAGTTAAGAGAGTAATAATGCACCAACAAAAGGTTGGTTTAGCAGGGGTTTACCATGAGCAAACATTAGTTTTCTAATATTTCTTATCAATGTGGGGTTGGTTTAGCAGTCAAGGTTCAATATTCATGTCTTCGGACTTGAGTTCAAAACTCCATAAGCATGTGTGGGGCAATCTTAGGGTCCGTTTGGTAACGCTGCTAATTTTTATTTTTTGTTGTGTGTTTTTGTTTTTTGTTTTTGCTGTGTGTTTTTTGTGGTTTGATGATGAGCGTTTATAGGTTATCGTTGTGCCAATAATACTAGACCAATGTTTTTGTAAGAGAAAATACACCCATTTTAGTATTTTAAGTTTTCTTTTTTTAAATTTTGTAAAAAATTAAAAAAAAAAATTAAAACAAACGAAACAAAAACAAAAAATGTTACCAAACGAGGCCTTAGTCTTCTTGTGTTTGGAGCACCCCTCTTGATACGAGTGGGGATTTACTGTGCTAGTGCGACGTAACTTAGCTACACTTTTTTCATGAAAAAAAAAAATAAAGATAATTTTTTTTCTTCAACTCACAAATTTCTCCAAGTGGGATGGATAGACTTCCACATTAGGAGTTTTTGTTAGATTGCTCACATCAAGGCAGAAACGGTTAAAGCAATGTAAATATTTTTTTATTTTTTCTGATTTATATTAGACTATGTGTACTATGTGCTATTACATTTACCTATGATACTCTTCCATTATTTGAGAGAATTTCATCTCCAGGTTTTATGATACGTATCTCATTAAGGAAGAAGAATCTCATCTGTGCGACATTGACAGATATTTTTAGGTTGGTTCCAAATTTTACGTTAACAATTTAACAAATCGCTTGCATATACGCACTTAAAAAATCCCCTCTCAATGTTTTTAGCTATTTTATAATTTCACTGAAAAAAAAGAAAACAAGTGTCAAAAAGCAAGATTATGAAACTAATGTTTGCTCAAAAAATTAGATTTTTTCTGAAAATATAGTTCAAAATAACAATCTAAACGAATTTTTGGTTTTCAATTTCTGTTTTCTGTTAACTCTGAGAAGAGAAAATTATTTTTGAAAACTCTCAAAACACAGCAAGTGTTTTTTGTTTTGAAAATTTTTCTTTGAATTAAAAGAAACGAAAATTTCATACAAACAGTAACAGACTATCAGTACCCACTCGCCACCGACCATGCGGCACGTGTTAATCTGCTATTTGAGGACCTGGACATTGTGTCCCAGTTCGAATACCGTCCGATCTTTAATTCACTAAAAAGCTAGAGAGAGAGAGAGAGAGAGAGACGACGAGCAAAGCAGCTTTTCGTTCATCGGGTATGGGCTATAGTGGCAGCACATGAAAGATGCGTACAAGCCCGCACTACTCCTTCGTGTCTCACTAGTGTGCGCCCTCTTGGCCTTGCGTGCGCCGGTTGCGAAAACTACTAACCTATTCCCCTCTCCCCCTTCCCTTCCGATCGCAACCAACCACACTCTCACCACACCAATCAACAAGAACAATACAGTCGACGGTTCCTCAGAGATCGACGGTCCAAGTCTCGTGGCCATGTCCAAAGCTCGAGTGTACGCAGACGTCAATGTTCTCCAGCCCAGAGAGTACTGGGATTACGAATCGCTAGCAGTTCAGTGGGGGTAATTCAAAAACCCTAATGTTATCGTCGTTTGTTTCGTTTTTCTTCTTCTATTGTTGATTAGGTTGTTAATGATTTAGAATGATCAGAGTGAGATATTGCTATCCATCTGGTTGCTAGATCGGCTTAACTGAATGTTTCAACCTTTCTTGGTGGAATGAGAGATCGTTGTAGATTGATCATCATGTAATCTGCAGGCATACATGTGTGTGCGCACGCGCATATGCATACACCAAATTTTGACATTCCTGAGTTCTTTGAAAATCCATGAATGATAAATGGATCCCCATTCTGAAGAGGCTGAAGTTTAGAGCAGTGTTCAAATACAAATTTTAATTCTAAAGCCCAGTAGGAACATTGAAGAGCATAAATTGAAACAAAAAGAACACCTAACTTCAAAATGTTATTAAATGTGCAAGGGGATGTAGAAGCTCAAGTAAAATTAGAATTAATCCAGTGCCAATTCTGACATCAAGAAATGTTTTACCCTTGCTGATATTCCACCATCTAAATGGCGTGATCACATCTTTGAAATGTACTTCTGGTGCACAGCTGAACTCCAGCACAATCAGGCCACGTTTCCCACAGATCTGGCTAAGTTAATTGCATTCTACCCTTAAAAATGGGTTGACCATTATGATCAAAGCTGGAAATTGCGATTGATAAAATGGTATTGATTTCAGTGGGGAAAATGCTAGCAGCTGTAGGAGCCGAGTCAGCTTTTGGAAACCAAATTTCCTCAGTGCCGTCAGCTTGAGTAGTCGCCATCGTGTTCTTGTCTCTTATCTGCCTGATAAAGATCTCTTGATTGGATTTGATATTCTTCCATAGTTTATCTATTGTGGATTTTCTTTTATTTTTCCTGCGTCCTCCTTTACTCACTTTGTTCCTGAATAGCTTCTTTCAAAAGGGCTTCTGCTTCTTCGGTGAATGTTTTGGTAGAAGATGTGATTTCTCGAAACTGAGGTTTATTAGTTTTTAAATAAGTACGTAACTCAACCAGAAATTTCCTTGCCTGGTCAATTTCTAATGAATCAAGATAACCATTTGTTCCGGTATAAATAGTCATTATCCGCTCTTCCACTGTAAGAGGAGCTGATTGTGATTGTTTGAGTGATTCATGTAATCGTTGACCTCTTGCCAATTGATTGTGTGTAGCTTTATCAAGATCAGAAGCAAATTGTGCAAAGGCTTCTAATTCTGTGAATTGTGCTAATTCCAATTTTAATTTGCTGGCTACTTGTTTCATAGCATTAATTTGAGCTGCAGATCCTACTCTGTATTCATTTGTAAGAAGTTGCCATCCAGTCTCCTCCTTAACCTATTAACTTCATCCAGTCTCCTTAACCTATTAACTTAGTTGTGGCATGCTTGGCAGATTGAAGATTTACCATCAATTACTTATAATATATATAAATAAATAAATAAATTTGTCTGTGTGTCTCTACTACCAGTTAGCCTTTTATTATTCGAAGAATATGCAGTATGTTAGATTTGTTGTAGTTGGCCTTTTGAGACTTGATTTCTGTCATACTAACAGTAGGTCTGAACTCTTATTAATTTCTTCTTGTTTTAGGAATATTTTTTAAGATGTGCACTTTTTACTACTTTCATTCCAGTGATCAAGATGACTATGAGGTTGTACGGAAAGTTGGAAGGGGAAAGTATAGTGAAGTTTTTGAAGGCATAAATGTCAACAGCAATGAGCGGTGCATAATCAAAATTCTGAAGCCTGTTAAGAAGAAAAAGGTAATCCTGTTAAGAAGAGTGTCATGCCTACTATGGACACACTTCCTCTTATTTTTAAGAAGCTTCTATCCAACATAGGTTGTGGAGCCTTTCTTTTAATCATTAAATATTTTTTGTGGTCTCCGTGCAGATAAAGAGAGAGATCAAAATACTTCAGAACCTTTGTGGGGGCCCAAACATCGTCAAACTCCTTGATATTGTCAGAGATCAGCATTCAAAAACTCCTAGCTTGATATTTGAGTTTGTGAACAGTACAGATTTCAAAGTTCTTTACCCCACATTGACAGATTACGACATACGTTACTACATATATGAGCTTCTCAAGGTAAATCAGGAAGCAGATTCTTACAGAGCATTTCGTTAACCCACCCCCACCCAAAAAAAGAAAAGACTAGGACATGTCTTGATGAAGATTGTTTGAAATATGGTTTTTCAGAAAAGGATGATTTGGTTTTGAAACATGACTTTAGTTGATTTGAGTGGAGTCAAATTTACTTATTTATTTATGAATTTTTTTGTAGGTGAATTAACATCTAGAGGATGTTGTAATACAAACTTAATGGTTAACTCAATCAGCTTATTTTACATTTCAGGCATTAGATTATTGTCATTCACAAGGGATAATGCATAGAGATGTGAAGCCTCATAATGTTATGATAGACCATGAGCTGCGAAAACTTCGCTTGATAGATTGGGGCCTCGCAGAATTCTATCATCCTGGCAAGGAATACAATGTTCGTGTTGCTTCCAGGTAAGACTTTGCATGGTTATGAATAGCATAACTTCTCTCTTCTTTGGAATTTTGCTTTAGTGGTCTTTTTGGGGAATTGTTTTCCTTTTAATTTTTTTAGTATTGTAAGCAAATGAGTCGTGAGGCGTTAAGGAAGATGCCACCAGCATCTTGTGATGGAGATTGTAATGTATACTTTGTATGTAAATGCAGAAGTCATTGAGGAGTTTGTGTTTGTACCTATGAAAACTCTATGCAGGACAAGTGTAAAAAAAATACTCTTATGGTTGTTCCCGTATAAAATTAGTATAGGACAGTAGTAAAAAACCAGAATAGTTCTGCTTCATATCAACGATGGACTAAACAAGAATTTATCAAATACTTGTAGGTTATGATTCAAAATAGTAGAATAAAGGTTGTAAGCTGTGTTCATAAAAAAAAAAGAGGGGGATGGGGTGGCATGAGAATAGACTTAAGAATTGCTGGTGATTGGTATGATAATTTGTGCTCAGAAGTCTGTTGGAAAACTTTTTATGGACTACAACTATTGGGGGATTTCAGGTGTTAGGCTAAGGGCTTGTAGGGTAAGAAAAATGGTTAGTGTAATGTCAGTGGCCTTTTAACTGATAATCAAAGAAAATAGGGACTAGTTGTAATCAGGAGGAGGAGGAGAAAAAGAATTCTAGAAATTCCCCACGCCATGCACACACGGGAATCCTTGTAAATCACTCCTAGAGTTAGGTTTGCATCACATAATTCCTAGAGTGCTTCAGAAGTTAATGAAAATCTTTTGAAACCAATTTGATAAAGAGTAATAGATGTACATAGGCTGCTAGTTGTCTTCAAGTTTTGATGGGATTTAACCTTAATGAAACTAATCTAAACCCACTGAAGCCAATGTTAAGAGGCCTAATAATGTAATTAAACTGGGTAAAAACCAAGGGACAGGACTATGGTCCCATGGATTATGAAATTCTTATAGTATCCATTCCATCAAATAAGGAAACATGCAGTTAGCCAAACTAGCAACACTTATGTCACAATCCCACATCGGATAGGAGGAGGGAGGTCTTGGGCGTAGCACCAGCCAAAACTGAAGAGCATGGGTCTGAAATGTCATTTCATCCATATATGATGTAGTTAAACACCTAAATATTGCATGACGGTAACGAGGTGATTTTGTAATTTATTTGGACGGTTTTAGAATGTGCCTTTTTGAGTTAGATTCCTAATTCAAATTGTAAATTTAGCTTTGCAGAATTTGAAATTCTTTTCCTTGTTTTTCAGATACTTTAAGGGACCTGAACTTTTAGTTGATCTGCAAGACTATGATTATTCTTTGGATCTGTGGAGCCTTGGTTGCATGTTAGCAGGAATGGTGAGAGTTACAACCACTTCCAGTTTCTAGCTTTCAGTTTTCATTTAGGGTATTCGATCTTATCCAAGGATAAAAAAACCTATTTAAAAAAAAAAAAAAAGAACTTTTTCATCTCAAGTCACTGAAGAGTGTCATCTGCAATTGTATTTTTCTTTCTAAGAAGGAAAAACAAAAATTTTGTTTTCCCAGTGCTCATTATGTTTTTAGTGCCTTTATGTAGATATTTCGCAAGGAACCTTTCTTTTATGGACACGACAACCATGATCAGCTTGTCAAAATTGCAAAGGTGATGCAATTTCTAAACTTCAGTGAAGTAATCTTATCTTTATAAAGACTCTTGCAGCCATATAATTTCTGTTACGCTACAGAATGGAATTTCTTTTAAGAACCAGCTTCATGAATTATGTACTCTTTACTACTACTTGCTACTTTGTAGTGGATGTTTATTATCAGAATACTTTTTTTTTTTTTGTTTCTCCACCTAGAATATTTATATGCAACACTTTATTCTTTCCTCTCTTTTTTTTTCCAACTCAATGAAAACTTTTAAGATTGTTCTTCCCACCCACCCCACAAAAGAGCTAGATATACAAACGCTAGTGGTCTGTATGCCAGTGTTACATTTAAAATACAATATAGTGCATTGGGCCCCCCAAAAATTTCTTAACCCTCCTTTGAGGGGAAAAAAAATTTCTTGGCCCCCTCAACGGAAATCCTCGATCCGCCATTGTCTATAGTGGATATCTTATGTGATTTGTTCTGGGTAGATTGATTGTGCAAATATCCTGAATTTACAATAAAACTCCATTGAAATTTTAGAATGCAAGTTAATTTTTGCTTATCAACTACACATCTATTGATAATGGTACAGTTTGGTCAACTTTGACTGGTAGTAGAGTTCCTAAATCTGTGAGCATAATAGTGGTTGAGATTAGCTTAGCTCAACTCTATATCGGTCTATTATTGTGTGATACGCTTACACCACCCACACATCAATATGCAAGAAAATAGCAAGTCGTATAATTTGATTGCTGCTAATTGCTTTGCTGTAATTTCCACTTGAAATAAATGTTCTTGATCGAGAAATGCTATTTGACAGATCTCTCTAGATATGCATTATATGAATGGATCATCTAATCATGTGGCCCTGTTACGGCCTTAAAAAACAATTTTCTGCAATGTCGCAAATGATGGATACGGTTATGAACAACTATAACTAGAGTGCTGAAATAACATTTAAGCTACTGGTCGGCAGCTTAGTGATATATGCTTAGTTTGCACTTTGCACCATACGTATCTGCTTGACCAAGAAAGCTGGAAATTGTTGTTGTTTGGAGCAATTGTTGTTTTAGAATTGTCAAATTTCTGGACACCCTTTAGCTGGAAAAAAAAAACAAAAAGGCTATAACCTTGAAATCTTGTAGGAATTGGAGAAGTCAGTGGTGGTTACACTGAAGTTATTTTCATGTGTGTTGACACTATCATCACATTGATAGCAGAATGATGTGATAATCCCCAATAGAATTAATGTCAATCATCCTGTGTATATCACTTTCTATGGTAGCAAAGAATGCTACCAAATCATGTTCCTTCGTAGTTATTGTAGCTTCTTGAGGATTGCAGATGCCAAATTAAAGCATGTGCATATGATAATCGATAGCTCATTCTCAGAGTGCATGTTTGGGGAGTTGATCTAGGTTGAGGTCTTTTGCATGATCTTTCTCAGAAAATGAAATCTTGATAAGTTATACAGGTCACAGCTTGTCTGACATGAATGCAATTCCAGGTACTTGGGACAGATGAGTTAAATGCATATCTGAGTAAATATCATTTAGAGCTTGATCCTCAACTTGATGCTCTTGTTGGGAGGTATGTTTGGCATTATTCTACTAACTATTACCAAACAAAAGCTGTGATTTCTTGAGTTGTGACCTACTGTTGAAACCATAGCTGTTAAAATGCCTTGGCGATGGTCTTGACCCATTGCCCAGGCAACCACCCAGGTGCCTAGGCGATCACCCAGCCAACTAAATAAATATAGAAGTTATTTAGTCATTTGACAGGTTAGTTATTTTATTTAAATTATCTTTTTAAGTATAATTTTAGTCAATTAACATTGAACAATCTACCAAACATGTAAGAATGCTTAGTGAGGTTTTATTATGTATTTTTGTTGTTTAGCTCAAAAGGTAGAGCACATATATATAAAAGTGGTCTTGTAAACATTCACTTAAATACAAAAACAACGTTATAAAAATACCTTGTATTAAAACAGGTATATGATTTTAATCATCTAAAAGGTCCTTTTAAAGCCATTCAATTTAACTGAAAAAAACACCCAATTTTGCTTTGAGAAAGAGAAGCGGGGGGGGGGGGGGGGGGGGGGGGGGGGGTTTGTGGGGGGTGGGGAAAAAAAAGATGAACAATGAGCATGCAGCCCAGAATGTTTGCTCAAGTATATCTGGAACATTGGGGTGGTCACCAGATTAATCGTGGCTCAGGCAAGCATCGCCTAGAACTCCCATAACAACTATGGTTGAAACATTTGAAAGAGCAGTGCTTTCCATCTCTCCCCAATAATCATGTTGCTTACTAGGTATCTTGATAACAAAGAACAACTAGGGCTTGATCTGTATGGATTTTTCCCGTGATTCTTCTGCAGGCACAGTAAGAAGCCCTGGTCTAAATTTACTAATGCAGACAATCAGCATCTTGTGTCACCAGAGGTCCTATGCTTTTTTCCATTTTTGTTCTTTAGAAATGTTGAACATTTATCTTAATGGACCTGTAGCCCTGTTATTGGTTTTGATTCTTTCTAGGTATCTGATATGCAGGCTATTGATTTTCTCGACAAGCTTCTTCGTTATGACCATCAGGATAGGCTTACAGCAAAAGAAGCAATGGTAATCCTATATGACCTAATTAACTACTACTTTGTTTTTCTTTATTTGTGGTCATCCTGTAACTGCCCTTTTGCAATTCTTCATATTTCTTCTTTTTGTTCTTTTCCCGTTGTATCCATTGGTGATCATGACCTAGTTTTGTCTTCTATATGGTGCATTCTTCCATATACCCAACAACACCCTGCCCCCGCCGGGCACCCGGGCAGAAAAAAATGAAAGGCATAACTTCTGTATGTGCATACGCATATGCATGGGTATAGTTGCTTAAGCCATGTTCAATTCAAGAGAAAATAATAGGGATAAGTAGTCTTGCACATTGCCCATAGTCCTTGGTCATTTTTGGGAATTTAGGGTCGTTTCTCTGATGCTGTGTGTTTGGTTAGTAAAACTTTGGGATTTTAGGGTGGTTTCTCTGAAAATCAAAATTCTGTTTATAGGTATCTTATCTGTAAGTAGGGTTTTCTTATATTTTCTTCATTAGTGGATTGGAAGAAAGAAAGTGTAGTAATCAAAATTCTCTCTCTTATTCATGAAGTGGGATTGGAGAAAAGACAAAATTGTGTACATAAGTAGGCGTGTGTTGAGTCCTAAATTGCAAGACGTCATAGGGGATTTGGATATATAAGTAAGAGTAACCCAAATGACATTTCATTGGTTAATCCTCTTGGCTTTGTTCTTGGTTGTTACTTATTGGTTATGGGGGCCGTGGTATTTGAGATGGAATGTGCTTCCATCGTGTCCAAAGGGATTGTAACAACCTTGATAGGCATTGGCGTGTGTTGAATCCCACATCAGATGTGGAGATGTTGGTTATATAAGTAGGAGTAATGAAAACTCCTTGGCTAGCCCTTTTGAGTGAATTCTCGTAGTGTTTACTCAACCTCATTTAACTAGAGACAACCTGTGATTTTCTCACTCCTATATTTTAAATTTTATGATTTTAATGGTAAATATTGTGCAGTGACTGTGGATGTTACCAAACTTGGGTTTTGAAGGATTTCATGTATTTGATTGTCTGGTTTTCTTGCTTGCTTCAATTTGTTTTTACATATCTTGCAATCTATTCTACTTTGTCTCTAAGAGAAGTAGGTTCATTGCTATGTTATTCACTCATTTATGTTTCTGGTACAGACTCATCCATATTTCTCTCAAGTCAGGGCTGCAGAGAATAGCAGGATGCGGACGCAGTAGCCCATACTTGTAGGCCTTACACAAAACCAGAGCCCATGTCATAGGGCGGAATGTACCATCTCTACAGTTTCATACCATCTGTCATTTGGACGTGTGAGGTTGCATACTGTGTACTTATATGATGTCCCTTCTGTCCAATTTGAGTTAATTCATGCTGGAGTTAGACTTCTTCTAGATTGAGATATGGATTTTTACTGCTGCCTATATGATATGAATCTCTATGTGCTGCAACTGCTACAGTCTCATATGTATATATAATCATGAGTGGGTACTTTCGGTCTTGCTGCTGAAATGTGTATGTATAATATGTGCTGCAACTGCTACAGTTTCGTATTTATAATCATGAGTGGGTACTTCGGGTCTTGCTGTCGATACTTCTGGCCTTGCTGCTGTAAATGCATTTCTAGTTCTGTTTCATCTGTTCATTAGCCATGCATGCATATTAAAGTTTTGAGGAGTTTATTGTTTGATATATTTTTCAATTTTTGTATGGAAATCCGATAATATGGTGAACGCTATGCATTAATAATTTCATTTGTTCTTGTGGTTATGCTATTGCATAACCATCTTGCAGGCACCACCAGGGCTTTTAACTTCCCATTGACAATTTGAAATGCATAACATCCATGTATCTAAACCCCGTTTTTGTCCTCGTCAAATGAAGAAACGTTTTGGATACTTACGCTTCGTTTAAAACTTAATTTTTTAATAAATAAAAAATAAAACAAAGTGACAAAAAAATTTTATTTTTGTTTACTTTTTTTTTATATTTTTTTTTTTATTAAAAATTCAAGTTTGAAGCGTAGTTCTAAAAGTCTTACGACCTCTTTGCAATTGGGGTGAGGTGGCTCATAAGCACTTGTTTACTGTCAAAATGCTTTAATGCGTGCTTGACAATACATCAAAAGCATTTTGGGATCACAGGGTTGAGGGCCAAAGCATTTCTTCGTGAAGCAGTTCCAAAATGCTTCTGCAAAAGCTCTTCTTAAAAAGCACGCACACAAAAATCCATTTACACAGCACCGAGAGGGACTAATAAGAACTCTGAAGTAGATCAACAATCCTAACGGCCAAATTTAGTTGTCTAACCAAGTTTCACCATAATATTCCTTAGAATATGGTACTCCTGCAAAAAGATAAGAATTCGTATAACATGTTCATATAAAACACTTTTGGGCCGAGGATATGACACAAGGTTTCACATTATTAACAATGACAAATCATAGCGGTCTACGTAGTAAATAAGTGTGTCCATATGCATACACTAAAAAGCACACACGTACTCCACGATGTGTGTAACTCAGTTCAGAAGAGTTCATAGGGAAACAAAATAATAGCTTAATACATTCCAGTAAAGATGATGCCCCCAACCTCAACAGGATTCTTCTCCCCTAATTCCATTCACTTCTTAAGATGAGGGAAACAAGCATAAAGATCAGATTTGGGGTGCTTGGCTTCTGCATGCTCCTTGCATTTCACCTCCGATGTCGTACAAATGAATGTCTGCATACACACCTTGCACTGCATCCAACAAAACATAAATGGATTATGCCTATGAGCATGAACATTAAGCAAGGAATATTTCTGCTTCCTCAATGTAGGGATTAAAAAAGCTTTGCCTGAAAGATAGTACATATAAAGAGAAACTTCTATGCGGATCAGCAAACACAAAATACTAAAATACTCATTCAAATTGTTGTTCTTAGTTGAAAAATGAAGAGCGTTTCAATAATTTCGAATTGTCAAATTCTGGCAAGATAATGCAAGAAAATACAGGACATCTAACAAAAGTTAAAAAGGGAATTTTTTTTCATCCGATGAATAAAGGGAATTTCTATTACTAAGCAAATTGGCAATTCCTGCGTACATTAAGACCATGTCTAGCAGGGACGTCATTATTATTCTCGGTCATTACAAGAATTGAGTGTGTGAGATGGCAAACAAGATTCATGTGGCAAGTTTTCAATAGCTCAGATAAGAATGTATATAGTCGAGTTGTGCAAAGGAACGGTTTCCTACAGATGACATTCTCTTGCATCATTTAGTTAGATGCAAGAAGTTCTTTGGTGGAATAGCCACTCTCTAGAAACAAGTCTTATGATTAAAACCTGAAACTCCTAAATATATATGTGTGTGTATATATGCTACCAAGTATTTTTCAATAGACAAAAATCACCAGTATGACGATTGAAAGGTCCATGGCTCTTCATATTTTTTCTCCGCACTAATCAATTTGACGATGAAGACCTGCAAATTTATTTCCGTGTATGTTGTCGCATTGCTACCTCAATACCTAATTCAAGTTAGTATCAGCAACTAAAAGTCATAACAGAACTAGATTCATAAATGGTGTATAAGGGCATCAAAAACTTTCATAGCTCTTCTCAACTTAGAACAAGCTTGTTTGGAAATTTGGAAAGTACGGAAAAGAACGGCCAGCCCAACAAATATCTTGATATGACACAGAATACGCAAACTGTAACTGTAACTACCAGGAATATAAGTCAGGAACTTTCCAACTGACGCAGCTGAAATAAGAGTCAAATTGGACAAAATAGAAAACATGACAAATGCTTTTCTCTATCAGTAAAATTACTATAAAACAAATAGCTTTCCACATGAAACAATAATCAAGAAATGGAGAAGAGGGGAGTAACAGTCTGGATAGTCCAATCCCCACGCTCTCAAGACCCCCCGTGGGACTAAGATTAAAGATACAAAATGTCCATGTAATGAAATAAAGAAACAGAAAGCAGGAGCAGGTTAAATATTAGCAACCAACGGATCCAAGAGGAACAGCTGAGTAACCCATGGGGCTTACTGAAGAGTATGCTATCCAGAGAGAGTGGGAGAGTATAAAGTGGAGTAATATTGAGGAGTTGTGAAGTTGCTTAAACATATCAAAATAGTGAAAATTTTAATAAGATTGCTGCACCTGTCATTATTTATACAGCATCATGCAAAATGAAAAAGCATTTCCATAATCATAAGATAAACATGACTAAAATGAGAAATTGACATGGATGAGTGAGACAACAATCTACGACAGAAATAAACAATTGAGATGATATAAAGTAACAGTTTGGGCTTAGAGCACAATAGTGAAATAAGCTTCATATAGCAGCCCCAAACCGCCGGGACTGGATGAGTCGAAGACAACTACAGAACCAAAGGGAAATTAATTTTGTCCACCAGCAACCCATGGGCCATATCCTTCTTTTGAAGGTATAAGAAAAATGGTAATAGGAAAGAAGCAACAATGGAACAAAAGGATAAGTATTTTACAGTACTCATTGTCTGCAATGGCCATTCCTCACAAACACCAGAGTACCAGACCATAGAAATTAGAAGTATGGCTGTTTACACATGCACATACAGATATACATCAAACATCCATACATGCATTATGAATGAGAAATTGGGGACACCCATGCAAGCAAAATTCATACACAGCACATAATTCTGGTCTGTCTATACAGTTCATCATATATACTAATACTTTCCAAACATGCATATTGCATCACTGGAGTGTCATTAAATGTAAGTTTATCCATCAATTTGATGAAACTTGTTCCAATATAGAGATTTTGACCACAAACTAGTTGTAATAGAATGGTGATAACCATAAGATGCCACTGTTGTATCTTCCTTATTTATCAAAAAACAAAGGTGTCACTGTTGTATGGCGTTATCAAGACAAATCCAAGTCCAACCCACATACACCCAATGAAATTATGAATTCCTTTTTTATGAATACAGTAAGCCAACTAGCATTCTTCTACTACTTCTTCTTCCTCTTTTTTGGTGACTACTATTCAAGAATTCATGAGCTTCAAACCGAACAAGGGTTAAAACCATATAACTCCAGAATCAGCTTTTTATCGTATCAAAATTGAAGCAAAAATAATCTGATTAACCGTTTCTACTTATATACACAGACACACATGTAGGAATACCTGGATAGTCATGGCCTTCTTATTCGTTTCCAGCTGACTTCCTGTGTGGATCGGACGATTTAGCATGTTATTTTGAAGGAAAACATACGGATTCGTGCGAAATCAAACCTCAATTACTATAAAAACCCAAATAAAAAAAAGGAGCCCTTTTAGAGAAATATATATGTATACCCTTAGCAGCTTTCATTTTCTCCATGTTCTTCTCGCGAGCCATCTTCGCTTTCTGACCGTTGCCGCCTCCCATGTTGATCGAACGATCTGAACCGTGACTCTCACCCTCTGAAAACCCTAAATTTCTCCCCTGTGTAGAGCCAAGTGCCCCGAAGCAGGAGAGGCGCGACGACGGCCAATAAACACAACCCCGTCTAGAACTAGGCACGCACGCCTATAGAGAGTGGGGCCAATGTTTTTGCACCTAGATTACGAGTCGGTGGCCAATAGAATTCATGGCCTGTTTTGGAACTGGCAAGGAAAAGGTAGAAAGGAAAAAGGAATATAATTTTTCTTAAGAACGATTTTTTTTTATGTCACTTTTATTTTGAGTTTTTTTTTTAATAGTAATTTTATTATTTTATTTCATCCTCTCTTTTATTTTATTTTATTTATTTAATAGTTACTTTATTATTTTATTTCATCTTTTCTTGAAATTCAAATAAAAAAATTAATTTTTTTTATTCTTTTTACAAAATCAAACAAAAGAAAATAACAACTTTTTCTATAATTTCTCTCCCATCCTTTTTCTTTTCTTTCTACGTGTTCCGAACAAATCCCTAGACTTCAGTTGAAGTTCCTCTGACACGGTATATATGCCCACATTGATTTAGCAATTTTCAAGGGTAATAATAGATGAATGTGCTAGCTAGTTTTTGCTCCTAAAGTCTATTGCTTTTGTTGCTTTGTTTGATTTAGGAAACTATGGACAGAGAAAGTAATGGAATTGTGTAGTAAATCACCGTTGAAGAAAGCATAATATATGGTCAGGTTTGAGGTCTGAGCTCTTAAATTCAAAATTTTTTAGATGTTATTAATTTTTTAAGGTTACCTCAAGGTTTTTGTTAAGTATTCTGTTTGTGTGAGATAATAGATTATATAAGTTTCGAGATTAGTTGAGGTGCGCATAACCTGACTTGGACATTTAGTTAAAAAAAAATTATTATTTTGAATTTATTTCTCTTGATCATGTATACTTGCTTATATTTTAGTAATGCAATCAAAAGAGTGATTGTGGTATATGACAATATGAAACGTGTTTAATTATATATGACCAGAAGAAAGTGATCTCAACTTCGATTAGAACCAAATGAAAAGAAAGCAAGGACTAATCTAGTGGTTCACTATCTTCATATAAAGTATGATGCCTCAAATTCGATCTCTTTTCATATCTTATACGAATTCTAATAATAGTTATTCTGATGTCCGAACACTCTGTAATAAAAAAATAATAATAAAATAAGAAGTAATTTCTGATTAGAGTACACTATAAGGATGAGTTTAAAGGAAAAAGTTAAAATATCCCCTGCCGTTGCTCAGTTAACTAGAAAAGAATCCCGAGATTGTCAAAATTATCTACGAGGAGGCAGAAGTGCTAAAGTTTGGATATGACGTGGGCTCCAAACTTCCCTTATTATTTATACATAAAAAAAAATTTTGATAATACAAACAAAAATATTTATGTAAGGATAAGCCCATTGTGAAGTCCATTTACTTTCTATCAAAGCAGATACAATTGTCTAATTCTTTGAATTTAAGAGATACGACAAATACAATCCAAAACCTTTTTTTCTTTTTATTTTTTTGTGAAAAGGGAGAAAGGTTTTCAAATCAATCAATCTAATCCACTGGCTATTATTTTGTTATCCCACCATTTTTCTTGATTAGGGATTAGGTATGCCACCATTAAGGTTGTTATTTTGGAGAATGACTCAGGGATTGGTCCTTGGAATTGGTTAGCCTCCAATCTCCAAATGCCCTTTATCAGATCTAGAACAAAGCCAACTCAGGTGTTGCCAATAAATTTAAAGAAGCAAAAATAAGATCAGACAGTGGAAACTGAAAGTGAACTTACAAAATTTTTAGTACCAACTGAAACATTCATTTGTGAACTTACAAAGTTTCTAGGACTAATTGAAAGCAAAACATTCTAGTTAAAAGACTTCCGATTGAATGACACAAGAAGTCAATCAAGTCAGACAGCATAATAAACATTAAACAGGGCCAATGACTCACAGATTTGCTAGTGTGGCTCCACATTGAGCTCCACGTTTTTCGTGGGATGTCTTGTACCAAAAAAACACAGCACCCAAATTGATAGCCAAGACACCCAATTCTTGCAACAAAAACTTAAAACGATTGTCGGATCTACTATTGTGTTTACAGTGCAGGACGTGTTGTGGATAGCCGATTGGTTAGCCAAGAAGGGTTGTTGAGCACTTGGGTCCCTGTGTTAGCTACTTAATTCGGAAAATGCAGAGGATTGGTTAAGGTGGAATGTGAGTTTTGTTTGTGTGTTAAGGGGCATTGGTTAAAATGTATTTAATTCGGTGTGTAATAATTAGTAATTGGTTTAGTCGTTGTCATGTCATTAAAGCTGGTAATTTTGATGGCATTATTAAATGTTGCTATTTATTTAGCTTACTTTGTTTTTATATTACCCCATATCGTGTTTTCTAAGTTATGCTTAATGACTTTCTTAATATTTAGTTCGTAATTAAAAATAAATTAGTGGGGAGTAATACCTGGTGAGATTCCTTGAAACTCACTTTTAAGTTTCATGGGCACATCCACCAAATTAAAGAGCTCAAATTGAATTTTTTTTTGTTTATTGTTGGTGGGAGGTACAAAAAGCAGAACACCAAAACAAGAAAGCAAAACAATAATAATATTAAAATATTTATTTCACACGGGCCTCCTCTTTTCTCAAAATGCAGTCAGTCAATCGTCTTAAAATTTAAATATTAAATTTATGAGTGATAAGTAAAAACAGACTACGTGACCTTTAAAAATGACTTAAATAATTTCTCCAATTCTTGTTTACTCTCAAAAGCAATTTTGTTTAATTCAATTAGTTGTTTTCTTCATTATTTGTTCAATATTCTATTTGTTTGATGAATATCGGTTGCTTAAAGACGAACCAAATCAAAAACGAAATTTAAAAGAAGGAAAAAAAAGGTAGGAAAAATAATAATACAGCCGTCGTAAATTAGGTACTCCGAAATCGGATACCTTAACCGCCGCTCTCTCTGTCTCTCTCTCTCTCACAATCCTTATAAAAGAGGTTAGTGAGAGAGTCCTTTTCGGAAGGACACCTCGCACTGCACTCTCTCTCGCCAGCAAAGTGGGACCGACACTCAACAACAGAGAGGCAGATTAGATGTAAACTGGAATATACTTTGCTCTGCTCTGCGAAATCCTCTCTCGTACCCTTTCCCTCTCTCTCTCTCTCTCTCTCTCTCTCTCTCTCTCTCCGTGCCTTCCCCTTCGTCGTCGAAATCCAATATTCTTTCTTCCCCTCTCAAAACCCCCGTGTCTAACCATGGAACTTTTTTTAGAACTCCTCTTCACTGTCGGTCTCTCTCTTCTGGTCTCTTTCGCTATCGCCCAGCTATTTTCAATGGCGTCGTCTTCTGACGCTACTGGAGACAAATCTGTGTCGGTGTCGGTTATAGGCGTGGTCCAAGAAGCAGTTTTTTGCGAACAAAAGCGTGACGGAAAATGGGTAGTTCGGGACTCGGAAAGCGAGAGAAGAGTTCACTTTGTCAACAGAATGATTAATTTTAAAGAACTGGAACAGGAAGTTAGGGCTGCAACAATTGGGTCGCCATTAACATGCGATGATGATGATGAGATTGATGATAATGAAGAAGTTTCGGAAGAGGTCGGAGGCGTTGGATTGGAAAATAAAATTTCGAAAGAGAGTGCTTTTAGTGAGGAGGCAAAAGGAGGAGTGTTGAAGGAAGAGAGAATAACAGTCGGTGGAGTTGCGTTTGAAGAGCACTTGGATGATGAAAGTTCTGAGAGGGACAAGTTTCGCGAAATCCGAATAGTATCGGACGACCTGGTTGGAAAAAGTCCCGAGACGGCGAAGTTTTACGAAATTGAGATAGAATCGGCTAAAGATGAAGTCAGTGTGAAAAAAAGTGAGGACGTTAGGGTTTTGGAGAGTGAGGACAATAAGGTGAATGAGAGTGATGGAGTAGAGAGCAATGAGAAGGATGGTGAAGAAGATGAGATGTTTGGTGATTGGGAGGGGATAGAGAGAACAGAGTTGGAAAAGCGTTTTGGCGCTGCGGTGGTATTTGTTGGTTCTAAGACCAATGCTGATCGTATTTCAAGTCTTGATAGTGATACCAAGATGCTGTTCTATGGGCTTCATAAGGTTGCCATTGAAGGGCCCTGCCTTGTGCCACAGCCAATGGCATTGAAGGTCTCTGCTCGTGCAAAGTGGTAGTAAGCTTCGCCCGTTATTCTTGAATATAATGGTTTATACGTCTTACTATGCTTACCATCTATTATAATATTAATGCAAAGAGTACATGAGCTGCAGTAATTTGTAGGATTGAGTTAGTAAAAGGCACAAGTGTATCAGATATTAAATAAACAACACAAGACTGCTCATGAAGGTGTAAAAGAGAGATTAAATTTACTGAACTGGTAGACTTATATGATCATGACTTTGTTAGGAAGATCAAGCACTATCTTGGTATAAAACTATATCACTGATGAGTTCCACATTGGAAATATAATCAGTGGGGAGTAGTTGGGAAGTTTGAAGATTGACATGGCGCAATCTGATAGGGTGGGACATGCAGAGTCATTGGGGATTTCAATATTCTTAAAGAGGAAAATGAGAGTAAAAGACCAACAGATTAGGGTGCAATGCCTTATTATGTCCTGATGATCTTCAATGAAAAATCTAGATGAATTCCTATACTTCCTGGGTTAGGCTCTACTTGAATCTTTGAGTGAATAACAAGGTGGAAAGGAATGCTTAAAAATGGGTTCCTTTCTTATGTTTATGAACTTATTTTCCTTCATCCATTTCACTTGCCTGTTCTCATTCCTTCCTTTGTGTTTCTGTAGTTATGTTGTTAATCGATGTTGCCATTTGGGAATGAGGCCTGATTGGACACAGGATTCTAATAAATAGGGGAGAACCCTTCCTCCCCTCCCCACTACCCCCAACAACAACAAACCCACACACCCCCCCCCCCCCCCCCCCCCCCTTTTCCCTATCCTGCCCTTCACATTTACATAGCTTAAGTTAAGCTTGGTATCCTTCAAATGGACTTTATTGTACACTGCTTTAGCTCTTGGCTGTTAGTTTTGAAAGAAGATTTGAAGCTCCTTTGTGTAATTAATGAAGTAAGCTGGCTACGTTGTGCTAGGAATGCTTGGCAACAGCTTGGGGACATAACCCGAGAGGTAGCTATGGAGCAATATATTACCCTTTTGTCAAAAAGCATTCATAGGTGGATTGAGGATGACACAAATGTAAGTATTTTCCTTCAGCATCTAGTGATGCTTGTTTTTTGAGTAACTTTTACATTGAATATCAGTAATTGTGTGTCTTGAATAAATCTTGATAAAGGATGGTAAACAGGCTTTCTCAGATTCAGGATCATCTACAAATTTACCTTCTAATTTACACAAGCAACCTGGCACAGAGAATAAATGGTAAAATATAACTTTTGTTGATTCCGGGTCAATAAGTGGAAATGAGCTAAGAGTTTTTTTTCTGTTTGTTTACTTATTATTTATTTCTTGCTTCTTTCTCTCACCTTTCCTCCAGTATGTCAGAAGAAGTGAAGCCTTGTGATGAGGAATGTGGGATGATTGGGGTTGAGCGTTTGAACTCCATAGATAGAGTATGCACATGCATTTATTTGTTGTTATATCTTTTCTCTTGAATTTACTTCCTTATAGTCTTGCATATTGAAGATGAACATATTCTGGATGGTATTAGATATATTTGCAATTTGAGAGAATAGATGGTTTACATTGCAGATTACCATGCATTCTAAGTTTCTTCTTGAAATGTTTATTACAATTCCAGGGAGACAACTGAGGGTAAAGTAGATCATTTATGCTATAGGTTTTGACTGTTAAGAAAAAATCTATAAGGCATTTTGAGGTTTGTAATCTAATATCATAAGAAAACTTGTGATCAGCATTTTATAAGCCTAACACCTGGAAATGTTGAAAATGTTCAAGAAGCAGGAAATAAATGCACTTTCATAAAAGCTTACATGTAATCTATGATGCCTCATGACACACGTCAATATTGCAATTCTACCTATTAAAGCTAGGCATGAGACATTAACTGTTTTGGTGAGTTTTTCAGAATTTAGATAATGTAACAGATTGCTTCTGCTTTTTTTTTCTTTTTTTTCTTTTCTCCTCCTTATTTTCTTATCGTTTTCAGGAAGTCGTCAATAATGCAGACCTAACCTCTACATAAATGTGGCTTAAGAATGTTTTCTTTGATTATTTATAAAAGACTTGAAATAAGTACGAGCATCGAGGGGATTCTGGGCTTCAGAATATGTGGTTTGTTACATGGACTCAAGTACAGTTGTCGGGTGTGGGTATATGTTTAAGTTTCAAATTCATCTCATTTTCATACCCAAGGACTCTAGAACACGGCTAAATTGCATATTTTAGATTATTTATTCATTTATTTTGGGTAATATAGAGTTTACAAATAAAAGTTATGCATAGATTTATAGTAAACTTTGCTACTTAAACACATTTGTTAGGTTGTCAAACTAGACATGTCAGACACATATCCCATAGCCTAACCCAAGTGTCAACTGTCCTACACAGGTATTTCACAAATTTAAAAGAGTCCATGTTACATAGTGGTTAATTAGTACAATGTATACCAAGAAAAAATTAGTATGTGATATATATTTGTTACCCTTTTCATGAGCTTCATCCATCTACGGTTGTCAGTATCTGTCTCATGTTCGGCTTTATACCTTCATATTGATCCATGTTTTGGTGATCATGTCCATTTCAATGAATGCATATTTAAGCAAGACTATTAATGCAGGATTCATGCCTCTCTTGATGGCTGATTAGTGAGTTTGAGGTATGTTCAATTGTAATGAAAGAGGTAGTTTAGATAATATGGGGAGGGATGCTGATAATATAGGGAGGTAGCTTAGATCATAGGATCACTCTATGAGCTAGATCTAGCAGCAGTTAGGAAGTCACTGATTTTCTTCAGTGGGATCTGTCAACAACTTCTACTTTATAATGTTAGTATTAAATGCCATAATTTTGTAAAATCAACTTAATTGCAACTATGTTCTAACATCTAGTTGCTCAATATCAGTAAGTAGCAAAAGAAACAAATATTTACCCAACATATTGAAAACTTGGTAAGAAATGAATTTCCTAATGATTTCATGAATTTGGTCTTGATTTCATAAATTGGTGGGACCCACCTGAGGTGGCGGCTGCCCATTGGCTGTGTTGGGCAGTCGCAAGTGCAAATAGCACTCCTCATTTGGTCTTATGGCAACTTAGGGCCACTGTGGAGCTGATTTTAGGTTTCTAATAAGGGTGTCTAATGACTATCAAAAGAGTCATAATAACAAATCAACATAAACGCAATAATGTATTTATACAAATATATAAACTAATCAAATGCAAATAAAAATTACAAAATTGATTTGATCAAGGTAGTAACCTTTTTGTTGGGGGGCAAATAATCAAAAGATTTGGATCAGTATAACCAGATATAAGAAATTAGTGTTTGAGACTTTTTTTACTTGCTTTAAACATATTGGGTTGAAGAAAAAACTTTTGCAAGTAGTTATCTCCTTTCTGTCCTTTTTGGTTCCTTTTTTAACTTGACAATCTATACCTGGTTCAATGAACGAATGCTCACCATCTTTGAATTGGTTTTTAAACTTGTCATACTATTCGTGTAACTTTCTATCACCCGGTTATGGTTAAGTTTGCCACCTTTTAATTCTTGAAGAATTTAGAGTATAGAGGGACCAATTATAAATATTTCACATACTTTGAGCTGTTGAATCAGCCGAACTATTATTTAAAGAATTAGTGGGTCATGTAACCCAGTTCACAACGCTGTGGCTGCACTTTTGAATTCAAGAAAGCCTTTGGGTCGTCAAATTATAGGCCACCATGACTTTCTCACAAGAATACTTTCATTTTATGTCTTCCTTTTTCTTCGTTTTTTTTCAATATGTTGTCAACACTCTTCCCATAATTAAGATGTTGATCAGGTGAATATTCTATAAACAGCCTCCATCTCTTAAGTGGAAGCAGTGGCGATTCCAGGCATTTTTATCAGTGGTGTCATTTAAAAACATAAATTCCACAAATCTAAAAATTTACACTAACAACATCCATTATCTATCTGCGATAATTTGAGAAACTATTACAATTTATTTGAACTAGATTTCCTATTTTGAAATCGTTGCATAATAATCTCATTATTAATACTATCAAATACATCATTTTTTATATGTATAACTAAACAATCATTCATTTGTTGATCTCTCATTTGGGAGAAATTATTCAGGGTTCATAGAGCAGCACATGTTCTTACTCCTCCACTCACATAGGGGTGGGTCCCTCACCTGTTATATGGGGTCAAAATTATTCAGTGTTCATGGAGCGGCACATGTCCTTACTCCTCCACTCACATAGGGTGGGTCCCCCACCTGTTAGGTGAGGAAATCTACCACTATGGAGTGGTGGAGCAATATGACGCGGTTGTCTAAGAACACTGAATAATTTTTCCTCATTTGGTTAGGTTATTGGTTCTTTAGGAATTTTATTGTCAAAAAATCTCTTTTCACGGTTGTAGTTACAATGGGTAGCGTGAAAAATAGATCCCACATCTAACAATGCAATTGATCCAAATTATATATGTGGTTAGTTTGAACAAACAGTTACATATTTATGTTCACTGGGTTCAATGCATTAGGGTCAAGGGTTCAAGTATCTTTGAAAACAAAACTTGCACTTGGTAATTTTTTGGTTTTTTGTTTTAATTCCAGGAGGTTCAAGTGACCCCACTCACCATAGGGTAGAGTCGCCCATGATTGGAAGAGAACTTATTAAAGCAGGGCTGAGTTTCTCTTTTTTTTTTTCTTTTTTTTTCCCTTCCCTTTTGGTCTTTGTTCTTGAGTGGAAAAGAGTTGATATTTTACATTGCAACTCTGAGTTGAAAGTATTTTAGAAAAATTCATCGTCAAATTTCTCTCTTCTGTGAATCAAATTGCTACCAAATTATACTGGAAAGCACTGGAAACAATGACAAATTTCTTTGTTAACTTGATGAATCATGGCTGGTTGCTAACATTTACTCAATTCTGCCCTTTCGACCTTTTTGTTTGGCTTTCTTTTTGTTGGCTCCTGTTGTAGGATCAAAATAACTGAAAATGACAATTTTATATTGAGTAATTTGGTTGGGCTTTACTTGCAGGAGACACAGGATATGCTTGGGTTGCTGTTTGCTTTGATGCCCAAGGCAGTACCTCACCTATCTCATGCAACTGGAAACTCGAGCAGTGCCAACAGCAAGTGATTAGGAGTTCGCTTGAAGGATTCAAAGCTTCAAATGTGGTTATATAACCAAGTATATATTGCGCTTTCTGTGTAAATAAAGAACTAGCTAGTCATATGTTTATGGTAATCTATTTCCTGTGATTCGGATTCATGGCCATGGTTTTCAGGGGTCCTAGTAGGAAACATTTGATTACTAGGATTTGGGAGAAATTTTCGATTTCTTGCATATATATCTACGTATATGGATATTTTGGTGGCAGCAAGGGCTCCATTAGAATCGTAATAGATAGCTGCCAAATGAAAAGTTCTGTGTTAGATTGACCTAAAGTAGATTACAGGATTACAGGTCTGCCCGCCCAAACTGCAAAAAGAGAATTTTTATGCTTTGTTAGGAAAGTTTTCTCCTTTTCCATTTGGCAGCTATCTCTGTTAGAGGAAGGAGAACTTGCCATTAACAGGTACAGGATTTCAGGATTCCACTTAAGTTCCCCATATCTATTTAATCGTAATGGATTACAGTTCTGCCCAAACTTGAGAAATATTGCTGCCAATGGCCAAATGCTTTACTGCTAATTGTGTCTTCAAATTATTCTTTCACAAATAATAGTCTAACAGAAAAAAAAAAAAAAAAATGCTTTTGACTCGACGTTTATGGAGTCCTTTCATCAGCATTAGCTTTTAATTTTCACCATACCGTCGGGAAAGGATGAGTTCCCTACCTGTTGAGGTATAGAGCAATAGCGATTAATCTCGGCTGATACTGATGGAGCCAGAAATTTTTCTAAAGGGGGCAATAATTAATCACAATCCAAACAAAACTACTTTTTCAAAGTAATGTTTTGTGATTAGATTTTTTGTACAAATTTGTCATAAAATGAGGTTGTTGTTTGTGGTCTTTTTATTTTAGAGCAAAACATTTATTATTTTGGCTCATAATTTGAAAATTGCCATTGTATATCACTCTATTAGAGTGTTTTTTGGGTAAAAGTAATTTTTTTTATTGTGATGAACAGTATGGCACTTGACTTTTGTATAATTACATAACGTGTATTAGCTTATATATATACAATAATTTTGTTAGCCTTCGAAGCAAATTAAGTATTTAAAGGCGATATTCATAGATTTTCACATGAAGCAAATCAAGAGGCATTTCTAAACTTGGAGGTTAATGAAGAGCATTTAATTATATAGGACATCTATAAATTTTCAATGGGGCCCAATTGAAAAAGAGTTATAAAATTGAAGGCCAAAATAGAATTTTCAAAACTTTGAGAGGCCCATGTAATACTAGTTAATACCGAATTTATGAAAGGTACCAGATTTTGCGTAATTTGTTTTAAAATAATTTATTTTTATCATATTTAATGATAAATATCTATCAGAACTTGTGTTGGACATATTTGATGTAGATAATGTCAAATTTTGTAAATAAATATTTTGTGAATACATATGTATTTTTATAAATATATAGTATTTATAACAATAAATCTGAAAATGGCATCCGTTAATGACTTAATGTCCTGGTACAGCTATATACCGCATGGCAAAAAAATGTACCTGCCCACTTTTGTCACCGTCCTCCGACCACTTAAATGGCCCACTTGGGCCCGGACACCAACGGGCTGGACTGATCTTATCAGACTAAAATAAAAAGAAAGGCCCGCAAGTCCGTAACTGTAGTTTGTTTTGTTGCAGAGCTCCTCAGCACAAGTTCGAATGCACGACGGTTGCAACAAATTAACAACGGTGTAATATCTGTTTAGATCTTCAAACCCTCTTTCCTTCTGTGTAATCAATCGGACGACTTACGATCTAGGGTTTTGAGATCTGAAGAATTTCCCCTCATTTTCTTTCCTCCCAAGCAATGGGAGTAATCATCGAGAGCGACTTGTGGGAACCAAATCAGGCCCTGTATGTATTCATATTGGTATCGTGCTTCCTCTCAATCTTCTGTCTACCCCACCTCTCGAGGATTTCCAACAGAACGCCCACTGTATTCGACAACTCTCTTCCCTCTCCGTTCTTTCGTTTCCAGAGAAGTTTTCTACTCCTATACTCTCTCTCCTCAGGTCCGCATTCTACGTCCACTTGCACATTCTCAATTTTATGTGAAGTTCTATAGAATATCCGTCAGTTTGGTTGATGAGAATAAATGGATGAAAAAGGTAAAGAAAACTTGAGATTTTGAAAACTGAAAGCGTAACTCGATGAAGCCAAGTACTTGTACTAGGCTGAGTTGAACAGAATTATTTGTTTCCATCGGTTGATTACGTGAACAAACTTGAGTTCGAGATTGTGATTTCTTCGATCTAATTGATATTCTAAGCGTGTAGATGGAGCCTAAATGTTGATCGCGATGACTAATGTTGCTTCAATTGTTCATGAGTTTCTGATTATATTCTTTCTATCAGTTTTTGATTATTTTTCTTTATATCTGTCTCTTTCAGTGATGGAAGGGCTGTGGTCAGTGTTTGGAGAGTATGAGTTATCATATTATGGTGTTGGTAGGGAGCACATGGTGTTGTCTCTTTGTGTTGGTTATGCAGCTGCTCTCTTCCTTGGTACTTTCTTAGGAATGCTTTCTGATCTAATGTAAGTGCATATTGTTGTTGCCTGAAGTTTCAGTTTGATTAATGTAAGTGCATATTGTTGTTGCCTGAAGTTTCATTTTGATTTTCTCGGTCTTTGTTGAGGGCATTTTCCTTTCCCATGTTGCAAAGTTTGATGCATTAATGTGATGTAAAGTTAATAGGTTTATAGTCTTAACACATATTGAACATACTTCATACTTGCAAACTACTACACCTTGGAATAACTCAGAATTGATGAGTATAGCTTTTTATATGAATTGTGAAGCAAACTTATCAAAAAAAAAGAAAGAAAAGAGACGAGTTTTGAAGCAAACAAGCTTTTGCTGTCGTTCAGTATTTGATACTTCAGAAATTTTCTTTTGGAAAATTTCAGGTTGTTTGGAGATTATTCAGTGTTAGGATTCATCCTTGAATAATTTGGGAACTATCAAGGTTGTGTGGTTGATTTTTTGGCTTCATGAATAAGTAGGTGATACGTCAAGAATTCTACAATTATATGAAAATGGCATCACAATGATCTTAAAATGCATTATAGTTTCTCGAGACTAATAATTTATATTCATGGACTGTGTCGGTTTTTATGCAATTCTGTCTTGCCAAGAAGATTGCACAGGTTGTTTTGATCTGGTTTTTCAACATGAAAGGCTTCACACCGGCATTCAGTTATGTCAATTCTACTGATAAGTCTAGCATTATTGTGTGGAATTTGTATCTGTAATATATGAATGTTCTTGTGGTGCTTCCTGCTTTCACTATGGCCAATACTTCCCTGACTACAGGATGATCAGAATATGCAGAAAAAGTGCACTTCGTTAGTGCTATTGCTACATTTTAATGACATTTAAGTTGAAATGCTTTCTAATCCGGGGATTACTAGGCATAGTAAACAATATCCAATTTTGCTGTTTTGTTTTACTGCCAAGTTATAGTGAAATTTATCATTTAATGCAGAGGTCAAAAGAAAATCTGTTTGGTATTTTGCATCCTGCACCTCTTTGTTGGCGTGTTGAAGAGAGTTATTGCACATCCAAATGTCTGGTTGGCAAGTTTCTGTCTCTCTCTTAGCAGTTCTATATTTTCATTCAGTTTTGAGACATGGATGGTGGTTGAGCATGACAAGGTTTGTGCTAAAAACCAGTTTTCACTTTTGCACTAGCCAACTATTTTATAGGAAAGTGACTCAATCTATGGTCAATATATGTTTATTTGGTGATTTTCTTATGTGCTTTAGAACTCAGGTCCATGTTGGTCCTGTTCCACATCATAAGCATATATTCAAATAGCAACTGACAGCTGACTAATGCAGTGTACTTATGGTTTTTCTTTGCAGCAAGGGCACAGGCAAGATACATTGAATGACTTGTTTTGGTTAATGGCTTTCACCGAGTCTGCATCTTGCATCAGTAGCCAAGTGATAGCAAATTGGCTGGTTGGTAGTAATGTGGAGAAAAGTGTGTTTATTCCTTCTACTGCAGCAGTGTTGCTGGCAATTCTCTCTATCATTTTTGTCACTCGAGGATGGAAAGAAGTTCCACAAACAGCATCATTGAAGGATTATAGGATATCTCTCAATAAGTACATCTTTGGTGGTATGAAATGCATGTTGCCTTTTAGTCTTTTTCTTCCTTTTCTTTAGATAAGATGAAATTCTTGAATGTTTGCAGTATGAGAATTAAATCAAATCGTACATGAGCTTGAGTGGTCAGGGTATAACAATAGAAGGGCACTTCAAATTTTAAAGTCAAAGCATAAGGTTGCTAAATGTACAAAGAGCTTATGATTGCTAAACAAAGAAAAGAGTAAATGAGCACTATGGCCATAGTCATTGTTCTTGTAGCAATTCTTACCTTTGGAATCATGGTCATTACCTAAGTTATTTTCAAATGAACGCATATTTTGCATGATATGGATGTAGGAATGCCACATCATGGTACATATGGCAACCTCTAAGGGAGAGCTTATGATTGCTAAACAAAGAAAAGATTAAGGTTGTGTTTGGAACCCGGATTTGGTGATGGAAAAGCAAGGGAAAAGGAAAAGGTGAGGAAAAAGACAACAAAATGAACAAGTATTTTTGTTCTCTTTTCCCTCATCTTTGCCTTTTCCTTTTCTTTTCCATCATCAAATCCTTATTCCAAACACAGCCTAAATGAGCGGGCCATAGTCATTGTTCTTGTAGCAATTCTTGCCTTTTGAATCATGGTCATTACCTATGTTATTTTCAAATGTATGTATATTTTGCATCACAGGGATGTAGAAAGGCCACATCACTGTACAAATGGCAACATCTAAGGGAGATTG
Organism: Euryodendron excelsum; assembly: GCA_033060915.1. Lineage (NCBI taxonomy): Eukaryota > Viridiplantae > Streptophyta > Magnoliopsida > Ericales > Pentaphylacaceae > Euryodendron > Euryodendron excelsum. The sequence goes on along the minus strand of CM065385.1, from coordinate 39,285,291 downwards.
AAATTTACTTCATGATGCAAATCATGTGGGTTGAAAATCCAAGGAATAACAATATGAGAAGGCACTTTATTGGGATCAACCTGTAATTAGTTCATGGGGCCATTTGTGTGTTTTTGCTTTGGAGTCTTGATTATTTTTTATTTACAGATCTGATGATTAGTTTATAATCCGTCATTTGAGTTCTAGTTAGGAATATTATCATAATTTTACTTTAAAAGGTCATGTGATTTTTAAGGAAGCCATGTGACTTTTAGGGGAAAATTAGTCATTTAATGCTCTTATTCTGCTATAATGTCTTTTAAACAATTGTTCCAGCTTGTATTCAGTAGCTTTTGGACCACCGTAGGTGGTAGCTCAGTAAGAGAGTGCTGACCCAATGGAGTTGCATGGGGATTTGAGAGATTTCTCTAGGGTTTCGTAACATACTGCTAAGAGCAAGTCACAACTTTGAACTCTTATTGCAAGGCATGTCGCATGTGAATTAAGGCTAATGTACAGGACACTAGTTTGTGTTATGTGAAGAAGAAAGACTGAGATGAATTGCATCATTATCCAATAGATTGTGGTAAGCAAGATCTAAACTCAAGGATGAGTTTTCCCTCCCCTGGAGGGACTGATGCAAATAATGCCAGTTGCAAATCCAATGAACAACAATATGAGAAAGCATTCTATTGGGACCAGCCTATAATCAGCTCATGGGGCCAGTTTGTGTGTTTTCAGTTTTTTTGGAGTCCTAATTAGTGTTTTATTTGTAGATTTGATAATTGGTTTATAGTTGATCATTTAAGTGCCAGCTAGGGGTACTTTTTGTTATTGTACTTTTATGTTAAAAGTTCACATGATTTTTAATTGGGTCATGTGACTTTTAGGGGCAAATTAGTCATCTAATTCTCTATTATTTCTCTGGATAGAATAGCCCCTAGATTTGTTTTAAATAAAGGAGTGAGATCTTATTTTGCTTAGGCCAATCCTAGTCTCATTTAAAAAGTCGTTCCAGCTCAGCAGCTTTTGGACCATCGTTTATACACCTTTAAGTCTACTACAACAGCTTTCTTCCTCTCCCTTTATTGTAGGATTGAGAAGTGGTGTGTTGAAGCTAAGTTTTAGCTTACTCTAGCTGTGTAATTTTTCTTCTTAATGTTTTAATCCTCTTTTCATTAGTGAAATGCATGACTTTGAAATATGCTGGGTTACAAATTTCTTGCTATTGGTTGAGAAACTATGTAAGAGCATGACCCATTCAATGACTTTTTTTTTTCTCCTTTGGTTAGATAAGCGGGTATGGCTTTTGGCTTGGGCACAAGCTTGCATTCACTTCTCCATTGGTGTCTTCTGGATTCTGTGGGCTCCCACTATAGTGGTACACTCTTAACCTCAATCTGAGTACAATTAAATTGACTTCAGCTTGGTTTGTGGTAGATCATCTTTTCCTTGCCATGATGTTATCGAGGAACTATTGAATGTGGAAGCATTTTAAAAAGTTTTCTGCAGTGTATCACCCAATGTTTCATTAAGTTCATGATTCGGAACATAGAAATGGTCATATGATGAAAAAGAGGATGTAAAGGATGATTTTAGACAATATTGCAAACTTCCCTCGAAATTTCTGGATAACAATAGCCTAATTAATGCATTTTGAGCAGGGTGTCTCATCCCTAAGACTTGCTTGCTCTGTTGGGAGTGCCCAGTGGTTCCCCGAGTGCCAGCTGCAGAGGGGAATGCCATCATCTGAGCATTATTGGCCACTAGCGATGTTTTCATCAGCTGCTTGGGCCCCATGTTTCTAGTTCGGTATCCTAACCATCTTCTATACTCCACCGAGAGCCTCGCCCCCTCTTCTTTCTTATCAAGTGCCTTGCTTCTTGCCGTCCTGGGCTCCCAGCTGCTCCAACTGCTTGCTTCTTGGGTGGCTCTCTTCTAGGTTGTGCTGCAAATTACAAACTATGATGACCCACGGGTGACCCTTGCAACCCAATTCTAGAAAGTCTGCAAATTACCAAAATAACGCTAACTGGTAAAACTTAATAAAACATAATTAAAACTCTTTGCGGCATACTAGACCTAAACTACCGCACAAGATTTTTATTGACACTAAGGTCAACTACACAATGTCCCAAATGAGCCCCAACTTGAAATCAACCACTTTCCTATATTTGTCACAGCTTTATGTTTGCTTTTTCTTGAGCTGTTGATGACCTGCATCAACTGCTGAGTGGCAGCTAATGTGAATTAGAGACCCTTCAGGGTAGCCTATATTTGAATAACATTATGTATCAACAATTTCATTGAAATTGCCAGTTTATTCAACTAATGTTTTTGTTTTTAGGCTGATGGGCGAGAAGCGCATCTAGGGTTGATATATCCTTGTTTGCTGGGTGCTAGAATGCTTGGAAGTACGGCCTTTCCATGGTTTTTCAGTGGACCATTATCTCTTAGAATTGAGGATTGCCTGGTATATGTGTTCATCGTAATGGGTTTTGTTATGTCCATAGTGGCTTACGATTATCAGGTATGGATGCTTTTACTCGTCCATCGCCTGGATAACTATTTCTTTTGTGGTTTTATTTTTATTTGTTCTAGTTCTTAGATGCAGAAGCTTGGTCTTGAACTTTCCAGTTTGCACCTCTATGTGCAGGAAATTGGAGTTCTCGTGGCACTATGCTGCTTATTTCATGCTTGTTTGGGCCTGATTTTACCTTCACTTGCCAGATTGAGGACTATGTAAATTATACTAGAGCTCCTTCGTTTCTGATTTCCAATTGATTGTGGCTTTTGCTTGTGTTTGGAACCCAGATTTATCAAGGAAAAAGCAAAGGAAAAGGAAAAGGTAAGGGAAAAGAGAACAAAAATCTTCTTTCATTTTGTTCTCTTTTCCCTCACCTTTTCCTTTTTTTTTTCTTTTCCATCACCAAATCCTTGATCCAAACATAGATTAAGGGGAGTTGATTTCATTCCTCAATTTGTCTGTGTGAGGATTTTTTTATGTAACTCCTGCTGCTTGTTCCATTCACAGGTATATACCAAATGAGTTGCGTGGAGGGATGATAAGCCTTTCTCTTGCCCCTGCAAATGCAGCAGTTCTATTTTTCCTATTACAAGTATGTACCTTTGTCCCAAAGTAGGAAACAGATGAAACAGAATTATCCTCCTCCAACCACAACACGCCCCCGGGCCACCCCCCCCTGGGGCCGAGCCTCTGAATAAGAATAAAAATAAAAATATTGATAAAATAGGCGGTTTGCAGTTTAAAATTGTTGAAAAGGAAATAGTTCGTGTGGCATTTATATTATACGTGGTTAATAATAAAATAAAGTTAAACGTGGTGAAAATTTAACATAAACAAATAGTGGCTAGGTGGTGTTCACACTTTGCGTAGGTTTGGGTCTCACTAGGCACATATCTTCATTTTTGAAGTGGAGAAGCAAAGAATTTAATGAATCCAAGCATTCAATTCGGACCGGTTGAACTTGCCAATCTGGTCTAGTTCTGACAAAATTGCATAGGAGGCTCAAGAAAGGGCAAATCTGAGGAAAAAGAAACGTTGGAAATTAGCTTGGTTCAAGGCAGGCTCCACTTGGAACTTTACTTAATCAACTTTTAATCTTAGTTAAGTCATACCGTGCCTTTTCTTTGAGTCAGTGCTCTGCTGTTTGTTTTGTTTGAGTTTTCTTTAGCTTTAGGAGTTAAGCTTATCTGGGAACTGTGTGTTTTATGACACAAGATGTAGAGGTGATCTGCTGGTCTTATTTTCGACAAAGTAATGTTATTGGGTGTTTAATTATGGTCTTTAGCTGGTAAATGGGTTTCATAACACAAAGTTACTATGTTTCTAAGTTTTAAATCAGTCATAGTAGGGTTAGGAGACTCCAGCATTCAATATATATTAGTGGACTCTTTCAATTGAATGAGGATCAAAGAGAATTATCATAAACTGATGAAGCTTTTTGGATGATGTGATATGACACGAATCTTAGGCATGGGTGCATTAGGCTGCATACATTTGACCCTCTCCAAACCTTGCAGTGGTGAGAGCCTCGTGCAATGGATAAACCTTTTTTATTTGATATATTCTGCAAAATTATTGTCTACATTTCTTCACTTGCCGTTCCTATGTTTGAAGCAGAGAAAATACGTCTCATTTCTTAGGATTTGACTTTTAAATGTATCATTTTGTGTTATTTTCAGATTAAAGCATCAAAAGGATTTTTCTCCAATTCTTGTGCTTATTTTCATTTGGCAGTACCTTTTTTTATTTGCTTGGTTTCTTTATCCCAAGTTACCATAAAATAGTGAGATTAGTTACTGCTTTGCTACAGAGAGGCTACTATCAAAACATTGAGAATTCAACAATCATGGCATTTGCTGCTCTTGGTCTATTCTCTGCGGCAGGTTGCCTGCACCTCTTGAAGCGCTGGGGGAAGCAACCCCACCAAAACTGGCACAAATTGTGATTTCATAACCTTCTTTCCAATATCAATGGTCAATGGAGGTCGATCGATTTTTACTGAATCGTAAGTGAAAATCATGATACTGAACTCATTAAATCATGTGATGAGATCTTCTGAATTGTAGAAAAAAACAAGCAGAGTCGGTATTGTAGATCTCAACAGGACACTGCAGTATTCAAGGCGAAAGTTGAATGGGATGGATACATGATACTGAAGTCAACTGCTGATTTTGCTTCTGCGAGGCCCACATTTGTTTTCCATGATACACCGTGTTCAACTGCAGCCAAACGAAGGGATGAAGGCTGATTGTTGAGCTTTTAATTATGCAGATGAAGGCGTATTGCTGTTCAAGTCTATAGTTGAAGGGTTCTGTGCCACCAGATAAATGTCTCAGCCAACAAGAAGTTGCACATGAGAGGCATGATTTGAGGTATGCTAGGGTACATTGTGAACAAAGGATAGTATCATAGCAATTTCTGTTCAGCCAAACAAATCAGTCCCAACTTTTTTTTCTCCAGTGTAATTCTGTTAAGCACATAGTTGCAAATGAGCATTCATTTCAGGCTTATGGAAAGCTGTTTCAGGCTTAAAAGCTTTCCCTTTTTCTAAACCACGAAAACTACAGCACATAAAATGTGGTTACCTTCACTACTGGGCTATCAGTATGGACAATTGGTCAAAAAAATCTCAGCCATGAATTCATGACCAATCTAATGGAATATCATCCATTGGCTGGCAGTTCCAGATAGGCCATTGGAGCCGTGTGGCTGGAAAACCCTTTCCCTATACACTAAAACAGCAAAATGAGGATGGTGTTTAATATTCGTGGGGCGAACTGGGTCCAGGTTCCTTTTTCCTACATATTGGAGGTCTCTGGCTGGTGACTTTCATGGTTCTATCCTTCGAAGGTGACATAACTATAGAAACATCCTCACTCAATGAATATTACAAGAAAAAAAAAAAAAATGAACACCCCTGGACAGTGGACACCATATCTGCAACTCAAGATTGAAAGAAAAGGTCTCAGCCACCAACTCCATATATAATGCAAAGAAAACTGCTCTCGGCTTTCCATTGTCGAGCCCAACCAGTGCAATCATATATACTAAGTTTTAAGCCTTTTTCGAATAAACATTTCGATAGTTTATCATAAGCAGCACTCTTTTAACAGTTAACGTTTGAAGATAAGAATCGATATGGATTGCTGTTTCAAGCAATGAATATATGCTTTTGAGAATAAAGATATTCAATTGGAAACATATCATCTCACAACTCAAGAATAAAAGCATACTTCTATGACCAGCTAGATGAAATACCTTTATGCAGCTATTTAGATTTACTGAATTATCTGTTTGTAAACCAGTAGGAACCTTTACAATTTGTGCTGACGCTGGGACAGGAACTCTTTTTCTTATGTTGCTAATTGTCGTGAGAATTTCTCTGCTATCTTCTACATGTTAAGCCATTTTCATTACTGGCCTAAACCTTGTTAACAAAGAAAGCAGATGCACACATTCCCCAGCTTCTAGATTAAATTCAAACATCTGGCTCATATAATTAAGATTTGAGGAGGACGCAAATGCATCTCCTATGTAGATATCTTACAAGAGAGGTCATAAGTTAACATAAAACCATGCAAAAAAAAAAACCCATAATGTTATATCCAGACAAGATGCAAGGAATTGAGCTTTCTGAGCTAGGGGCTTAACAGGAAAATTAAGCTTCCTCATCTAATCATATGTGTGCATAAAGAAAGCCTCCGTGCTTGTGCCAATCCCACAGAAGTAGCAATGATACTTGTAACTGTAGCATGTTTATCTACTTGAACAATTTATTATCATGTGGAAAATGTAGTTTCTTCTCAGCAGTTTTCAAATATTTAGTCAACAGAACCTCAATATTTTCTAGGTACAAGGTTGTCTTGGTAAAACATATTTTCTCCATTGTGCATCTCGCGGGATGGAGTTGTGTAGGTGACAGACTTCTATCAGCGTGCAGCAGTGATACCTTATAAAGAGAGCGGGTGGTAAGATGGACAAATGTGGGTAAAGCCAACCGGAGGTTAGTAACCTTTACGTTTATTCATTATTCTATTTTTTACGCCGCAGGGGGGGGGGGGGGGGGGGGGGGGGGGGGGGCGGCCTAGATTTTGTGTTTCTTAAATAGGCATCCAGTTCATGGATGGGATGTGATACATAAAAATAACTCAAGAACTGCAACTTAAATAAATCAGAATGATGTCGTCGTTTCTCTTCTTTTTTTTTTTCTTTCCATATAAACTTCATCTTTAGGTCTTTCCTCTAGTAACCTATAAATCATATTCATCAAGGAAACCTAGGTAGAATAGCCTAGCATTTGGAGCTCAATAGTCCTATAGTTTCCAGCCTTTTCTTTTCCATTTTCCTCTTCTTTCCTTCCTTTTCTTTCAAACAATTTTTTCCCCAGGACATTTCACTCTATAAGACTAGTAAGATAGTGCAATTAATAGTTATGGACATTATTACTAATAGCAGTGGAACTTAAGCAAGATATGAATTCCTGATAATAATAATAAGCAGAAAATTAAACATTAAGCAGAGGTTGAGTGCAAATGCAGTTAATTAACCTATATCTGGAGTGAAGTAAAAAATCAGATCTAACATGTATTTGTCTATGGAGATGAATAAATTACAGAAGACGTGTAAAGAGAACCATAAGTACTCATTAGTTTTCATGGATTACCTGGCAGAATAAATTTAAAGAAACATGGTATAGGGATATGAACAACAGAAGCAACTATATCAGATTAGGCAACTAATTACTTAAAAGTTCTGTGTACCAAACTCAGTTAATTGTAGAAACAGTTAAATGCAAGCATGCTAATGCATGAAGATGAAAGCACCATAAGCTCTATTCTCACCTCCACTTGCACAGTTCATGTTATCACTTTTGTCTCTCAACTGGATCAATTTGAGTAGAAACCAACTCTAGCACAGAAGTACAGCAGTCGTAAGCCTCCAATCTTGAACTGAGCTTTATAAGCTAGACTGCTAGACATAGAAACTTTAGTCACAGGTTTAGATTATGGCAATCATATATTGGATCATAAGATAATCCAAATGTTGTGACTTGCAAGACAGATAAATAGACAGAATGGACAGAATAGGCAAGACAGATAAATAGACAGAATGGGTACAGTGAGGAGGATGAGAATTAGCATATGTATCATCGACATGATTTGGACTCTTCTATTGATATCTTACAATGTCTTCATTTACTGCAGATCCTGGCTCGTGACAGATTGTTGGGCTCATATAAGGTACTAATGAATGAACGGGTTTCCTCCAATTCATAATATTGCAGATCAAGAAACTGACACTAAATTTCTCAGAATAGTTTACATGCCAAACCATATAGGTTATAACAATACATGCCAACGCACACAGCATAAATTGCTTATAACTTTACATTCCTAGGTCAACCTGTCATCAAATTGCTGAAACAAACCCTAGTGGCAACAGGGGTGTTACTTGTTACAGTATTTTGTTTTTCTATGCCACAGCAGCAGAGGATTTCATTCAGAAGACTTTAGCAATGAAAGCAGACTCATTCAATTTTCCAGTAGCACAAAATTCAATATTATGTATTCAAACAGACAAACTGATGAGATTCCAAACCTACAGCTTAGATATACTTGTTTTTACTTTTATTTTGACTTTGCAACATCTATGCAAATGTCATAGAAAAGAGGAACTGCTAAGATTGCCGGCGCAGGTGATGGCTGATGATGATCTAGCAGCATCTGCTCCTGAGACTGCTGATGAAAGGCCAGTCTACTGAAGAGAAAGGTTTTATCCTGACTCAACAGGTGGCCAGTACTGCACTGCAAATGGGAAGACCTACTGAAGTAATCAACAAGAAGAAAAAGCACAGATAATTTTCACATTCGAGTTACCTAGATACTTTGCTGCTTGTGCTCACTAGGGCTAAAAATAATTTCAAAATTTTACTTTGATTGTTTTTAGGGAAACAATCAGGACAATTTGAATAATTAAAAATGAAATCGTATTGCTAAAGGAATCAACCTCAAAGAATTGTGGGAGGATATTTAGGAACTGATAATTGCTTAATATACAGGAACCAGATTTATTACAACATGACTGAACAAGTCTAACATAAAATTAAGATGAAAAAAGAAAAACAACTAACTATCAGATAGGAATTGAAGTGATATGAAAGGATATGTACAGTGAATGGGGTCAAACTAGCAGATACGAACCCAAGTCTTTCGATAGAATTGTTACTTGAGTAACACTGGTTTTCCAACATAAGCAACCATCTGACAAGAATAGTAGCTCAATGAACTGCTAGAGAATTTCCCTCTCTCTTTACATCTCTTACTTGGTGGAGTCAAGGTTCCCCAGGGTATCCTCTCCTTTTCACTATCCTGAAAACCAATTCCCAATATGTCTCCAGGAACAGTTGGTGCAAAAGGAATAATGTTCCTTAATATGTTCCGATTGCCACAAAGGACATTACCCAGTGCTGGTACCACTGACATTGGGTGCTGGGAGTGGTATCTAGGAAGGGCCATTGCTTGGCTCAATGGTAAAAGCTCAGCCTGACAAGCATGAGAACATGGACTCAAGTCTGAGACCAGCCACTTTGTACAAATATGTCATGTACTCATCTCCATGAATCAAGTGCCAGCGTATAAGCTGACAGCTTCCTCTATGTATACCAGAAATAATCTTCTTGCATCCAAGGAACAGAATACAAGGCAATTATTTCCTCAATGTATTCCAAGAAAAGGTTGTAAAATGATGGATCTAACAGATGCCACAGCCACTGACCTTTGTATTCATTCTGACCATCAACTCTAGAACTTTCCAAAGAAAAGATCATAAACTCTGGAACTACGTATGAAGGCAGCAGAAGTGAAGTATGTACTACGAAGAAGAGTTGAAGGGTCCTATTTAAACCTACTTATGCAAGTTTCTTGCACCAACTGATTATTCCAGACAGTTTTCCTTCAACTATATCTCTCACTGTTTCTTTCCTTCTTTTTGCATCTTCAAGATCTAGAGTTCTATATGCAAGAGCAAGCAAATACATTGCTGGATGAACTCTCCTGCAGATAATATACATTGTTAAGTAAAGTCAAATGCCACACCCAAGGGATATATGATATATACATATACCAAATATCAAATTGCACCCAGGTTCATGAAAAACACATTTGAAGCATCAAGGAGGGGGGGAAACTAGATGTGACTACAGCAAGCAGAAGCTTATATATTCAGCCATTTGCTGGCTCTTGATGCATTTAAGAAATTAAGTAATTTATCATGACAATACGATTTGCTGGCTCTTGATGCATTTAACATGAGATGTGGCCAGATGTTGATGTTAGATTTTGTCAGAGGTGGAAACCAACCAGAGTTATGCAACTGAAGAGGTTTCCAAAAAAGTTTGGGATTCCATATCAAGTTCAGATTTAAGGCTATTCTGGAAAGTGTCAAAATTCAATTTTCAACCACATCAACAAGATATCTGGATTTATTAGATTGTGCCAGGATAAAAAAAATCTTCAAAATATGATCCTTAGAAAACCGACATGTGAATCAGTAGAAAGTTTTTTGCTACCTCAGTAATGCTTAAACATGCAAACCCAAGAGAAAATGTGAAAGGGCCTAAAATTGCTAAGGCTTATGTGACATGAACTTACTTTTCAAAGTGTTCATCTGCATCCAAGCCATCCCAATACCTTCTGGATGGGACAGTCCGGCCTTTCCTATCTCTGCCAAACGTCTCCACATACCAACCTCCAATGTCATGCATGCCACAGCGAGGTTCAAACAGCCAAAATCTGTTGAAAGAAATCACAAAAAGTCCAAAACATCAATAAATATTATAGGAACTCAGCCTTCAGGGTGCTAATTTATTTTTTACTGAGCATTCTTACAAGTAAGCTTTGATTACAATAAATAAACAAACAAATTTACAGATTTCATACCAACATGAACCTCATCTTGAGAATGTAGTTATTCATAATTCCTCCAGGTTCAACCTCGATATTTGAGGTTCAGTTCTGAACAAACTAATGAAGTTCCGAACTCATTTCAATGTAACTCGGCTAATAAAATTAGAACCCAGTAAGTGCTATTGACAAACTTCAAAAGGAAGAGTATACATGATAACGTACTAACATAAAATAAAAAAACAAGATTTTCACTTTCAAAGAATCAATTGTCACTAAAAAGTAAAAATTCTCCTTATAAGTCAAAGAAGGTTATTTTATTAGGAGGTGGACTGGTAGAAAACCCCAGAACAAACTGATAAAAGTAGATCCAGCAAAAAGTGAAATAGATTCCTTTTTCCAGCCTCAAATAGTTTGGGTTAAGGTTTATTTAGGTTGAGTTGTAAAATTAGTTCAATACTTATCCATGACCATGAATTGGAGAAAAGAATACACTTACTTGCTTGGTGGTAAACGAGCTCTGCTGCATCTACACTCGCACACAGAAATTTTGTCACCCACTTGATACCAGTGCAGGTGTTTTACCTAAGACAAATTCAGAAACAAAAGCAAAATTCAAAAAATATTAATTACACAGACATGTATTTGATAACATCAATCCACTCATTAATCGAGCACTTCTTGCAAAATTGCACTACCAATCACAAAGGTAGGAGCCAAATCTGACCTATGTATCAGGTGGCACAAGAAATAAAGGACATACCTGCCTCTGATACAAGAAATATAATATTTCAGCATCTTAGTTCAAAGTTCATAAGTAATAAGTCATTACAGGAATGGATGCAAAGAGAAGGCATGAAACTGCAGCCTAGCCAACAAATTTCTGGAACAATAGATGTCATGACGAAGACAAAACAAGCACCACCTAAAGTCAACACTAATGCATGGTGAGGTCAAAAACAGAAAAAGAAATCAAGACAACTACTTGTGTATTGTCATCAAAATTCCAAGCCATTTTCTCCAGTAGACACTACAAGGAAACCTTAAGAATGTAAAGCATATGCCAACTTATCTGCAAAGAATCTTCTCGACAACAGGAAAATGGTTCGTGACGTCACATTATGCAGTGATATGCATTAAGACATGCAACAAAACCCAAGCCTTTGTTTCCATCATAGGCTACAAAGAAACTAGAAGTTCTGGTGACTGACAATCGTCGCAACAAAAATAAATTGCACAAGACTATTGCTAGTTGTATGAATGGGACTTCATGATATGCATGATGCAAAATTTACAACCCACTCAAAATAATGCAGGAACCAGAGAAAAGCATGTCTTTCCACTACAAGAAGTCAAAGAAAAAGACATAAATATCAAGTATCAAACAAATCAAAACTTGAATTTGATGAGGATGGAAGCCAAAAAGAATTGAAACTGAAAGAGTGTGGTTACACACACCAGCAGCGTCCTATGCTTCATAATCACATGGGTTTTTATACCGTTGCTATCATAGACAAAGCAGGACCCTTCTTCAGGGTTGGTCCCTAGTCCAGTTATCTTTCCCAGTGGAATCCTAGATCCAACTGCAACACCCATGAAGGAGTCTCTAGAAAATCCTCTGTTCATGTGTATTGGATCTTCACACGAACCAAGATACACAAGTATGTGATCCTCAGAATCTTCATTTCTTATCCCATTACAATAGCTTCTAGGTGGGATTCTGGTCGCCACAGCAACCACCTTTCCCCACACATGCAATTCTAGATCTTTGTATGCATCAGATGCATAGTTATCAATATTTTCTGCTTGCATCTGACGAATTCCAACATCAGCTGTGCCAGAATTGGTTTGTATGCTCAGGTTTTCTATGGCTTGGCACAACCCTGACCCTCCAGAGGCAAAAGATGTCAGTTTCTCATTGTACGACTGTGATAATTCAGGAACCCTGTCAGCTAGGCATATCATTCCAAAAAGGTCACGTCCTGAAACCAAGTGCAGCACTTCAGGAGTTTCATAGGCAGACCTCTCCTCAGCTTCGAAGCATTCAGGGAGGAGGTCCATTGTCTCAATCACAGGGCCATAGTATGCTGCATGTATGGCTGAATAAAAATCCCTTTCCAGTATGTCAAAGTAGCCTGACCCAACTACCACTCTTTTCTCTGACAAAATATCGTTTAAAGCAAATCTATACCATTTTAACCATTCAACAACTTCCATCTGCTTCACTGTTGTTCTGTGTGATTCATAAGTGTACATTACCGAAACTTGCCCAGAACATCTCTGAACATGCATTCTCTGAGATAACAGGTACCTGTCATAATGGGCCCTCTTCTCAGAATCTGATAGTATCTGCATTTCATTGTTCACATTTAAGTCAGAACTTCCCTATATGTTGAAAGCAACAATTATTTCTGGGCTCCAGAATATGCCGGAATATTTGTATGTACAACCTTGTGCAATGTGCATGTACAAACTACAATGGCAATATTGCAGGTTGCATAAAATATTTTCAGCATAAAGTATTGTGGAACTACATATTGCCACCATGCAAAATACACAAGCATGTCCCAGAATCGAGAGGCAACTTCATTCAACTACATAAACTACCGTAACGCTGAAGTCAAAGCACAGCTATTAAGTAATTCTCCATGACAAACAACCAAAGGCAGATGGAAAAGAGAAAGAAAAGAAAACGTCATACAAGCCAAAATCAGAACTAATTAATGTTTGAGATGTAACCCTCAAACCTAAGGCTCTTAAAATGATGCAAGGGGTTGGGAATGATGCCTCCAATCAGAAATACGTATTACACACATTGCATACACAATTTCATTCAAAAGCACTTCTACCCACTTCAGCCATGTGAGGAAAATCAAGAGAAACATAAGCCACGTGAGGCAATGTTAAAGGCACCAAACCAGCAACTACATGATGTATAAAGAGGATGATTAGCTGTGAAATGGAGCCCATCTAAAGCTGATTCTTCTCCCCTTTATTCATGCTTGATTCTCTCCATAATTTATGTAAATTCCTATAGATAGTATTATGTTGTATCTATATAAATTAATACTCAATGTATAGAAAAGACACATGGTTGAGAAGGGGTTTAAAATTTATTTTCTTCTTATAATTCTTTCATGGTATCAGAGCCAAACACCTCTTCTTCCATGGCGTCTTCTTCTTCTTTAACTCTTGAAAACCGAGCCCAACTATCAGCTATGGTGAAAGTAAAGCTTACCACCAAAAATTATCTAATCTGGAGAAGCCAAATCCATGATTTGGTGATCGGGGCTGCTCTTGACGATCACATTTCAGCAGATAAGGAGTGGCTAACAAAGACCATTCTGACTGCCAAAGGAAAGAAAGTCGACAATCCAGCTTATGCAGCATGAAGACAGATAGATCGATTGTTAAAAAGTTTAATTAGGGGCACCCTCTCTGAAACGGTTCTCAGTCACATCTTTGGAATGGAAACTGCCTATGAAGTTTGAAGTCATCTCGAGGAAAGTTTTGCATCAGCTTCAGAGAAGAGAGAATTCAATCTTAATCATGACCTCCAACGCATTCGAAAGGAAACAAATGAAACGGTGGAAAACTACTTATCTAGATTCAAGCAAATCTGTGATGAGTTGGCTGCAATCAGGAAGTCATTATCTGATGCTAACAAAGTGTTTTGGGCTACTAATAGACTTGGGTCCAAGTTTGATTCATTCATCAATGCTATTATGGCAAAACCACCATTGCCTAACTTTACTCAATTTGTACAATCATTCTATGGATTTGAAGCTCGAAATAAACTTTTTCCAAGTGAAGACACTCAAAATGAGTTTCAAGCTTTTGTGGGGCAAAGACAAGGCAATAATCAAGGTCGCAACAACAACTGGAATACAAGTCGTGGGAGAAACCAATCCTTTAACTCTAAAGGGCGTGGTTTCATTCAAAATTATAAAGGGAAGAACGTGGGAAGTCAAGCAAACGCTCAACTAAAGTCGGACATCAAGGAGCTGGGCAAAATCAGGTTGCAGTGCAAGGAACATCGTGTCCGATTGAGTCATGTAAGATATGTGGAAAGAATAATCATGCAACAATTAATTGCTACCAACTTCCATGTCAAATTTGTGATAAGACAGGGCATAATGCACTCAATTGCTACAACCGATTCAATCATGTATTCCAATCGGAAGAAATTCCACAAGCACTGCGGCATCAAAAGTCACTAATCCACGTGACCCAGAGTGGATACCTGACACTAAAGCAAGTTCTCATATGAGTGGAAATGCAAGTATGTTAACTATCATGCATCCATATTATGGTGCTGATAAAGTAGTTGTTAATAATGGTGAACTTTTGCCTATCACGCATATTAGATCAACTTCAGTGTCTAGAAGGACTGCAAAGTTTAACATTGACAATGTTCTCTTGGTTCCAAAATTGACAAAAAAATTTCTTTTTGTTAGACAACTTTCTGATGACAAATCTTGTGTCTTTGAATTTTCATCTAATGGGTTTCTTATTAAGGATCATATGACTGGGAGAGTGCTACTGATGGGAACTAGAGAAGGTGATCTGCATGCTTTGGGAGGAACTGAGAAGGCATACTATTCGACCCGAAAAAAAAAGGCATCTGAAGATATTTGGCATCGACGGCTTGGGCATCCACATCGAAAAATAATATGTAGCAAGAATGACATTGAGGTTATCTCCAAGAACAAGTCCTTTGATATTTGTGAGAGTTGTCAATCAGGAAAGAGCTACAAATTACCTTTTATTAATAAGAACAAAAGGTCCTCTAGGTTGTTTGACAAAGTTCATTGTGATTTATGGGGTCCAACACCACTGAATTCTATGCAGAATTTTAAGTATTATGCCTTGTTTGTTGATGATTTCTCCAGGTTTTCTTGGTTATATCCAGTGAAGCTGAAATCTAACTTCTACAATTGCTATAGGCAATTCACAAAAATGATTGAAACTCAATTTAGTGCACAGCTGAAAATTTTCCAATGTGATGGGGGTGGTGAATTTCAAAAGATAAGAGTTTCTAAATCATCTATCTGAAAAGGGTGTGATTAGACAATTGTTTTGCCCAAAGACATCAGAACAAAATGGTGTTGTTGAGCAAAAGCATCGTCTTGTTCGAGAATTAGGAATGACAATGCTCTTTCATTCTGGATTAAGCAAGAGATTATAGGTTGAAGCATTTACCACTACTGGTTTATATCATAAATCCGTTGCCTCTCACTGCTCTAGATATGGAATCACCTTCCAAGCTACTCAATGGAAAAACTCCAGATTATTCATCCTTCAGAGCATTTGGGTGCCGATGCTATCCGTGTCTCAAGGAATATGGGAAAAATAAGTTTTCACCAAAAAGTATACCTTGTGTATTCATTGGATACAATGCACTTCATAAAGGGTATCAATGTCTCGACTCAACTACTGGACGAGGATACATATCTCGGCATGTTGTATTTGATGAGCATGTTTTTCCATTCACTAATTCTCAATCTTGTTCAATTTCTCCTCCACAGGATGCTCTTGAGATCAGCAACTTTTCTGATTGGATTGGTGACCAAGATAATGCCATGGAGATTGTAATAGCTACAGAACCTGCTGCCTCATGTTCTGCAAATGAATCATCATTTTCACACCTTACTAAGTCCAATCACCATGGCCAAACTTAGGAGGAGGAGCAACATAACAGTATCAGCCTTGCTTTTAACACACCCATTGAGCCCGAACAACCTATTTTAAGCCAATCATTTCAAAACGAGCCTGCCATCTCATAAATAATTCCCCAGCATTTGATCAACATCCATAATGTGCAAATGCTTCTAACCTATCACCTGTTGTTGAACTAACTCCCCATTTCTTTGCAAAAGCCTTGTACGACCCTTCATCAAACCCACATGCGGTAGAACCATACCCACCAGCAACCATACCTGCTATATCAGTCCTTACCCTTTTACCTCCCACTGATACTCCATCCATTTCTATACTTCAGCCCTCTTCCAATGGCCAGAATCCATATACCCTTAACATTCATCCTGTGCGGACATGTGGAAAAGCAAGGGCAGGTTTGACGCACTTACAATCTCATCTTATTCACCAAGAAATTCCAAAAGAGCCAAAATCCATCAAAGAAGCCCTTCAACAACCAGGCTGCTAAGAGGCTACGCATGTTGAACTTAAAGCACTTCAAAGCAACAAAAC
The DNA here is from genome assembly GCA_033060915.1 of Euryodendron excelsum. Taxonomy (NCBI): domain Eukaryota; kingdom Viridiplantae; phylum Streptophyta; class Magnoliopsida; order Ericales; family Pentaphylacaceae; genus Euryodendron; species Euryodendron excelsum. The sequence continues at coordinate 39,268,674 of CM065385.1, read as the reverse complement.
ATGGACTCTTGTTCCTAGAGATTGATCTATGAATGTCATTGGCTGCAAATGGGTTTTAAGACAAAGTTAAATGCTGATGGAACTGTTAAACGTCTCAAGGCATGTTTAGTTGCAAAAGGGTTTAATCAAGTCTCTGGGATTGATTTTGAAGATACATACAGTCCTGTGGTACGACCCCAAACTATTCGAATAGTTTTAACAATTGCTTTGTCCTCAGATCAAGCAGCTTGATATAAACAATGCTTTCTTACATGGCTACATAAAGGAGACCGTTTACATGGATCAACCACCAAGGGGGTTTGTGGACTCTCAACATCCTTCTTCTGTGTGCAAGCTTACTCGTGCTCTTATGGTCTCAAACAAGCACCACGTGCTTGGTTTGACAGGTTCAGTCAATACCTTAAAAGTCTTGGGTTTGTACGTTCACAACCAAATCCCTCTTTATTTGTTCGACAAAGTCCAAGCGGCCCTCTATTCCTTCTCCTATATGTTGATGATATAATAGTCACGGGCAATGATAGTGAATTTCTTCATGACTTCATTGCTCATATTAACTCGACGTTTGCAATTAAAGACGTTGGGTCCCTTCACTATTTCCTTGGGATTGAAGCGACTCCAACTTCAGATGGCTGGTTCCTTTCTCAACAGAAATATGTTAAGGACACTCTTGTTCGAGCTAATAGGGCCTCGTGTAAATCTATTGCTACTCCACTAACAACGAGAATCGACCTTAATGATTCAAGCTCTCCTTTTCCTAATGCCTCCTTATATCGCAGCTTGGTTAGAGCTTTGCAATATTTAACATTGATACGACCTGATTGTGCCTATGCTGTTAACTTGCTATGTCAATATATTCATGCTCCCACTTATGCTCATATGGCCTTGGTTAAGCGGATTCTCAGATATATCATGGGAATTTCGGATTTTGGTCGTCATAATGCCTTTGAGTTATATTGCTTTGTTGATGCCTATTGGGCTGGTTGCCCACTTACACGACGAGCTACTAGTGGATTTTGTGTATTCTTAGGTTCAAATCTTATCTCTTGGGGTGCAAAGAAACAACCAATTGTTGCCCGCTCAAGTGTTGAAGCTGAATATCGGGCTATAGCAGTTGCTATAACAAAAGTTACATGGGTTACTTCGAGTTTTGAGCATCTTCCTTCCTCATCCTCGGACACTGTTTTATGATAACATCAGTACATTGCATATGTCTGTTAACCCTATTTTTCATGCCCATACAAAGCATATTGAGTTGGATTATCATTTTGTGGAAGAAACCGTTGCCTAAGGATCACTTGTTACTCAATTTGTCGAGTGTATTGACCAGCTAGTGGACATTTTCACAAAGCCTTTACCGCGTGATGTGTTCTGGTCTCTTCGTGGCAAGCTGGGTGTGTTGTCTTACACACACCTCAGCTTGAGGGGGAATGATAAGGAAAGTCAAAAGCACCTTTACCCACTTCAACCATGTGAGGAAAATCAAGAGAAACATAAGCCATGTGTGGCAATGTTAAAGGCACCAAACCAGCAACTACATGATATATACAGAGGATAATTAGCTATGAAATGGAGCCCATCTAAAGCTGATTCTTCTCCCCTTTATTCATGCTTGATTGTCTCCATAATTTATATAAATTCCTATAGATAGTATTATGGTGTATCTATATAAATTAATACTCAATGTATAGAAAAGACAACGATCAAGAAGAGGTTTACAATTTATTTTCTTATAATTCTTTTAGTAACCATTCCCGGAACCATGCCAACAACCAGAGACACATATTGCAAACATTTTTCAGACGATTTCATATTATCATTCCCACAACCATAGTAGAGGTCTAGAAGAAAATTCACCACCGAGTAAAAACAACAGCCACAATCTAGTAAATTATAGATGAATTTTACCTTGGTTCTGCCATTCACAATAATAGTGAAGAAATCTAGTGACAATTGAAGGTAAAAGTTAATATGTACCTATGGCCAATAATACAGAATTAAGTCACAACTCAAGCGTATATAAGCCTCGGATATATACCTATAAGCTGTTTTAAATTTTGATTTATTTTGTCAAATCAAATTTATTCTCGAACAATCTAATGAGATTTGCGATGCACAAGGCAAGAATTCATGTTTGGTTTGTGCCCCCGAGGCCCAAGGAAATGATTCTACTTCTAGGTCTAAAAATGTTTGAACATTTAGGAGGTGCTTTAGAGTCCATTTTGTCTTTATAATATCACTTGGGAAGACCTACTTCCACAACCATTGATTACAGCAGACCTTAGACCATAAGAATGCCTATAGTTGATTTTAGGTTCTAAGCTAACATAAAGAATTATGTTCCAGCGAACATTGGCTTTGTTATGATTCCTTAAAAATTTTGACAATCACAAACTACCAATGATTGATAAGTAATTTTCACATTTAGAAATTACCGGAATTTTCAAGACTGAGTTGATATCACGATGGTTCCAAGTCAATCGAAGTTGGAACTTCACAAGATTGAGTTGCCACCTGAAGCAACATCTATCTTCCTCTAGTTATTTGAAGAGCGCGTGGCACCTTATTTTTTGTTTTCTTTCAACTCATAATACTCTCAGCTGAATATAAATCCTAAACTCTATTTCTCTCCACATTTTCCACCTTCATTGTGTTGAAACATAGAGATTGACTTCATTCTCACTTCAAGTCTATCTCATAATTATCTCATACAGTCTCTTGCAACTTGAACCTAATTATCTTATACCATAATTTACCAAACCATAACACATCTATCAGTTAAACTCCTAAGCAACTAATAACTCATCCTCACTGATAATAAAGCAAATTCAGCTAGCAGTTGCAATTGAATATAATTTCTATAGGAACAAAGAAAAATTCAGATCAACAAATCACGCCACGTAAAATCAATTTTAGAACTGGTTATTGAAGAGCGATAAACACAACACAATTGACAATACCTCGTAAGCTGCGAGGATATGAACGAATCGATGGGAAGAAGAGGAATGGTTCGGTGATCGAGCGAGGTCGGGGTGGGTTTCTTTGGCCAATTTGCGGAACGAAGCTTTGATTTCGGCGAATGAGCTGGTTTCAGAGACCTCTAAGAGATCGTACGCGTTTTTTCCGGCGAGCTCAGTCGGAGTCGACTCAGTGCCAGTGCTTAGCCGCCGTTTTCTCCTTAGACTCGGGTATAAGCATGAGATAATATAGTAAGCAGTGGTGGTGGAGGAATTTGATTGAGGAGTGATTGAGAGAATTGGACGGTGTTGATGGTAGAGGCCGACGAGAGTGGCCCGTCGTCCGGTGAGGAACGCCATCTTTATTCTCACTATTTGGGAAGTTTGGCAAATGACGGGTGGATATATACAATTATAGGCAGAGGAACGGCGAGAGTGAGGTAGTTGCCGGGGTTGTGCTATTAAAGATAAAAAGGTTAATTATAAGCACATTTTTTAGCTGTGACTTAGTATCCTCTTTAAATTTTAAATTATAATATGTTGATACTTTTAATTATTAATTTATATAAATTAATTTGTTTGTTAATAATTTATTAAGAAAATAATTAAAAAATTATTATTTAACTTATATATCTTTGTAAAAGTATAATTCTATACTTAAATTGATCATTTTTTGTTATAATAATTACTTAATGTATGAAAATATATGAACAATGTAAGGTGTAGTTCATGTATTAGATAATTATTACAAAAAAAATATATATAATTAAGGTATAAAATAAACTTTTGTGAACATATGCACGTTACGTGATAATTTTTAATCTAATTGTTAATATATTATTAATTAAAAAAATTAATTAATACAAATTAAAATTTAAAAATTAATTTATTATATTTTAGAGTTTAAAAACACAGTAATACTGAATCATAATTAGGAGTGAACTTGTTATTAAACCTAAAGATAAATGACACCCGACTCCGTTCTATGGTCTTAAATACGTTGGGCTACAAGTGAACCCACCAAAGACTGGTTTAAACTAGAAAGGCCCAATTAGCCCAAGATAAAGGCCCAATTTCTCCTAGATTTTATTGGGTAAGCAGTCTTCTGTATATCTCAGCAAGCCTCATAAAATCCTAGTTAGACGGCCCAGACAAGCACATCAGTTTCTGGGTAGAGCAGATTCAAGTTCAACAAACTCCAAGAGGCTTGACCTGGTGGTCAAGACTTAGAATTTAGAAGTCTGTTACTTTTAAGGTCTCAAGTACAAAAATCTTCTAAGTACTATTAATTCTTTGAAGTCATTCCTAGATCTTTGGCCTAAAAATTATTTAATTTGTGTGTGATGAGAGGACTATACATGCCCTGAGATTAATCAATATGCGAGCAAATTGTTCTGAACACTACAAAAAAAAAAATTCAAGTTCAATAGAAACTTAGCACCAATTAGAATAACAAATTGATCATGACTGGCAACTAGCCCAGCTACATTTGAATTACTGAATTTACGATTAACAATTGACAGGTTTAACCCGAACTTGTAGTACCAGTCAACCATTTGATGGAATCTCTAAAATAGTAATTGGATACACTTTCTAGTTCTTTGATTACAGTGATTTTTTATTTTTATTTTTTTAAAAACTTTCGGCCGACTACTCGCTCGAACTCATATAGAACCATCACGTTTAAGACAAAATTTTGCCTTTTTAACATTGAAAATGCTAAACATACCAAAATTTTTATTAAAAACACTCACACTGAATGATTTGGTGTCAGTGGCATTTTTACAATTATAACTAAAGTGATGCAGTTTATGTTTGCCAATGAATGAATATAAATGGGTCACGTTATTCTATATGAAATGTTTGTATTTAAATTCTGTTTGTATAGCTAATATTAATCCAAATCAATAGAAGATACAACACTTCAGAATTTCTCTAAAGTTATCACCAAGTTTAACAAGGATTGCGAAAAAGGCCAAATTTCTTCCAAATGTTTTGCCGTTTCTGTTAACAGTTCCACGCAGGCATTTACTAATATGGTCTAATTTATGATATTAAAAAATATGGTTATAAAATGAATCAAGCTATTTGAGCTCGATTCTTGTTTGGTTTATTAAAAACTTGTTCGAGATAGATCCGTTATATAAATAAATTAAGCTTAAAAATATTTTAAAACTCATTAATTTTTTTAGCTCGATTCGATAAGATAACATGTATTACAGGAATGTATAAGAAAAATTGAATTACTTGAGCTTGACCTAATTTAAACTCATTTGAGATTTTTTTTGAGGTAAAAGAAAAATAGGTGAGAAATAAAATTACTCTTACCATTTGATTGTAAACAAAAGTTGTGAGTAAAAGATAAAAAAAAAATGAAAGAAAAATGAGCGAGAAAATCATGTTCTCTCATTTCTCTTTATATTCGTTATTGATAAATGCTTATTAAATTTTATTTATTTATTTTTTCAATCTAATCATACAAAAGCATGAAATTTAGAATCCTATTTTTGTTAATTTTTTGTTATGTTTTCCTTTTCGTTTTTCTCTCTCAATAAATTCGTGATACAACCACATCATTAAAAAAAAAACAAACTTAGGTTAAATATATTTTAAAGCTCGTTAAAATTTTAAAAGAGTAATTATATTTTACCTCTTTTTGGTTTTAACTAAAATCAGTGACCCATTGTAGTTTAAAAGTGAACACATGACTTTTTATAGTTTAGATTTATTTGCAAAATACATGAAAACTTTTAAATTTAACGAAAATTTTGTCATAGGAGTATTTTTGTCATTTTATATTTCAAAATTAAAACATTAAAAAAACGATTTGACATTTTTATGCCAAAATAAAATATTGTCTTTCAAGAAATTTTTTTTTGTTATTTCACTGAATCATCTTTTTGAGGCTTCAATTTAAAAATATAAAATGACTAAAATATTCTTATGACAAAATTTTTGTCAAATTTAACAATTTTATATATTTTATAGTTAAGTTCAAACCACATAAAATTACATGTTTACTTTTTAATCACATGAATCATCTAATTTTAATTCAAAATAATTACCCCAATTTTAAATCAAACTTGAAGCTCACAACGTGGCTCGTTTAGCATTATTTAAAATGAATGGAAATGAGTAACTTTACTTAGGAGGATGGACGTGCAGGCTGTGGACAGGGGTGTTGTTGACCATGGCCTATGGGGTTAATCATAAATACATGATTCTCTTTCTTTAATCAATGCAGAATCACTTTCACGACGTGGGAAAGACCAAGATGTTTCAACAATCAAAAGGAATTGGATTCCTATACCATTAATTGTAAAATAGTTTGATTTCAACCTCAGAAAGACAAAAACACTCGCAGGCAGGTGCACATGAGTCAGATTTGATTGGGTCAATTTGGTTGGTTTGACATTTAAACACTCACATTAATGCATCTGATTAGGGTTTACAAGGGCCGATTTGGTTGGGAATTTGGCTCGGTTTGACACTTAACTCCGGAACGAACCAAACTTCATCTGTTCTCCAAAATTATAACTGAGCACCAAACTGTGACTCTTATAAACCACATCAACCCAAACCGATGAAACACAGTTCAGTTTGGTTCTAAATGGATTGTTTAATATATTTTATAATATTTTCTTTAAGTGACCGGCTTCTAAGCATTTACTTAAATGGGCCCACAAAAATATTTGCTGGCAGCTAGTTAATTCACCGAATTTAGTACCTGCAAGGCATAAGAAGAGTACTTAATTTTATAAAGATGGAGTAAAACTTCCCGTGTGGGATGAGTAAAACTTTGCTTATCAGAAAAACAACAGGTGCACTGGTTTCAGGGCCTAAATGATGAAAATTTCCTCTTAAGTTTATTGATGTCCAGAGATGTCAATCTAGTGCATGAATGTGGTAAAAAACAAATCCACTTAGCAAATCTCCAGGAATATTACTAAGTAAAAAATGGATTAGCATGACTCTAAGTAAGCAACTACCAGTGAGTTGTTTATTATGACATTTGATATTCAAGTGCAATTTGGGTGAACATTTTCATAAGAGAATCACAAATGTTTCCTTGTTGATGTTGCATTATTTAACTTAACTGCTCTCCAAATTTCAAGAGCATGAATGTTTACATAGACATGAAAAATATAATACAAAATGAGACTAAAAGTGAGTCGCTTACGAGAAGATTTAACATATCTTGTGAAACTCTATGTCCTGTTCACACGGTCAAAGTTTGAATTCGTTTGTGGTAGTAGTCTTTGTGAATCAGATACTACGACAAGAGACCTCTACCAACTTGCACCTTGGTGGGGCTAAATTTAGCTATGACTCACTCTTTTTTAAAAAGCCGAGGTAAGAACTGCTATAATCACGCGCGGACAGATAGCTGTATTGGTGACCCCTTATCCTTTTCTTCAAATATATATATGTATATATATATTGTTTGCTACAAATGATAGAGTTTGATTTGTGTTAGAAAAGTGAGTTTTTATCTCTCTGTCTCTCTCTTGATTTGCACTAAAAAAAATAGGTTTTTCTCTGTCTCTGGAGTTTGATTTGTGCTGAAAAAGTGATTTCTCTCTCTCTCTCTCTCTCTCTCTCTCTCTCTTTCTCTTGTTTGATTTGTGTTAAAAAAAGTGGGTTTCTTTCTCTCTGTTTCTCACAGCCACACACTCAAAGAATGTATAATAAAGTTTAATCTGTGCTAGAAAAGTGAGTTGCTCTCTCTCTCTCACACACACACACTCTTACTCAAATAATCTGGATCCTTACAACTGCAATTTGAGCAGTGGCAAATTGTTAAAAATTTGAATGCCTTTTAAATTCAGGGACTCAAGAGCTCTTAACATTGGTAACCTCCTGTAAGCATAGTCCCATATCGACAAATAGATTTGAAACCTTGCTATATATATTATAGACTTCTCAAGAGTCAACTCACAAACAAGCAGAGGTGGCCTTGCTATATAAGAAAATTTTTAAAACAGGTTTCGGTTTTGATTCGATTCGGTTTATTTACCAATCAACTCAAAACTGAATCAAGAAATTTGATTCTTAAAAAATTAGGATCAAGACCGAACCTAAGTCTAAAAAAAATTGAACCGAATCTAGTTCAATTCTCAATTCTGATGGCGCATCCTAGAAAGAGAGAAAAATTGCAACCCACGTATCAATATTTTAGGCACAAAATCTTTCACTGGTATATCATTAAATCCCGACAGTGCAATTCATGTTTCCAAAATTTTTACCATTCCTTCCCGTAGCAGTAAAAAAATATTTTTAGCGTAAGCCCAGGACCAATGTCAACCCCTAGCTTTTTGGGTCTTGATGATGTACAATAAAAGTAGCATATAAAATACATGTATTGTGAGTCTCTAAAGAGTCAAGTAATGCTATACAAATAGAAAAATAAAAATATTATATGTAATATTTTTTTTCACTTATGTCTAGAGCGAGGAAAAAGATGATAAATTGAATTGTATATAGTATTACTTATAAAATAAATTAAATAAAAAGGCTAATCGAGGTGGCTTAAATTTTTTAAAAGGTAATGATGTTCATATAGAAAAAGTATACAAAATGATGTGATTGAGTTACGAATCTATCACCTTAAAATAATAAATTCACTAAAATGTTCTCTAATTATAAAATTATCATTTGCAACACATTCTAATACATGATTTTACACAAAAATTTTAAAAGAATAGCCTTTAAAAAACATATTATTAGCACATTATTATATCAATAATTCAGTATATAAATTACGTAAGAATATAGTTATCCTTCTTTAGAGTAGATGTCCAAGAGAAATGACTCTTCAACAACACCCTCAAAATGCGAGGCGTTAGTCTCCATTGCTTTTTTGACATACATAATTGCACGGAAAAGATAAATTTGTGCAAATTTGAGGGCATAGCATACCCACCACCTTCCTCTTCTGTTATCACAGTGAATCACACGTCTCTCAGTACTGACGGATATGCTGTTTTGTGGGGGGCAAAAATAAAGTTGCAAAGCTAAAGCCTCCACCGCATTGTCCTTTGTCCTCTTTGAGCTGAACAAGAAATTGGTCACTTCAATTTGGAATTGTGATGTTTTCACACTGCGGGGCTTACAGTACATACAGAGTCTGAGAGCTCACGTACATGAAGAAGGCAGGCGTTTGCATGGAAAGAGAGGAAAACAAACAAAAGAGTTGTGTCCCAGCTTCCATATGCTGACAGCGAAGTTCACTAGCTACTGGCGTAAAAAAATAAGCATGAACTGGTCCATCGCACTGGACATGTACGAAAAGTCCACAAAAACTATATTTGGTTATTGCGTATTTGCGTGCAAGGTTTATTTCTGGCATGGCATGTATTGATAAGAACTTCCGTTACAAAGACACGCACGCCGCCGTCTCCACATCTTGTATTCATACAGAGAAACTTCTTAATAATGAACAAAGGTCACCAAGGAATCAGGAATTTTGTGAGGGCCGAGGTAAAAGAAAGTTTGAATTTTGTAGGTAAATGTAGATTCTTTGAATTCTAGGGGAGCAAAGTAAAAAAAAAATATTTATATTTTAGAAGGCTAAAATAAAATTTTTTAAATTTAGAAAGGCCAACACACTATTTCTTATAATAATTATTCAAAACTTATACTATATATACATAATTTTAAAAATTGTAGTTGAAAAATTAAAATTTTAAAAACTTAAGGAGAACAGATGCTTCTCCGGGCCTGAATTGGCTCTGACCTGGGAAGCAAGATTAAGAGAAGATAATGTAAACACTATAGTGAAACATACTACTTGGGTCTCTCAAAATAGAGCCAAACGCTTCCCAAGAATATATATTTAGTGATTAATAAACAGCATGCAACCATAATTCAACCTTCCCTCATTTTCCCTGTTTCACTGTCCATGATGCCTTCCAACCCAGCCTGCATTAACATGACATCTCTTGTCAATTTTAAGGTAACTCTGCTACTTTTTGTCAATCTAAAAGCCTAGGATGGGCTCTACCTCATGTGCATGGAACAGGTCCTGATAATCATAACTCACTTTGGGTAAGCTAGGATTGTCCAATTGGAGCTTTAAACCCTCCACATGGAAGTAGCCAGTTAAGCACTAAAGATTCCAAAATCATGGCCACCATTTCACTAATCAAAGGCTGCTCACGACGCTTCAATAATTGGATAAGGTGTCACCATCCTTGTTCTCTGTTTGCCAACGCGAATGAAATGATTTGCTCGATGGATTGAGCAGATCAATCTGAGCTTCACGAGAAGATAATTGCGAGGACCATTCGAGATATTTTATGGTGTAAGCCGATGGAAACCAAAATGCTGAAATTTGTTTTCTCCGCTAATTCAACGATTTTGTAAAAAAAATAATTGCTTTTAGAAGTCATTAGGATTGTAAAATAAATCAAATTATCTGAGCTCAGCTCCTGTTTGACTTGTTAAAAAATTTGTTTAAAATCGACTCTTTATATAAATAAATAAGCTTTTATATGTTTTAAGAATAAAAAATTTTCTGAAATCAATTTGAACTCAGTTTGATAAGTTTATATACATTTAAAAAAATTAAAATACTCGAGCTTGATTATATTAAAATTAGTTTGAATTTAGTTTAAAAATTAAACAAGACAAGTTTAAACACATTTTAAAATTAAGTAGAATTATCAAATCAAATTTAAACTTAACTCACCGGAAGGCCTAGAGCAAAACCTAGAAAAGAGTCCAAACTGTCGGGGTTCTTTTAGCCCGTCTGATCCGTTCCAAAGAACAAATTTGCTGTTTGCCAACTTAAATCACATGATGCCCAACTGGCACCCATGTTGTAGCCGGAGCATAAATCAAACGGTTGTCAATTTTTGGTCCATCATAGAGAGTAGACAATTGCTGCCATGAGCACAATATATATATATATATGGATATATATTTATATACAATAAAATGTGTAAGTTGTCCATAAGATTCAATCAGAAAAGAAAACGAAGTCCTTTTAGATATTTAGGATTGCACCTCCATGTCGGCCCATTTGCTGCAGTAAATTGAGCAGGGATCATGTAAATTGCACATGCAATCTTTTCGGAAACACCTCTGCTTTATTTTTCAGACACCACAACTGGCTTAGCTCAACATTATTTGGTTTGCTTAATTAGCTGAATCTGTGGCGATATTTTCCAAGTCTTCTTAAATCCATGCACCAATCAAACTTAACTGCAAACCCGTAAATCATGCTGACAAAAATGACATCGGAACTTGAGCCAAACAAAGAAATCCCTTCCCCTCGTACTTCTAGTATCTTGTTGAGGGAATGAAAGAGAAAGAAAATCGTTGTTTTGATACATCCCATAAGTTTATTTAAGAAATAAATACATATATATATATTTATATGTTAATCTTTTGTAATTTTTTTTATTATATTTGAAATTTAAATTTATTAAGAGAAAAATAAAAATAATAAAAAATATAAAAAACAAATAAAAATTTTTTATTATTTTTTTTCAATTTTTTTTCTTTCTTTTATTACTAAATTTTTAATCCGAACATAATATTCTCCTATAAGTCCTTTTACATTCAATTGCACCTAAGATTTTTTTGCAAATATATACTTTGTCAAGTGGCAGCCTCTTACATCAAGCCTCAGGGCTATATACAATGAGGTTTAGAGAGAGAATAGATATTTCATTTGTTTTGATTGGACAGAATAAAATTATTTTTTTGATAATTTATAAATTTTTACGTGTCAAATAGAAATACAACAGTGCAGTATACGTTTTCTGTCCTTGTCTTTCCCGACAAATTATTTAATTGATTGAGTTTGAAAAGCATCTATATTGTTTAATGCTTAACAGAGACTCTCGACGGTCCATGAAGGCGACCATTCCCTTGTCCGTATCCAAGGCTTTCCCAATCAGAGACACAAATATAGTGTATAACAATTATACAAATCACACGCTTTAAAACACTTTACTTAAAAATTTTGGCACGTGATCCGCTGGGTCCATTCTGTTCGCGTCACATAGGAACTTTACCACCAACAGCAAACCGCCTTGATAGGTTGGCTGTAAATTTAGGAGGGAAAGGGTTTGTTTACCCTTTGTTGGTTGGTTGGTAGATAGAACTTCCACATCTCCACTCAACAACTCTTTGAAATATTAAGAAACCTAACAGAGACCCGTGAACCACAAAACCAGGACGTTTATGGCAGGAGTTTGAAACCCTGCAAATTTTAACAGCCAACAATCCGGCGATCAAAGGAAAAGTCACGAGATCGAGCCTTCGGATCGTTACTCCGGTGAAGAAATGACGAGCATGTGGGTCCCGATGTGCTCTAATGGTGAGTAAAGAAGGTGAGACCGTGTTCTGCAAATGCCGAAAGGGGTGATTCGGAGCTAATCTTTTTTCTGCAAAGGACAAAAGATAAAGAAATTAGCAGTAAGAGAGAGAGAGAGTGGGTGGACAAGAGCCAGAGCACACGTGAAGAAAGCTGAAATGCATCAGCTCCCATCTCTCTCCCAAGTTCCAAGCTGTGTCTTTTTGTTTTGACGCAATCATTCACAGAACCAGACAACGAGCACCTTCCCCACCCCCGCGCCGCCCCCTCTCTCTCTCTCTCTCTCTGTCTCTCTCTCTCTCTCAACTGTTCTTTTTCTTTTTCCCTTCTAAGATTTCACCTCTCTTCCAGCTGTTTTGTCTCACTCTATATTAAATAGGCTTGGACCTTGGTAGCCTCTTCATCCATTTCCATCTTGCACTCGAACTCGAGGAGGGCAGAGATGGAGAAGAAAATGTTGCTGATGAAATCTATTATACTATCACTGTTTTTGGGTATCTGCCACGTGTCCGTTGCATCAGTGGAGAAGAAGCATGTGCAGAAGAAAACATACATAGTACATATGGCGAAATCCCAAATGCCGGCGAGCTTCGATGACCACACTCACTGGTACGACTCATCTCTCAAATCTGCGTCCAAATCAGCTGAGATGCTCTACACGTACAACAACGTTTTCCACGGATTTTCCACGAGATTGACATCTAAGGAAGCTCAATCACTGGAAAATCAAGCCGGGATTCTTGCTGTGTTGCCTGAGGTCAAGTACGAGCTTCACACAACTCGGACGCCTCAGTTTCTCGGCCTTGACGACAGCGCAAATTTCTTTCCCGAGTCGGACTCTGTGAGTGAAGTGGTCGTAGGAGTGTTAGACACAGGCGTTTGGCCTGAAAGCAAGAGCTTTGACGACACCGGATTCGGACCAGTTCCTAGCAATTGGAAAGGCGAATGCGAGACAGGCACTAATTTCACTTCATCCAACTGTAACCGAAAGCTAATTGGTGCAAGGTACTTCTCTAGAGGCTACGAGTCCACCTTGGGTCCAATTGACGAATCGAAAGAATCGAAATCGCCCAGGGACGACGACGGCCACGGAACGCACACATCAAGTACGGCGGCAGGCTCAGCCGTCGCCGGCGCAAGCCTATTCGGCTATGCATCCGGGACAGCGCGCGGAATGGCCTCGCGTGCGAGGGTCGCCGTGTACAAAGTATGCTGGATCGGAGGCTGCTTCAGCTCAGACATATTGATGGGCATGGACAAGGCCATCGACGACAACGTCAACGTTCTTTCTATGTCGCTCGGCGGAGGAATGTCGGACTATTACAGAGACAGCGTCGCAATAGGAGCTTTCGCAGCAATGGAAAAGGGGATTCTGGTCTCCTGCTCAGCTGGTAACGCGGGGCCCAGTCCATACGGTCTGTCCAACGTGGCGCCATGGATCACTACCGTTGGTGCCGGCACGTTGGACCGTGACTTTCCGGCGTACGTTAGCCTCGGCAACGGTTTGAACTTCTCAGGCGTGTCGCTTTACAGGGGTGACTCGTTGCCGAATAAGATGCTACCTTTTATTTACGCTGGTAACGCAAGTAATGCTACGAATGGTAATCTTTGTATGATGGGCACGTTGATTCCTGAAAAAGTTAGCGGTAAAATTGTGTTCTGTGACCGTGGGGTAAGCGCCAGGGTACAGAAAGGGGCTGTGGTAAAAGCAGCTGGTGGAGCTGGGATGGTTTTGGCGAACACGGCCGCGAATGGCGAGGAGCTGGTGGCGGACGCCCATCTATTGCCGGCTACGGCTGTTGGTCAGAAATCTGGCGACGCCATAAAGAGTTACCTATTTTCAGATCCCAATCCGACGGTCACTGTTCTTTTTGAGGGAACGAAAGTGGGGATTGAACCATCACCGGTAGTTGCGGCGTTCAGTTCTAGGGGACCAAACTCGATCACGCCGGAGATACTCAAGCCCGACGTGATCGCACCAGGTGTCAACATCATAGCGGGTTGGGCTGGTTCCGTGGGACCTACTGGTTTGGCCGTGGACAAGAGGCATGTGGATTTCAATATCATCTCAGGCACTTCGATGTCGTGCCCGCACGTGAGCGGCCTTGCGGCGTTGCTCAAGGCGGCGCATCCCGATTGGAGTCCCGCTGCTATAAGGTCCGCTCTCATGACCACCGCCTACACCGCATACAAAAACGGTCAATCGCTTCAAGACATTGCCACCGGAAAGCCGTCTACCCCGTTTGATCACGGTGCTGGACACGTAGACCCTGCATCGGCCCTCAATCCCGGTCTCGTCTATGATATGGACATCAACGATTACTTGGGTTTCCTCTGCGCCTTAAACTACACCGCGTCGCAGATCAACACACTCGCGAGGAGGAACTTCACATGTGACCCAGCAAAGAAATACAGTCTCACCGATCTCAACTACCCCTCCTTTTCTGTATCTCTCCAAACCCCACAAGTCGGCAGTGGTGGCGGCAGGAGCAGTGGTGGTTCCACGGTGGTGAAGTATTCACGAACGCTCACGAACGTCGGCTCACAGGCGACATACAAAGTGTCGGTTAATTTACACAGCGAGTCAGTCAAGGTCTCGGTTGAGCCTGCAGCATTGGACTTCTCTCAATCGAATGACAAGCAGTCTTATACCGTGACGTTCACCGCCGGTTCGATGCCGTCGAATTCGTTTAGCTTCGGACGTATCGAGTGGTCGGACGGAAAGCACGTTGTGGGAAGTCCTATTGCGATTAGCTGGACGTAACTGAGAGAAAGGGAAGAGGATGTGCTCGGGTTCTTCACTAGCTCTAAGGAGTATAGATGTTTATTGTTAATTCCAGATGTTTATTTGTTAACGTTCTTCCGTTTTCCAAGCAAAGAATGGAAAAGCCAGTTCTAGTGTTTGATATTGTTCTCTGAGAAAGAAAGCATGTGAAACCAGGCAAAGTGATGTTTTCTTTCCTCAGTGTACAGTGTTCTTACACAATATGTCTGTATATCTAATGGATTTGCATTTTAAATTATTGAAAAGGTCACAAAAAAAATTATAAACCAAAAACATGCTCTCTCCATCCAAGTAATAAGACATGGTCCAAGTTATGAAAGAAAGCCCTATTGCCAGGCTAGTTCTCAATGTAGCCTGCAATAATTAGAACGGGTCTGATAATCTGATTCAATAACTATTAGACAAGCACCTGATTATCACCTTAGCTAGCGGCCTGTAATGTTATATAAATAAAAAATTTATATAAAATTTTTATACAAAATAATGTGTCATAGTAAAAGACTTTTATTTCAAAACAAATAATAATTATATTGATTTTTAATTACAAAATAATCATTGTCACAGCATTTTACATACAAATTTTATATGAATTTTTTTGTAAGAATAATATTTTTCTAATTGGAATACATGCCATGAGGCGTGCCGGATCTCTTATGGCATAGATTCAGCAGGGAAGATAGATAAATGGATCTCTGCAATTTTCTGATAAATGTATCTCTGCAATTTTCTTCATGTTGAAAGTTGAAAATGAATTAAAAGAGTGTGCATCATGTATTGGAATGACAATTTAAAGTCATAGTTACCACTACCACGAGTTATAAGGCCATTTTAGTAGAAACATTAGTCCTAACTCCTAATGTAGGACATGGCTCCAAAATAAATGGATTCATGTAACGGATCTCAAGTAATTGTAAGTAAAAATAACCATTTTATGGGCATTATATTGGAAATAGCAGTTCCAAAGACGAGACCCTTTCATGTAAAACGGAAAAATGGGCATTTTGGTGTGACAACTAGTTGGGTTCGCGAGTGCCAATATAATAACATTAACCCTACTCATTTAGTAAACAGGGTTGTGAAATCTGAACACAAACCTGTCCTATTCAAATTCAAAATTACATAAAATCCTATTTTGCATGTTTAACTTATTTATCTTGATTTTTCAATATTACAAAACTTTTAAAGTGAAAATATAATTTATTGATTCCTATAATTGCTAAAATCTATATAATAAAACACAACTTTTTTTAAAAATGTCCCCTTTACATTTGTATCCGACGGTTATAGTTTATTTTGATAAATAATAAATGGTTAAGATTGTTTAACAACTTCTCCTTCACTTTTGATTTTTCTCCTAAAAAGATCATCATTAATAGGTTCCACTTTTATGGTACTTTACATAGGGAGAAGGAAAAAGTGAGTTGAGAAAGTAAATATTTTCAAAATTCAAACAACCTTTCTCTTTTAAAGTATGATTCATATATTCACAGCCTTCCCTTTTTCTTTCTGAGTATCTCTCTTTGTCTCTCTCTCTCTCTCTTTCTCTAGAAAAAATCAATAGACAACTCTACAACTCTCCTCAGCTTTCTAGTTTATTGAGAGTGACATAGGCACGGGTAATCCACTAGTATTTAATATGTTATAATGATTATATTATTTACTTTGATATTGATGCTAACTAGTAATTATAACATGTTAAAGTAATGTACAAACAGTGAAATCAATTATTAGTAATGATTTAATGTTGTAAGACACATGCATTTTTATTAAAATATTAATAGTACAAGGACTTCGTCAGGTTGAAGATGATCATTATAAAAATTCATTAATTAGAATGTACATGCCATTCATACGCAACGCGAAACAAAAAATTCTAACATTCTCCAACTTTTTGACATTTCCAAAAGTTATTTCAAATGGCCCATAAATATTCTGTTACACTCGGTTTGAATTAAAAATTTGGTGAGAAAAAAAATATATAAAATTATATTTTAAGTTTAATAGTTGAAAAAAATGAAAGGTAAAAAAACGCATAAATTGAATAAGTAAGAATTTAGAATGTCTTATTTTTTTTTCTCTATTTCTCTCTTTTTCTTTTTTCTTGATAGATCAGGGTTCCAAAATAACATTAGGATATTTGGAGAAATCCAATGGGCCTAGATCCACTTCGATACCTTGTCAATTCAGACGTCTTTACTGTTCACTGAAGTAGTTGGTTAGGCCTATTATTAAGATAGTTCAATGGCTGGTGAGATGGACAGTGTAAAAGCTTTAAAAACTTCGTTTGGATTGCAGTTTCTGGATTCGGCCCATAAAAAAAAGCGCTACATCCAAAGTTCCAAACGAGACTTAATTCTTTAATGATAGAACATTTACTCTTAAAAAAAAAAAAAAAACCGTCTACTCTGAGAGCAACTAATCTTGCCCTAAGCCCCTAGCAATAAGCTCAATCAATATCTAATCCATAACATGACTGATGTCTTGAGAGTTAAATGGAAGCAATTGCATCAATTATTCAAGGAAAATGCTATTCTTTCAAAAATTTTGTGCAGAATTCTATACCAGAAAAATATGGTGATAGTAATTTTGTAATTAACATACATTTTGGTAAATTCTTTATTTTAAAGTGATAGGTTTACAATTCAGTCATATTATTCTGATAATATATTCTATATGAATTTTTTTGATTATACAGCATTATCAAATTAGCACTAGATTGGTGTTCTCGTAATTAATCAACTTGGTCTTATCACTCAACCACTTTGGTTCTCTCTCCTCTCTCTGTATTCTCTCTCTCTCTCAATATAAACAATATATCTAAATAGTATATCTCTATTTGCATGCCTTAAAGTTTGACTAGTGGTACCTCGGATAAGAGCTGTTCAAAATGTCTTGGAATAGGAATGTCAATTTCAAACAGAATCTCCTATGACCACTTCTGAAAATTTACTCGAGTGAACAACAATGAACTAATTGTCCGTCGTGCCATGAAAAACAAACATATGTTGTTTGTACTTGAAGTCCTATTTTTATATGCTTAATGCTACTGCATTTGTTACTATTCACGCTTACCTCGAAGTGTTATTTAACAATAGAGAAGTAGGAGGTGCTTGTCTGTGTTGGTACAAAGTTAGAATGATTCGGCATTGAAAGTTTTTTGATGGAGGCAGATCAAACTTTGTTTGTGTGTGTGTTTTTGTTTTTTGGTACAGGAAGAACTTCAGTTATCTTTTTTTTTTTTTTTTTTGTTGGGGGGGGGGGGGGGGGGGGGGGGGGGGGTTTGGTTGGGGGGTTTAAACCTCGCTTGTGATCAGGGTATTGGAGGCCTCAACCACTGGGGCAACATGTGGTGTTTGTGTGTAACACTTGGTTGTCTGAAGTTTCCTCTGCACCAAGTAATGCGTTTACATACATTTTAGTGGTTAACTACTTAAATATGTAGTGATGGGTAGGATTAGATAATGACTTTTTTGATGTTTTGTGAAAGGTACACAATTTTCTTTGTAATTTTAGAACACGAACGTAATACTGTAATTAACTAACTTGGTGATTGAGTGATATTTTGTGTCAATCACCACTAAACAGATACTTCTTGCGCTACTATGCTCGCCTCAGCGAACGGAAAACAATAACCTATGAAATTCCACGAACTTGTTCTCAACTGCTTGCATAATTATGATGGAATATTAAATCTCATCAAACTCATGAAACAGAGACGGCTCATGATCACAGCAGTCTATGAATCTTGTATTTGCATTTAAAGTATTAAATGGTGTGGCCACTTTCTTAAGGTTTCTTTGATCGTTTGAGAGTTGAGCGGATGAAGGTTGAGCCCATTAGATTTAGCTAATCCATGTTAATGGACTATACAGCATCTGGAGTTACTTCCCTTGTTTATTGTTGGGTGACATAGATCAGGGGGTTTGAACGGGGCTAAGGATTTACTTAGGTCTGTGTTAATGTAACTCAAGTCTATTAAATGGGTAGGAAAATATTTGACAAGCAGCTACCTTGGCTAAGGAAAATAGTAATATTAGCCTGCAGCTTTTGATAATGAATTGCCTTCTTGAATGCTTTTTATTGCTTAGTTTGTGCCATTTTTATTGACCCATGTTACTGTCTTTTTCTTTTCTTCAAGCAATCACTCCTAAATCCAGGCTTGGATATGTGAGCATCTATACAAGCTTGAAATGTGTGTTCCATATATTGCTCGGGATGTGGGTCAATATTATGGATATTACATACTTGTACAATACAACAGGCACAGTCGCTTATTGTTTACATTAGCTAAACTTCTCAGATTATCTCCGAATATCATTTGAATATTAGCTTTTGTTTCACGCAGATGGGTCATTGATCCCCCACTGGAGGTTACTGTCCCAGCAAAACACACACCATGGCCAAATGCTCCTCCTGAACTTCCATCCAATGAAAAAATGATTGACGTTGAGGATAACAAGGAGAATACCAATAAACCACTATATACATAATTATATATACATATATATATATAATTTTGTAATGTAGTACGTGGTATGTTTAGGATGGTTACCGTTGATAAAGGAAGAACAAATTTATGTGGCTAAGAGCACTGTGAAAATAGTCAGAGGATAAGACGAAGAATTAAACAACACAGGAACATTTCTCGAGAAAAATTAGCTGGACAAAGCTCCAGCCGTGTTTTCCTCTAAAGCTTACAGCTCATATAGAAGATCGACGCGTGTGCTACACGCGGCAAACTCACAGAGAACCAGAAATGGCATATATGCAGCAACGACCAAACCCAACTGATCAAACCATCCAGAGACATAATAGAGAGAGAGAGAGAGAGAGAGAGAGAGAGAGAGAGAGAGAGAGAGAGAGAGAGGGATACAGAGAGATAGATGGAGAAGAGTGGAGAGCAGCAGATGAAACGGGAGAGTGAAGAGAAGAAGGGGGGGAAGTTAGAAGGGTTACCGTTGGAGAGCAGTCCGTACACGCAGTACAAGGACTTGGAGGATTACAAGAATCAGGGCTATGGCACCCAAGGCCACCAACAACCCAAGCCTGGCCGTGGGGCTGGCGGCACCGATGCCCCCACCCCTTCCGGTGGCGCTGTCTCAGAAAAGCGTTAGCTCTCTCTTCCCCACCAATGTCGTCAACCACCACGACGTTCCTTGATTTCATCTTACGTAACGTAACTATATATTAGGAGTTCTCTATTTGCATGTTATGGTCCTTTGGTCAGACTTTACATAACGTTCGCTAAAGTAGGACGACTCGTGTCAGTGTAATTGTCCTTAAAGATCTGATCTGTTTAAGAAATTTTCTTCTAATATTAATCAAATGTTCCAAAATCGGATCCGATGTGCTTGAACATTTTGCTTGGTTGCTTTTCCTTTTCTTTTTCTTTTCTATTAATTGGTTTGCTTCGGCCTAGAAACAGCGGTAATTTCAACTTTTTTCTATGCACTTATGACTGATCTCCGACTATAGGAATGGCAGTGTACCCTTCAGAGGTCGACCGTATTCGTTGAGAGGATATAAATAATTTAAAATGGAACGGAAGCGGGTATGAAATTATTAAACTAAACTTATGCGTGCGAGTATGGAGGTTAGGATGGACGTAGGTTCTCTCCGTCTTGTCAGGCATTAGTATAATTAGTAATTTAGGGCTCAATTATAAATATTAAGACTAAAAAAGTAAGACTCAATTATAAATATTAAGATTAAAAAAATAAGACTCAATCATAAATGTTAACACTAAAAAATGAGGGTTTAATTATAAATTTCTAAAGCAAAAATAGGGTTCAACTATAAATAAAAAAATTTTAAAATCTAAAATTTGCTAACATTATTTTTTTACTCTTTTATTTATTTTTGGATTTTTTTTTTATGATATTGGGCTTAACAAAAGCGAAGGTGGAGGCAAACAGAGGTTTTTACCTGTGGGGTGAGAATGGACTTTCGACAAAATTCTTATACAAGTATGGAGACAGAGATGAAGGTAGATTTTTTAAGTGAATGCGGGGATAGAAATGTCAATTCCTGTTCCACTTCGGTCCACTATCATACCTATCAATCATTTAAAAGAGTAATGCAATACAAACAAAAAAATCAAAATTTTTATGCAAAATGATAAAAATTTGTTTAAATTAGAAGGGGCATTCCCCATGATAGCATGGAGCTCATCTACATTATGCAGATGAGTCATCGCAACAAAGCATATAAAGGCAAAGCACCACTCTCAAACTTCAACTCGAATCATGTCAAGCCTCAAAAATTGTGTGGAAAGCATTCATGTTTGTTCTTTCTATTTGTACACCACCATGCATATAAACACTAACTCCAAATCAACAAATCAGTTTGGTTTAATGTTGACTTTGCATCTCTATAAGACTTTAAAAACTTCTGCCATTACTTTCTTTTCAAATCACATAAACACAAACCCTAACTCCAAATCAACAAATCAATTTCGTTTAATGTTGACTTTACATCTCTATAAGAGTTTAAAAAACCTCTCGCATTACTTTCTTTTCAAATCACATAAACACAGTAGATATTGCTAGCAAATTGATATTAAACGAGCCAATGATCATGATTCTCCAGTAAGCTTCGCAAAAGATGCAGCTCATGCTTTGCAATCGCTCTCAAATGGCCAACTAAAGAATTAAACTATACATCAGTAAACCTTTCTTGAACCACAGCAGATGATTCCAGTAGTCAACATCCCCCAAGCCAAATGCATTGAGGAGGAGAAATTGATCGTTGGCGTATGGTCTATAGATAAATCCATCATATCCATTCACTATGGTGACCATGTATATGGGAGGCATATTCAAAATCGATCACAGGAAAGGTGTTTTGTTTCGTATGTAAATTTAAGAGTGTAGATTATGTTGGGATATGAAATTAAGTTCTAATTTCTTGTGTCATGGTTTAGGAATTTTGTATTTTAGAATTTCTTGACTAATTGTTTGGTTTTTAATTTAATTAAGATTAAGATTGTAGGGGACCAGTGGTGGAGTCTATAAAATTATGTGGCTATGGTTTTATGTAAGAGAAATTATTATTTGTGGGTTCAATAACTGATAAAAAAAAAATGAGATAAAAGGTTTAAACCCGGCCTTGTAGTGATTGACAATTGAAGGGTGTTATAGGTTTTGTTCAAGTTGTTATCTTAATTTGGTATCTTACGGAAAAGCTTAAATCGAAGGTCTAGCTTGGATAAAAGCATTGGCATTAATCCGCGTACGCTAATCATATCGGCAAGTCATAATTTAATCTATATATTAGCAATAAGTTAAGTAGAATAAACATTTTTTTTTTGTACAAATGAGACAGAAGCCAAATAAAGCTACCCTAGAACAGCACTGGGAACACCCGTTCGTATTACAAACATCCCAAGCCAAGAATGGTTGAAGGGAATAAAATCTCTTAGGTTTTATTGCTTTGTGAGAACTCTAAATAACAATTGTACTCAATGTTGAATCTTAAATTGTGTATTTAATGGTCTTAGACTGCTCATGAAAGTTTAATCTTTTTGTGAATTATTCTTGAGTTACTACAAAAAAAAAAAAAAAAAAAAAACTGTACTCAGTCTAATTAAGATGTGTACAAATTAGCTTGAACACACCTTACTGCAATACCAAAAGAAAAAACTTTACTCAGGACTTGCACAACTCTTCACATGGCTATTAGGGACCAAAAATGTTTTTAATTTTTCCATTTGGGAGAGTCAATTTTTTGTAGTAAAAATGAGCAAGTAAAATATACAATAATTTTTTGATTGGACAACATATCCCTCTCTTTGCCATATCGTAACATGTACAGTATAATAGCCCCTAAGATGTCATCTTCCTCATTTCTTCAGTTCCCTTTCATAAAAAACAAGACATAATTCTTTCTCAAGGCAACCTTCATACATGAAAGCAAGATCAATCAAGAAACAAAACAATCGAAGGCCTTAAGAATACAAAGCTAGTAGCTACCATCCTAGATATTCTGTTTTCTATGTGAATTTGTATAATCTTATCCTCGTTTTTTGGGCATAAAAACCAAAGATTAATCACCAGATCACTAGTTGCATAGACTGTCGAATATATACATCTATATATAACAACTATTCTTGATACATCAGAAGTTAACAGGTTTAGGCCTTTGATTCAAGGGAGAAAGGAAAAAAAATTGAGATAAAATGAAGAAACCCAGAATGCATCAATGGAAATAAAGATCAAATAATCCAATAAGCCTAATCTCTTTGTGAGCGCAGAGAGCCAATGGGTTATGGGTTTATAGATCTGTAAAAGATAACGGTGAAAAATAAAAAAAGCAAAATGAAACCAAAAGAGAACACGATGATAGAGAAGGTAAGGAGCAATTTGTGGAAAAGATAGGAGTAGTATTATTATGTGTTTTGCCGTTTGATAATACAATGCTTATAAATGACGTGGACTAATGATATTTTTACTTTACAAATTACTTTACAATTTAATTTTAGAGGATCTTAATTCATTTTCTAAAGTACTCTTTTTAACAAATTAGGAAATAAAAAATTTGGAGGAAAAAAAATCACCATGCAAAATTAAGATCAATAACCAATTAAAATTTTAAAAGTATGTCATACAATTTCTTTTTTGTTTATTTATTTATTTATTTGAGGGAACACCACTTGCATAACCTCCTATGAAAAGCAAAGCCACTCTTTGCCTGGCTGAGAGGAAAAGGGTGAAGAAGGAAAATGAAAGGTGCATAACCTCCTTTGGTCACATTCTGTCACTCAGAAGTCACAAGCAATCCATGGACACCATGAAATCACATTCAATATCTTCATGAATCAACTCTACTCCACAGAATCACAGAACTACCGACACCAGAGCTATTGTGCCTGTAATTGTCTGAAATCTCCAATTGTCCACACATCTTCACTGTCGAGACTGCAGAGTGAAATTTCATGTAATATCAAAGAGATCTCCGATAATAGCTGTCTATGATAGTATAATACTATGACTTGAGTTGCATCCCATGATTCAAATTTTCAAATGTGATTGCGTGTTAGAAGAGAGAAAGAGAGAGTATCATGGACCTAACTCAAACTTGAAAATTGACTTGCAAGATGAGGATTGTCCAAAAATATATATAGAGATGATGACTTTCGTATCTAAGCGATCTGGGACTTTACTTATACTCTTCCTCACACAAAGTATGAAGATGTAAGATAAGAGCGTAAGTTGAGCGATCGTAAGACGAGAAGATCTTTTAAAGCCCAACTCTAATACCATATTAGAAGATTGATAGAAAAAGAGAGAGAACCTATAAACTTAATTCAACATTGAAAACTAACATATAAGGTAAAAGTTACCTAAAGACATGTGATAATCATATAAAAACATATATAAAGATGATGTACACCGTATCCTAACCGTGATACTTCACTCACGCAATATGTATATGTGCCATATTACCACGCGCAGATGTGTAAATAAGCTATTGAGTTTGTCCCCACCCTCCACTAAGGCACACTGAAGATAATAATTTGAAAGCGAGGGTACAAAGGGTATAATAGCCGGCCTGATAAACAAGAAAGGAGTAGTATTTTGGGTGGCCTGCAGTGACGACTCCATTTCTCTTTTATTTTAGTACTTTTCAGTAGTAGCCTCACTTCTGTACGTCCACTTGCCTCTCATTCTTTCTCTTTCTTTATATTCGAAATTCTTGGACACTCTGTATAAAACTCGGTCTAATTTATCTCTGTTTCACAGGAAGGGAACTGTAGTTTCCGAGAGTAAAAATTCTCAGCTTCTAGTATTGAAGATGGCTAGAAATTCAGCTGATGAAAAATGGGTGCATCCCATATCTACTGAAAATGAAGTTGAAGAAGACGAGGAAGCATTGTCGCTGTGTGATCTTCCCATCAATGAAGAGAATCAATCAAGAAAAGAAGAAGCTGAATCTACAAAGACCGGTGAAGACTTCGATTTTGGCTCCTGGGGTGGCTCTGCTTTGACAGAACCTGAGATGTGTGCAGCCGATGAGGTCTTCTTTCGAGGCCAGATTCTGCCATTACGCCACTCTGTAAGCTCCGAGAGCGGCTTGTCCATGTTCCGATCCGATAGCCGGAATCCTAGCCGGTGTATTTCAAGGTCCGTCAGCAGTAGAAGTAGCAGTATTAGGAGTCACCACTCATCAAGCAGTGGCAGTTCTACCACCACCGGCGCCGGAACTTACAAGCAAAGCAGAGTCCGAAGCCAGTTTCATTCACTCCCAAGTCCCACGCCGCAGATCCGGCTTCCGAGCGCTCGACATGGAAATGTCAGTCACCGGAATCGGAAATCCACAGCATGGAGCTTCTTCAGAGTGGGTTTGGTACGGACGCCAGGGATTGAATTGCAAGAACTCAAGATTCGTAGCAACAATCGCAGTACTAAGAAGAGTTTTGGAAGTCGTAACAGCACTAGCAGTAAGAGTAGCAGCGTGTATGACAACGACAAGAACGGTTCTACCATTGAGAAGAAAAAGAAGCAAAGGTTCTTCGACATTAATGGCTGCAAGTGTTCTGTTGATGCAGTTGAAACAGTTCCTTCAAGAGGAGTTGGTATCACCAAGGGCAACAGTGAGAATGCCAATCATGAAGGGCATGCAAAAGAAGATCGAAAAGAGGAAGCAACGAAGAAGACAAAGCAAGCGACGTCGCGTCATCGAACTTTCGAATGGTTAAAGGAGCTTTCACTTGCAGGCGTCCCAGATCATGAAGCATAGATTGACGAGCAATCCGCGCGCGCGCATGCTTCGTGTTATTATTATTATTTTGTTTCAACTTTTGTTTTGTGCTTTTAGTTGTGCTTTAATTCAAATTAATTGATTATATTAAAAAAAAATTTCTGTGCATAAAACTCATCCTAATGATTTGACGGTGATTTTTTGAAAAATAATGTTATATATATAAACAAAATCTTTATACAAAATTTTCACAAGTATGAGGCGATTACTTGCGGAGAAATTATCTACAGTGACCCTCACACTGTACAAATCATCACGTCATCATGCCAAATAGTACAATGATTTATTATGTAATGTTATGGGTAGAAAAAGATAATACTTTTTAAAAAATTATAGATATTATCATAGTTGAATGGTTGAATTTTTAAATTTAAAATTTTGCTATGAAAAAAAGTTATAAATTTCACAATTTAAATGAAACGTCATATCATGTATGCATGATAACGTGGTGTGACAGTCACTCCGAATAATTACTTATATTTGTGATTTTTTCATTTTAAACTAAGCTACTCACTATTGTTTTATATAATTTCAAAATACCATGACATGTCATTTTAGTAAAATTTTTTGTATAAAAATTTTGTAAAAATAAAATTGTATTTTTTAAAATTATGAACTACAATATTGAAATTTTTTTTTTGGTTTCAAGTGAAAGAATTATAAAAAAATAAATTTATTTCATATGGAAGTTTGGCAAAAAAGTTTTTGTTTATATAGTTTTTCTTCTTTTATTAAGAATTGGATGCCTATTATGAGTAGTGGGAACGTTAGAATCCAGGTACTTACTTTTTATTGAGAGACTTGGGGGCTGACTTTTTCTGTTGAATTTGTTAGTGGTAGTTTAATGATGGGAGGAGGATCGCCGTGATGGGTGGATATGATCAGTCGCGGTGGGGTGTTTGGTGGTGGTGGTGCTTCTTGTCATGATTACAGCGTGAACTTTAATACTTTCCTCTACGCGCGTGACAATGGCATATCGGTGGTTGGAGACCGCTAAAACCACAAAAGAGAGAGAGAGAGATTGATTGTATGAGGAAGAAAAAGGCACGCCAATTAACCAACAAGGCTATTTTATATTATTATATAATTTTCGACCTTACCTTTCTAGTGGGCCTGGGCCAACTATATGCTCAAATTTGTCCACCAGACTCCAGCACAATTTTGAGCACTGAAGTCTGAAAGTTCTCTGCTTGGCTGCTTATTTGCCATTCAATTAGAAAATTTATCTTTTAATTAAAATTAGGGTTTATAAATGATCCAGTCAAGTCGCAGGGTCATGGGTTAAAAAACTTAACAAATTTTAAAATTTATTCAAACTTACTTTATTTTACTTTTAAGGCAGACTTTAATGATACGTGTTAATTTAGTTGAAATTGAATTGCTTAATTTTGTAATTTTATCAAGTCGAATTTAAGTTGAGTTTAATACGAGTTAAATTCGAGTAGTTTTTTTTTATTCGTTATAAAACCTTTATTAAAATTATATATTTCTTTTCTCAAAGTAAGTAAAGCATGAAAGTACAAATTGGTCACAATTTTAGGAGCCAAAGCTTTAAATTTTGCGGGAATGACAAGAGATTATAAGCAGATTTTTCGCTAAATCTTTCAAATTGTTGTCAAAGTAAGGGCTCTGAGTCATGACCCCTACAATCAAACCGTAATTCTGTCCCTCCTATACAATCTTATGATCTTATACCGTGTCCGTAGCTCTACTTGCTCTTTTTTGGATCGTCCAAACCTTTGGACCATTTCTCAATTTGTACTTGTCATTCTCACACTAGGGTCATGCTAATTTTTTTTTTTTATACCCTTATAATTTTAACGGACCGATACCCAATTTAAGTGATAATATCATTGCAAACACAATTAACTTGAAAATTTCCCTCTAAAACTTATGATTGAGGTATGTCATTCAGTATAAAAGCTTTTATAGGTAATGTTTTTGTTTTTTGTTGTTGTTGTCAAAACCAAAAACAAAAATCAGGCCAAATCTGATACTGCTGTAGACACGCGAAATTTAGCTAGTCAGAAGTCGCCAAGTGTCTTATAAAGTCATAAATTTTGATTAATCAAACATTGCCATCTGTCAAAATCTGCAAGACGGGGCGAATAAAATATTACCACGTGTCAAAATGTTGCAGCCTTTAAATGACAAGTTTTAAGCCAATCAAAGTGTGCCACTTGTTCAAATGGGACCTACAAGAAAGAAGACACATATTTTCTCCAATTAAAGTTGGACACGTGTCTATAAATGTTCTCATTGATTATTATCTTTTAAAAATTAAATAGAGATAATTTTCATGAGGAAGTTCAAACTTATCAAAATTCTCCACCCTCAACTATAAATAGAGGGTGACACTTCAAAGAGGAGGACACACAGAGAAGACAAGATTTCTGCCTACACAAGCAAGCGAGAGCTCTGTAGATCAAGCATCAAAGTCCTAAAGAACTTTCTCCTTCAATCATCTTCTTCGCATAAATTGAAAAAGAACACGACGTACTATTCGTGATCAAGTTTCAAGCCCTCGAGTCAACGTTCTAGAAGAGAAGAATCAGAGGATTAATTTCTTTGATTAGAAATTGTTTTAGAGATTTTAATCCACTTATTCAAAAATAATAAAATCAATTTACTACTACGATTTTCTGTCTTATTATCTTGGACAAAAAATTTGTGTGTACAACTGCTAACACCCACCATAATTAGCACTTCTCCACCTCAATCAACCACAATCAAATTCAGAGTCTAATGAACCCCTGATTAATCGAAACTATCACACCCCAATCATCAATCAGTCACAACTGCACCCCCTCATATGAGGAAGCTTCGTTGAAGAAAGAAGAAGAAGAGAAAAAAAGGTGAGGAGAAAAGAAGAGATCGACTGATCGATCACCATACCACCACTCCCAGCCACCACCCGATCGATCGATTCGCCACCATCAGACCACCGTTCCACCGCCTCCAGCCACCACATCCTCACCAACTGATCAGCCACCACTCACCGATCTACCACTACAGTAGCCTCACCAACCGATCTCAACTATCACGCCATCCCATCGATCTAGCACTGCAACAAAGAGAGAGAAGTGGGTTAACGAAGGGAGGAAATTTCTATTAAGGTTCCCTTAAGATATTTTTTTTGTGTATATCTCTATATGAATATAGATTATTTTGTAATATGTTACATCAACAATTATAATATAAAAATGTTAACCAAAATAAAATTATATATTGTATTTAGATTATCAAATATGTTTTTTATTTTCATTTTAAAAAAATAAAAAATAAAAACAAAACACAAAAAAATATACTACAAAAAATAAAAATTAACAGCGTTACTAAATGTTAATTTTTTAACAGTAAAATAATGAAAAAACTTTAATTTTGAGGCATATGTAAGCACGTGTGGACATATTTGTGCATGCACCGGCAAGAAATGGAGGCCTAACAATGACTAATCGACTCTCAACCTTACCGTTAGTAAGTCAAGTGAGCACATCTTACCTTAGTAGCTAGCTAAACCCATAACGCTGCCAAGTGTCATCGAATTTTACCAACCACCTACGACACATTCCGGTCAAAAATCCAAAATCTTTGCCCAATTAGTCACTATCCTCGTTGAATAATTGTCCCATCTTAGATATTCATTACACACTGATTTTCAACTTCTTTGTCTTCCCCTTTGAAAAACTACCAACTAAATTCATGGTTCTGACGCTTTTTTTCTTTCGAAGACAATGTTCAAACAAAGATTCCAATGGTTAGGGATAGATCCCGAGCTCGTTTTTTCTTCTTCTTCCTCTCTCTTTGTTGTTTTTTTTTTTTTTGGGTATAGAGATGAAGGAGAAGCTGATTACTAAACCTTACAAATGAGACCTCGAGTTAGCTTGGACATTAACCTATTTATGCACTTATAAAATAATTTTTTTAGTCAAAATTTATTTATTTATTATCGTTTGGAGCTTTTAATTCATGAGTACCAACAATAAAAAAAAATTAAATTTTAGTTTAAAAAAAATAATAAAGACAAAAAAAATACTATGTTAATAAGCTACGTTCATACGGATTTGAATTATCTCCATTCTATAAATTGAAATGAAAATCTCCATTCTATAGTCAATGGTCTAAATGTAATCTTATCACATGTTTTATTAAAATTACGTCGTTTTGTATTAAAATTTATTTTTTTATATATAACTATAAAATTATTTATTTTTAAATAAATTTTAAGTCAAATCATCTGAACTTTTCATTTTTATATTAGTTGATGTGTCAATACCTCAATTAATAGAATAAAAATTTTTATTTCAATTTATAAAATAAAGAGAATCTAAATCCCCTTCGTACGTTCCTATCTATAGAATCAGCGAAAGCCAACTCTAGAAGGTGATCTTAAAGTCTAGGTAACTGAATATATTATATCATTTGAAGGGGAAACTATTCCTTTGATTTATGAGCCCACTCATGATAAAATTTCCAAGACGACAATTCTAAGGATTTAAATAAAACAACTCTCCCATCATCGCGTCATAGAGAGAAAAGAGAGAAAGATAAACAGTATGGACAGAAAATCAAACAGAATACCTGTGAAACATTTAAAAAAAATATATATTACATTATAGTCACAGCAATCTTCTATGAAGATCTTACGGCAACTGGTGGTGTATTAATTATTCTCTTTCAAATTCTTCACTTTTCTAAACTTGTAACCGAGATTATTTATGACGTTAATTTTTTAACTTATAACTTGTGGTAAAATTTGTAACGCTTTACTATTATTACACATCTTTTTCATGTTTAGGTTTTTTTTACATCTCTTGCCCATTTGGTTTAACTTATTTTAAATTTTTTTTTTTTAACTTATAAGTAAAGAAAATCAAAATTTTAAGATTTTTTTGCTTGTTTTTATTTTTTGTTTTCCCCATATCTTATACTTTTAAAAGCAAAAAAATTAAAAAATTTTAACTTTTTTACTTACAAGTGAAAAAACTAAAATTAAAAAAGCTGCAAAAAAGTGACACCAAACTGGATGACTAAAAAGCAGCGACTAAAGAGCAGCGCTATTACAAATTGGATGTCGGTTTTAGTTCTGATAAGTGATAACCATGAGAACAAGAGAAAGAAATAGTAACTCAAACATTGCAAAGAGTTTACTCAGATGCAAGGGGTCTACTATAGATGGCCATCACTCATATTTTATTTTTTTTATTTTGCATCTTTTGTGGATCAATAGGAAGTGCACAAATAAGAACATAGGACAATCCTATCTCGGTTAGACCGGTGAGTCATGAGAAATAGGAGACAAATAATAATTTGGCCAAACAGCTTTCAATTACTTTCAATTAAGGCCACATTAGTTTTTATTTCATTCCTAGCCCATTTAGTTTGAACAGAGGCTTTGTCCCTTGCAATCACGCTAACATATGAACGGGCATGTCTATGCTTTTGACTCTGAATGATCGTCACGACTTCATTCTATGAAACGAACTAGGAAAAAAAAAAAAAAAAAGCCCCCATCACCGCCATGTTAGGTATAAATTAAGTTAATTTAAATACACTTAGGGGAGATGATTAGGACATCGGAAGTGGATGCCTTTGTTAAAACTATTTATTCTTAGATCCTTACAATAGGTGTCATTTATAGATAAGGTATCTCAGAAATCATTCAGTTCTTTTTGGAAGAACGCGTGGCATTTCTTCTCAAAAAATAATAATACTCATGAATTTTTTCACCTAAAATTGTTTTTATACCATTGCTTGTACAGTCTATT
Organism: Euryodendron excelsum; assembly: GCA_033060915.1. Taxonomy (NCBI): domain Eukaryota; kingdom Viridiplantae; phylum Streptophyta; class Magnoliopsida; order Ericales; family Pentaphylacaceae; genus Euryodendron; species Euryodendron excelsum. The sequence continues at coordinate 39,237,084 of CM065385.1, read as the reverse complement.
GGCCAAAAAACACTTGGATACAGAAGTACTAGGCATGTCAATGGGTCGAGTCTGGACCAGATCTGTCAAATTGGATCCGATCCAAATCCGTTAAAGTCTAGATCCGATTCAGATCCAATAAGCATTGGATCTAATAAGTATTTCCAAACCCAATCCACTAGTAATTAGATTTGGATCTGAGGCTTCGAGCCAACCCGACAATTAGATTTTTGAGAAGAGAATAATTTGTTTATAAAAAAATTAATATTTTAAAAATAAAAGTATGACTTGTCTAAATTAAATTGGATCGGATCGGGTCCATAATCGAGTTTGGCAGATCCGTTCAGATTCGATCCGCCAACAATCAGATCACTCGGATCTGGGTCTATCGGATTATCGGATCGAATCTAACTTATCGGATCTGGATCTATCGAATTGGGTCCGAATCGAATCCGGTCCAGACCTGATCCATTGACAAGCCAATACAGAATCTTAGATATTATTGCAGAGTTTGGGATGCAAGCAGTGGCTTTTGAAATGGAACACTTTGATTCATGGATTTCATGACAGCCTTTGTGTATAGCAGTTATTTCTTACACCCACACTCTATTCATCAATAATAAATTTTAAAAAAAATCAGTATTTTGTTGTTAATTTCATAGTTTTGATTTATGTTCCTATAGTATATTTAATTTGACATGTTATGTACATGTAACGCGTGTGCCACAACTTCTAGTAGTGATAAAATTAAAGTTTTAATTTAATTACTAGGTTAAATTAGCATATTTCTTTTACAAAAGAGGTTCGTGTAATTTTAGAAACTATAGGGAGGTTCATCTAATTATTAAAATAATCAGGAGAGACAAGTGTAATTTATCTTAAAAAAGGAAATTTCTCCCATCAAAACTTTTTTTTTTTTAACTTAAATCCCAAAATTGGTTTAAGTAGGAAATGCATGATATAACCTAATAATTTTTATTACTTTGGTCAATAAGCTGGATTATATCTACTTAATCATAAAAATTGAAAGGTTTAGATAAAAAAATTTAAAAATTCAAAAATGATATTAAAAATTGAAGCAGAGTTCAAGAATTTAAACTTAAAGAGAAATAATTACACTTTATCTCCTTGTAATTTGAGCTAAAATTAGATGATCCATTGTAGTTTAAAAGTGAGCACATGATCACCTTGGTTTGAATTTATCTATAAAATAGATAAAAAATCGTTAGATTTAGCGATAATTTTGTTATAGGGGCATTTTTGTTATTTTATTTCTCTAAATTAAAATTTCAAAAAGACGATTTGGTCTTTTTGTGCCAAAATAAAATATTATCTTTAAAAAAAAAATAATCTAAGGGTTAGGTAATACTGAGTACTTAGTATTCATGCCTACCAAATGATGATTTGTGACGTGTGAATACACCACTAACCTAAATTTGTGGTATAGTGAAAAAACTTTTAAGAAAAAATAACACTTGACAAAACCTAATAAAATGTTACCTTAAAAGTTTTTCTCACTATACCACAAATTCAGATTAATGCTCAATAACCACTTGACTATTTTTTCCTTTCGAGGTTTATTGTTTGTTTTGTTACTTTACCAAATCGTCATTTTGAGATTCTAATTTAGAAATAAAATGATAAAAATACTCTTATGATACAATTTTTCTTAAATTTAATTATTTCTATTCATTTTACAGATAAGTCTAAATCACATGGGATCATGTGTTTACTTTTAAACTATAAGCAGTAATCTGATTTTAATTCAAATTACAAGGATAAAGTGCAATTATCCCACTAAAAATAGAACATTTTAACACTGTGACTCCCTCCATTTAAGTAGAAAAATATTTAAGTAATTAGGTAATACTAAATATTCAGTGGTAATCTCTATCAAATGGTAACACAAAGTAGGTGAATACATTAATAACCTGAGGTTGAAAAGTAGTGAATAAGGATGGCAGTGGACCGGGCGAAGGTAGAGATTCGATTGAACCCGTCCCGTATGAAGAAGGTATGGAGAATTCAAAACGGAAATAAAACTAAACCCGTGCGGGTATGGAGGCATGGATGGATTTAGGTTCTCTCCCACTCCACCCTGCCCCTCCATACCAATTAGGCATTAGTGTAATTAATAATTACATAGAACTCAATTATAAATATTAAGACTAAAAAAATGAGGTTTAACTATAATTTTTTTTAAAAAAGTTAAGGGTTTAATTGTAAATAATAAAATTTTAAAATCTAAAATTTACTAACTGTATATTTTTAATTTTTAATTTATTTTGTATTTTTTTTATAGTGATATTAGACTTAGTGAGTAAGGGGTAGAGGTAGAAGCGGGAGTGGACAGAGATTTGTACTTACAGGGTGAGGATGAACGTCTAACAAAATTTTCGTACGAATATAAAAGCAGAGATAGAGGTGAGTTTTTTTTATGAATACGAGAATAGAGGTCTCAATCCCCACTTTACCGTGATCCGCTGCTATCGTTAATAGTGGAGAGAATTTTAAGAAAACATCCTATCAAATTTTACTAAGTAGTATTTTTTTTAAAAAATTTTTCAACTACTTCACTAACTCACGTTATTGATATATTTACGTATTATGTATTACTATTTAATAAAAATTACTAGACAATATTCAGCATTACTTAACTACATACTTTTTTTGTATTTACGTGACTCTGACATGGCAAATACAGGACAGATAACCAAGATTCCATTGCATCTTTGAACCCTTGACAATTGTCGAAGCAGCGGATAAATTTCTCCGTCCACGTCAACTCCACATGTGGTCATCTTTGGACCGTTTGATTGTTCTCTTATGCCTTCACACGATTCCGATTCCAATTCCCCGGAATTATAAAGACAGACCCAAACACCGCCCAAAATCTTTGCACAATCCCACAGCTTCGCAGCAGCAACAGTAACAAGTTAACAACCACTTCCAGCACTCACGCGGCATTCCCACGATTTTCAATTCCTTGAACCCCTTTTCTCACTAATAAAAAAACTCCCTTTCCCAACAACTCCACGTCTTCCCTTTCCATTCCCCATTACCGGAGACCGTAGAGAAAACTGAATTTTAGAGAGAGAAAGTAGAGAGAGGAGATGTTGGAGTCGTGTTACAGGCCGCTGGAGCGATGCTTCGGCGGCGGCGGTGGAGGAAGTAGTGGCGACGGACTTCTGTGGCACATGGGCTTGAAACCCCACGCCTCCGGGGACTATTCGATTGCGGTTGTCCAAGCTAATTCTTCACTTGAAGACCAGGGTCAAGTTTTCACCTCCCCTTCCGCAACCTACGTCGGAGTCTACGACGGCCACGGAGGTCCTGAAGCGTCTCGCTTCATCACCAATCACCTATTCCCTTATCTTCACAGTACTTTCGGCAACCCTAATTTCCATTTCGATTTTCAATCAAGTATTTGTATGTATGCATGTATGTTTTGTACGCATGCATTTTATGTCTAGCATTGTTTTTTTCTTCGCCTTTCTTTAGTTTAGTTACGGAGTGGACGGAAAAAGAGTGAATAAATTGAGGATTCAAACTACAAGATGCTAGGTTTTGTTACTTGTTCATTCTGAACTTCCTCAGTGACCGAACAGATTGTTCTGGTTGTCCGTATAATTGCTGGGACAATCGGACGAAAATAATAGGAGAGAGAATCTTGTGTCTTGTGTTTTTTTTTCTTTATATATATCAAAAATGAAAATTTTATGAAATGGGTTTTTATGCATTTATAAATTTTGGTTTCCCAGAGTTTTCTTCAGACCAAGGAGGATTGTCTGCGGAGGTGATGAGGAAGGCTTTTGATGCTACTGAAGAGGAATTTTTGCATTTGGTGAAGCGATCATGGCTAGCTCGGCCTCAAATTGCTTCGGTTGGTTCTTGTTGTCTTGTTGGGGCAATTTCGAATGACATTTTGTATGTGGCAAATCTTGGTGATTCGAGAGTGGTGCTTGGCCGAAGAGTATCAGATGGCAGGACAAGTAACTCTACCACGGTGGTGGCAGACCGCTTATCAACGGATCATAATGTTGGGGTTGAGGCAGTGAGGAAGGAAGTTGAGGCACTTCATCCAGATGATTCCCACATTGTGGTATATACTCGTGGAGTTTGGCGAATTAAGGGCATAATTCAGGTATCAATTATGGCCCTTATGCGTGTTGGACTGAATTGCTGTGCTTGAATATCTTTAATCGCTTATTTTCTATTCTGTTCATTGATTTTTGTGTTATATCCAGTTACTGACTTCGTTTTGTGTTTAAAATTAATCGATTGGCAATGGATCAGATGAGTTGTAATGGTAGTTTGTTGCCATCATAATGGGGACAAAATCTTGTTGGGAAGTAGACGGTGATCAGTAATGATAATTTTTCATAAACTACATGCAGAGAAATATAATTTTTGTTCATTGGTTTTGTTTTCTCTGTAGTGCTGGTATGATTTATATTCCATCTTCCAAAACCAATCGCATAGGACTAGTTTACTGAGTTTTTATAATTCAAATGACAACTGTTTTGGTACTGGAATGCTCGAGTGAATGGTGAATTAGTGCTTTGGGTATTCTCGTTCACTATCAAAACTGTTGAAAACTAGTATGGTGTTGATGGTGTAGTTGATATGCTGACAAAGATGATCACTCTAATTTGTGCATGATCTCTAACTCTTTTATTCTGGATGTTTGCTTCTCTTCTGGATTATGCCTAGGGCCTTTCAGCTGGTTTGAACTTAATCATATCAAAGATGGAAGGTTATATGTTTGTTGCTTTTTGATGGTTTAAATCCACATATGCTTGTGGACAGACCGACAGAGTATAGGCTTTGTTATCTTGACAATCACATATGGATAATTAGTTTTCTACAGAGACTTTTTTACGTTTATTTTGTTCTCTGTACGGTAAATAGCACCAATATAGTCTGCAGTTCAATTTTTTATTATTATTTTTTTCATTTCTTTAGTCTTACAAATTTATTTCGAGATTAACTTTAGAGTAGGAGAACCTTGTTAACTCGTACAAGAGGTCTTGACCCCAAATAAAATGTAAACAAATCAAAGAAGTAATTTTCTTTTTTATCTGAGAATAATGGCATCAAGTGTAATCATTATCATGGAAAATTATTCTGCACAAAATACTGTTCTTTTACTCGAGTGCTCTTTCATTAGATTTGTCTCTTTTTGACTATCTTGAAGTCTTCATCTTCCTTATCTTTAAAAGTGACCTGTATTGCAGAATTGGATTAAACATTCGTTCACTTCCCCACTAATATCTTTACTCTAAAATCTAAATGGCATGTCCTGCTTTGTTGGCCACCCTTTCATACAGTTAAAAGTGAAAACGTGATGTGTTAATGGGATTTGTTGTCACGAGATGCACATCAAGACCTAAAAAGCGTAGTATTGTTAGTCGTGACACTAGTTGAAAATAATTATTTTTCTGCTTTTTGTCCAGGTGATTTGTATTAGTACTGCATGCTTATGTTGAAATGCTCACCTACAAATATGAGTTGTATGTTTGCTTTTGCAATCAAAGAGCTATAAGTTTTATGGCTATAGCTAATTAAAGTGAGTACATTTCTATAGTGGTTTCAACTTCAGGATCACTGGATTGGACTTTTTTTTTGAAGAAACCAATCAATACAACCCGTTCCCTGGATTGGACTTTAAAAGTATATGATATTGGTTTCCCAGAATTTTTTTTATAAATGCCTAACTCGATATTTTCTTTTAATTGATACCTGCTAGTTTACCTCATGGAGTTTATGTCTGTATGTAATATATTATCATCTGTTCAAAGATCTTTCTTTTAATTGTTTTCCCTTATTAGGTGTCCAGGTCAATTGGAGATGTTTATCTGAAGAAACCTGAGTTTAACAGAGATCCTCTTTTCCAGCAATTTGGATCACCTGTTCCCTTAAAAAGACCAGTAATGTCAGCAGAGCCTTCTATAATCATTAGAAAGTTAAGGCCACAAGACTTATTCTTGATATTTGCATCAGATGGCCTCTGGGAGCAACTAAGTGACGAATTAGCTGTTGAAATTGTCATGAAAAATCCAAGAGTTGTAAGCCCTTCCACTGCTCTTTTATTACTGTCTATTCATCGTGCAGCTATGCTTTGCTACTACAGTGTTTGGCATGCAAATTGGGACTAGCTCATCATGATGTCAAGAGTTTGTTATTACATATCTGATTTCTTATTGTTTGTGATGGTATATTAAATGGTTTTGTTTTTTATTTTCCTTCCATTCTTTTTAGGGAATAGCAAAACGATTAGTTAGAGCTGCCCTTCAGGAGGCTGCAAGGAAAAGAGAAATGAGCTATGAGGACATAAAAAGAATTGAAAAGGGGGTGAGGCGTCATATCCATGATGATATAACAGTGATTGTGATTTATCTGGATCAGCAACAAGGCTCTCCAAATGGTAAATTCAAGGATTACCGCCTGGTTGATTGCACCAGTTCCCCAATCGATATTTTCACGCTTAATTCAGATGAGGCAGACAATACACTTAAGACTTCTCCGTGAGCAGTCCTTGGCACTTGTGCTGCCCTGTGAATACAATAAATTTTTGTTTGGTGAGGAACACTAAAGAGGTAAAATAGGGGATTTCAAGGTAATAATTAGAGGAAGGGGTGTTGTACATAATCTTGTGGAGGGGGATGGTGGATTGAAGCTGCTTACGTGCTGGCTTGGGTTTTGACATCATTTTTTGTTCACTTGTTGTTCTCCCCCCCTTTTCTTTTCCTTTTTTTTCTTTTTTCTGTACGTATTATTTATATATATAAGTAAGAGTGAAATTCAAATCCCATCAACACATTGGCACTATCTGTTTGTTTTCCCTGTGGGGTTACTTTTTGTTGGTTTGTATGCTACTAAAAGGCAATGTTTCGAAGTAGGTAAAACCTCTCTGGATTTGGGCATGCCGTTCACAGCCTTCCTCTTAATGACATCTTTTCTAGCAGTATTCATCAGTCTTCGTGGTTTTATGTCTAGTTGAAGAAAACAGTGACACCAACAAGCTCGTATACTTTTGAGGTCTCGGTGCATTTGCTTTTGATATAGGTGGGTCTAGGGGTAATGTTTCCTACGAGATTGTGTAATGCTAAAAGGAGTAATGTGTTTTTTTACCTGTGTAGAGTAGTTTATTTTGATATTTATTTTATGCATTCTATTTTATAGAGTGTTGATAATTTAGATTTGGTGTGCATCGGGTCTCATTTTATACACTTTAAGTCATATATTAATAATTTTTGTGTCCAAACTGGTGTCATTAATATAATAATACACAATTTATTCAAAATATGTTTATGAATATAACAATAAATAAGTCTACTTCATTAACCGAAAATGTGTAACAAAAATTGCCTTTAAAATGCATACGAAGCCAGATGTCACCAAGGATAAAAAGCCTTATCAATGAAGAACGTCTCGTTGTACTTCAACACCACTTTTTCTCTCTCCATTGTTTTGTTCATGTCTCTTGTTTGATCCTAATATTTTTCAACTAGTGCAATTAGCTGACAAATTTGTGGGTTTTTTTTCACAATAATTGAAATAAGTCATATGATCTACATTAAACATAATTTCACCTTTCTTTTTCGGATTGGGCAAGTGTCATTGTCTACTTAGCCATGATGTAGAGTCATAAACAAATTATTTATGGGAAGAATATGTGGAAGAGGCTAATGCAATAATGTCAACAATGTAGCTTTTTTCGGTGATGGTCTTGTCACCATTATGAATTGGAAACAACCCAATGGGACCATTCCTGTAGGAGAGAAGTGTTGCAACTTGCAAGAGACGTCTCAGCAAAATTATGGAAGAGGATGGTGCTGCTTAATTAAAAAATTAAAAAAATGTGTTACTTCAACAGTAATGTATTCTTTCATTGTAATGGCTATTACACAAGTATAAGAGCGGTTGTATTGTAAATGAGTCAAGTCGAGTTGGGTCGAGCAAAATTTTAGTATTTACAAGTCACAACAAAAATTAAATTATCTCTATGAATCAATTAGTGAAGTGTCTCTATAAATTTTGTAATCAGGATAGAGGAGCTTGAAAAAAATTCTACAATTTTGATTTTATAAATTCTTGAGTTGTGTTAAACAAAAAGTCATATATGCAATTATTTGTGCTGGCCATGAAATAATACTCACTGGCATAGCTTCACATTTCTGAAATATATCCTGATATATTAGTCACGTCAAAGCCAAATGAAAACGATAACAGTGACAACATTCTAGAAAAATAACTAAAAATAATGGATGAGAATATATTCATATATATATTAAATATGCTTAAAAATGAGTAAATATCAGATCTAACGATTGAGATATTGGATTAAAGTAGTGAAAAATAAAAGTAGAAATATTTTAATAAGACATCCTTGCGAGAACACATGGGCCGCAACGAAATGTAACTCCCTAACTCGCTGCAGCCCATGTGTCTTATCGATGGAGTAGTTTTTGTATTGCTACAAAGTAACGATAAGGAAGAACGGGGGGTGATATTTTTCGGTTAGGAGCCCCAAACTAAACTTTGTGAAGGATTTGCTTAGTTCTCACAAGAGGTGGAAAGACATATTTTTCTACATCTATGGCAATCGATGGGAGTTCCAACCCTGGGAGCCAATAGATGAGAATACTACTCGGGTCCCCAGTAGCTATCAACTTTTTTATTTTTGTTAGTGTTTTTGCTACCTTTTTCAAGTGTTGGGATTCTGACCTCGTCTTTGATGTTGGTTAGGGCATTGTTCCTATCCTAGATGATGATCAACTAGCACAGATAGAGTGCGTCATGGGGCACAGGGTCAGCGTTGCCAGTACTCTGGTGAACGCTAAGACTTTGGGTATGTACTTATTGGGTCCTAAGCCCATAAGAGAAGCTTTAGCGGCTGAGCGCGCGAAAAATAAGTTCACACCTGCTCTCTCCCATTCAGTTAGAGACTCTTAACTGAAAACTACGACCCCCCGTTCTCTCTCATTGTTGCTTTATCACTAAAGGCCTGCCATAGAACAACACAACCTAGGAGGATCCTCCACAAGTTCGAGAGTATCTGACTAGGGACTAAGCCCAATTGGCATAGTACGCCCCTGACTTGTTTGGGGAGAGGGAGCCTAATCCCACTAGCCAAGGTCCCCTCATATACGGTTACCTTCCTTGGGCGGGGCGCGCAGGCCGTGGCCTTCAAGGTCGCAAGGAACTGATATTCTTTCCACAACTTCTTAATTCTCTCCTGCTTCAAGATAGAAGACACATGGGGTGTAGCGAAATTTAACTCCCTAACTCCCAGGATGACCACATCGCTGGCTCTAGGGGCAATGGCCCCCACTGAAGAAGTGGTCGCCTCCTCTGACTTCGGCGCCACCTACTCCATTGATGGCCTGGAATAACTCACGGAAGTACTCCTTGAGGCTTTGCCCCTGACAGCCACCAAATCTTCAGAAGTCGTCATCTTAGAAGCGGAACTAATGTCTTTCGGATTATTCACAGTCCTTAACCTGCTTGAATCTCTAACTCTGTTTTATGCCGGTGTAACTAATCCTATGAGGCCTTAAAGCAGACTCGAATCACCAACGAAACCCTCAAAATATGAAATCCTATGAGTGTGCTCGGAATACCAAAGGCACCGAGCAAAAAAACTAGGGCATAAGACCCAATGATGGGAAAGAGAAGAGGAGAATCATACCCAATGAGATAAGAATCAATACACTAGACTCTGAAAGTTGAAATGCAAGGTGAGGAGCAAGATGGGAAGGGTAAAATTATAGAAAAACACTAGAGGCAAAGTGAAGGGGCAAGGCCAAACCGCCAAGCCAAAACTCTCTCTTGATCAAAATGAAGGGCCAGGATCATTCCACTTGTCCAATATTCAACGGTCAGTAGCTGAAAGAATGCTTCTCAGACCGATAACCAATCAAAAACAACCACGTGCAAATAATACGAAAAGACGCGTCTCATCACTAACCCCTGCCATAATTACACCTACAATGCAATAAATGCGCTCCCGCCTTGAGGGTTGATCGACCGTGTAATTTCCCTGATCGCAAGCAGGACGACCAAGGAAATTGGGAGCATTTGATAGGTACTAGTCTCGTGTATCAAAATAGACATCTTTCACCATCCCGATCGAACCTTCTACCGATCTAGCTTCCAAGCCGAACCTACTAGTCAAAAATCCCGAGCATAGTATCAGGTACCTCACCAGCACATTCCGAGATCCACGCTTACAAATCAGCCACTACTCTTTAACTAGGAGTACTATTGCGCCCATGATGGATACAGTCGTTATCCAAGAATCACTCTAATTTACACTGGTATATAAAGAGGATTTCACCGCCTTCATAGATTTGCATAACAAAATCTCTTGTCATTACTCTGCCCACATTTCTTTAAATCACTTGCCTAACTTTGACATCAAAGTATTCTTAGTAGACATCACACCGATGTTCATAATCTAAAGACGCTTAGCATTTTACCGGATTAGTCCGTCTAAACCTGAAACATATTGTACAAATTTACTGCATCATTAAATCTTATTAAAATAGTCTGGGCCCGAAACAGATTGTAAAAATTTACTGCATTATCAAATCTTATTAAAATAATATTAGCGCACGTGTTTTATCATCAAAACAGATGAAGCCACGCTTTTAAAACCACAAAACGCAGGCCAAAGAGCAGCGAATAAAATGCAAAATTAGAAGGAGAAGATCGGGATGGGTATAGTTGAAGAAGCTCACAACGTGAAGGTCTTGGGCCCAGGCGGGAGGCAGACCATCGTCCTCGCCCATGGCTTCGGCACCGATCAGTCAGTGTGGAAGCACCTCGTCCCTCACCTCGTCGACGATTACCGAGTCATCCTCTTCGACAACATGGGCGCCGGAACGACCAACCCGGATTACTTCGACTTCGATCGCTACGCGACTCTTGAAGGCTTTGCCTATGATGTGCTTGCGATATTGGAAGAGCTTCAAGTCGAATCGTGTATTTTCGTTGGCCACTCTGTCTCCGCCATCATCGGCGCCATCGCCTCCGTCACTCGTCCTGACGTTTTCACCAAACTAATAATGATCTCTACTTCTCCAAGGCAATTATCGGAGAAATACCAAATTATGTGCTTTGAATTGGAAATATATGTATGCTCGATTTTATGATATTATTTTGATTTCGTTTTAGGTATTTGAACGATGCGGATTACTATGGAGGATTTGAGCAAGAAGATCTAAATCAGCTGTTCGAGGCAATGCGATCGAATTTCAAAGCATGGTGCTCTGGATTCGCTCCCTTGGCGGTGGGGGGCGACATGGAGTCGGTGGCGGTCCAAGAGTTTAGCCGGACGTTGTTCAACATGAGACCGGACATAGCCTTGAGCGTAGCCCAGACCATATTCCAGTGTGACTTCAGACCTTTGCTGTGCCACGTGACCGTGCCGTGCCACATAATACAGAGCATGAAGGACTTGGCCGTGCCGGTGGTGGTCTCCGAGTACCTCCACCGGAACCTTGGCGGCCAGTCTATAGTCGAGGTCATGTCAACGGACGGTCATCTGCCTCAATTGAGCTCGCCGGACGTTGTCATCCCGGTCCTCCTCCGGCAAATCCGATATGATATTGCATTATAGTTTTGTTATTTATTTTGTCTTAATGTGGCTAATGGTAGGACAGTAACCCCCAAACTGGACGGGAAAATCCATTTCATTTAAACAAGTCAATTATGGACAGCATAATTTGTACTCAAAAGTTTGTTGTATAAATTAATTAATTCTAAACAAAATTTTCAAGCTTTGCTTTAGTTTGATTTGTTAAATTTTAGCACTCTAAGATTGTATAAAAAGACAAAACAAAACTAAGTTTGGCTGAATTGAAAGTCACTTCATTTTGATACTAAATTTCCAGCAAAACTTAATCCATTATTTTAGAGCCAGCTTAATGGGCACATGATTCAGAACTTTGTAAGGTTTTTTTTTTTTTTTTTTGGCTAGGCAAAAATGTGAAAATGAGCGATTTTATTTTTTTCGGTTGCGAAATGTTCGATTTGAATTATAATTATTGACTTAGGAGGGACAAGCTTATAGTATTTAATTCTCACAACAATTATTATAAATGAGTTTAAACACTTAATTATTAAGAAAAAGCAAAAATTTAAACCAATAACTTAAAGTCAACTCTAGTAGCGACTTTGTGAGTTGCATCAATGATATACAAGCAAAAGGTGGGAACCAGATTAGTCCATGTGATAATTATATGGGGACCAAGCCTTCCACCGCACAGCTGTCAGACGGTTCTGGAGAGGCTATAAGTCACAAGGAACTGTGAGCCATCTCACACTTTTTTCTAGCAGTTGTGCGAAAGTTTGGATCCTTTGATCCATCTCTTTCATCGCGTATTGGACCCTATCCTGTTCATATGAACAAAGGGACTTTTCCCTGAGGATATGAACAAAGGGGTTGAAACCCAAAATAAATGAACTATGTGAGGATTTAGTTGTACGTGCCAAACTCGACTTCGAAACCGGGAAATTGGTGAAATTTTGAAGAGAAACAAAGGAAAACATACTAGAATTGTCACAGAACTTTGCAAGAAAATTCAAGCACTTCTTGTTACCACCATTACCATTGTTACATATTCAAATTAATGGGTTGCATCATGGCATAGGCGATCCCAGCTTCTTTATATCTCACATCGGCACAAAAGGCTTTTTTTTTTAACTAGGTCAAAAAAGTGAGAAGAGATGACTAGCGTAGCAACTTCCTTGAGTGCGGTCATAAATGTTTTTACCCGTTGCGAAATATTCTATTTAAATTATAACTATTGACTGAAAAACGTAAGCTTGTCACCATAACTCTACTGAAATGCAAGTGATATTTAACTATTTCTTAAAAACATATAATTTGTGCAATTATGATCTCAAATGAATTCGAACATTTTACTGTTAGAGAGGAAAATAAGATTCTAAACCCTGTAAGAGTCAACTGAATTATCCCCTCGTTGCTGAAGGCTTGCTAGCTTAAGTTGTACGGTCTTTTGCCCATCACCTGTCACTTCGCAAAAGTAACGGGTTGTGTTATGGGCCAAATTGGGTTCCGCCAAATATGGGCCATTCACCCAGCTTCTAAACCCGCTTTGCCAAATTCACACACAAATATGGGCCACAGACGAATCTACTTGTAAGCACAATTCTGTCGTTCAGACTACTGGAATCATCAGATCATATCATCAAATGGGTCGCACTCGGCCGAAGTGATAAGATGCCACGCGTTCGCGATGTTACCGGTTTACCCTATCGTTTTGGTAGACACGTGTCCCTAGATAATTTGCTGTTCCTTTATTCTATGCCCTTTTCAGTTCTCTCCTCTAGCTTTTTCTTATCCTCTCCTTTAATTATTTTTTTTTGTCCCACCAGTTTCGGAAAAGGATTTTCTTACTCCCCACTTCTTCCTTCCTTTCACTGCGAGGAAGCATCTATGTATATGCATCAGTGTGCACGTGTAGTCACGTGTCTCAAGTTGTTGATTGTTGGCTCTTCCACCATGTTACATTTGCCTTTGTACTTATCTTCTTCTTGGATGGTTCATCTTCTGCCAAAATAACACTGTGGTCTTTCCTTTTCCCTCTCTCTCTCTCTTTTTTTTTTTTTCCCATATGTTGCTGTAATGGGATCCATTACTTTTTTTACCAGTGTTTCCTTCCCCTTTTTTTTTGTTGTTGGTGTAATTCCTTTCCTAATTAAAATGTGATTTACAAAATGCACATGGTACCTGATTTGGGACGTATAACTTATAAATTTTGTGAAAAATATAAGTAAAAACAAAGTATGGTTGTCTAAGAAAAGCGTTGCCCTATATCGAGCAATATGTATTGTATATATATGTGTGTGTGTGTGTTTCTGTGAATGATGTGGTATACATTTTGAAATTATGTGGATTTTGGTTTGAAATTAAAGAACTATAAACAATCACGTCATTTATATGAAAATTCTAGATAAGAAACGGACACCAGTTTGAGCCCATTCATTTTTCCATCCATTTCATTTAATAAATTTATCAATACAAAAAGATATTTGGACAAATTTAGAAATAGAATAGGGGAATTATAATTAAATCACCTTTTCCAAAATGGCCCAATTCAATGGAATGGATTTATACAGTAAAAAGCTATTAATTATGTGCAATGTTGGCATTTGGGAAGAGGGAGGAAGGGGGAATTTGGAGGGGCTAATATGCTAGCATTATCATTTCCCTCTTCCATGCAAAGGTATGCAAATGGGTGGGCATTATGTAGCCAAACAGGCCCTTTGCATTATAGGTTTTCCATCTGTTTTACTCAAAATTTATACCATACGGCTGACCACAAAGAAAATTTAAACCATACTATACTCTCCTTTTTTTTTTTAATATGGCTGAACAAGAAGATAATAAAAAGCGATCTAGAGGCCCCATGATCATTGACCCTGGCTTCCAATGGGTTGAGAAAGTAAAATTCATTTGACATATTAATTAAAGGGTAATGTTATACAAATAAAAAATTCATATAAAATTTGTGCACAAAGTGATGTGTTTTAATAAAAGTTTTTCATTTCAAAATAATCATACATTATAATGACTTTTAATTACAAAAAAATCATTGTCATATCATTGTGTATAAATTTTTGTAAGAGTAGCATTTTCCTTAACCAAAAGGTGGTTTAGGAGTATGTTTTGTACATTTACACATAAAATCCAAAATTAGTTGATCACAATATTAGATCTCTCAGTTCGTATCACCATGGAGGAAAAAATTGAACGACGTAGGGGGGACTTGAAGATGGTAAAAGATAAGAAACTATGATGATCTTTCCCATGTCATAAAAAAATTACCTTTAATTACCATTTTGCATGTTATTTTTACAAAAAAAAATTTTAATTTTTCTAAATGATTATATTTAAGATCATACTAGAATGATATGACAATAATATTTTTTTTATAATACAAAGTAATTTTAAGTAATTTTTGTTTTAAAAGACCCTAATGCAGTTACATTATCGTTGACAATTTTTTTTTATATGTGTAAATATTAATCTTTTAATAAAGTCCAATTAAAAAATTGTAAAAAACAGTATTCATATCATAATTAAGGGCCTGTTTGAAACTTGAGGAAGGAAAAAAAAAAGAGAGAGAAAAAAATAAAGAAAAAATATTTTTCTTTCCTTTTTTGATTTTATAAAAAAAATGAAAGAAAAGTAGAGAGAAATAAGAGAAAGAAAGAGAAATAGTGATTTAAAATTTTTTCTTTTCTTTTTTTTTTCTTTTTCCTTTCTCTCTTAAATAAGATCAAACAAGGGAAGAAAAAATTAAAATTTTAATTTCCTTCCCTTTCATCCCAAATTCCAAACAGGCCGTAATTGTAGCCCTACAAGCGAAAAGCCATACCACATGCGTGGTTAGTGAAGGAGGGTCTTTTCGACAAACATTCAATCAATGGTTTAAGGGTTCGATCGTAGGAGGTTAGTGAAAGGCATGCATCAATTCCCATCATCAGAGTTGTGGTGTCATGAAATAAAGAAATCCGTGACCGTAAGCATTGACCGACCTGGCGGTGAACGGTGCCGTATAGCCCACAGGGCCCCAAACAATCAGTAAACGTGAAGACTGCGGCTACAGAGGAGTAGGGGCCAGTAGAAATGACGGCAATGTTAGTTCGGACACGCGTAAAGAGCAGGGACCGATTAATCGTCTAATAAATAAACCAACGATCGATTCTTTCCAGGCTCTCTTTCCTTTCCGTTTCCAAACTTTCAACTCATTCTCTTACCTTTCTACCCTTCTCCCCGTTTTCTCTCTCTAGACTTTTTATCATCTTTCTCTCTCTCTCTCTCTCTCTCAAATCTGAACAAAGGAAGTAAGTGCACCGAAGATCAGAACACAGAAGGGGAAGATACTAGTGATTCCGATCCGTTGTGTGTATGTCATTCTCTGTCTCTCTCTTTCATGGCGTCGGAAATCTCGGAGAGAGTCGAACTCGCGAAGCTATGCAGCTCTCGAGACTGGTCTAAGGCCATTCGCGTTCTCGATTCTCTCCTCTCTCAGTCCTTCGCCATCCAAGACATCTGGTCCGTATTTCTAAATTCTTTCTCATTCATCCCTTCTTCTATCAGGTCCAATTGTATCTTTCGAATTTGTATGGTTATTTATTTATTTAAAGAATCCGTTGACCGATTGATCTGTAACTGTTGTGGTTGTGAATTTCAGTAATCGAGCCTTTTGCTACAGCCAATTGGAGCTTCACAAACATGTGATCAAGGACTGCGATAAGGCCCTTCAGCTCGACCCGACGCTTCTTCAAGCTTACATTCTCAAAGGTTTTCTGAGCCACATCTTCAATTTTTTGCGTTCTCTTTTGCCGTCAACTGAATTACATGGCATGAATTAGGCTTTCCAGTAATTGGATAAGAAACAGATTTGAAACTGTGAGAGGAACTACCGAATGCAGAATTATACTTGCATAGCAATTTGTTGTTATGTCAGGTTTATCAGTTTAGAGTCTTTAGACCAAAGGTATTCAGTTTAACATTCAATCTCACATGTATTTTATGATCTATTACTCTGCAAACTATCCGGATGCATAAGTGAAGGACTCAAAATGTGCAGGAAATACATTGAGTGGTCAGTCCTGAAAAATAAATCTTAGTTGTTACAACAACAAGAATATGTGAAACAGCTGGGAAGAAGTTATTATTGAATTACTCAATCTATCAGAATTTCAGCAGAAAACCGATGTCCACCACCTAAATCCTTAAAACTTACCTTCCCTTATGTGATACTAAGCTTTTGTTGGCGTACCTTAAGCTTACTAATCATGGCTCACATGACTATATGCTCCCTACTTCTGCAATTTTTTTTTTTTATCTTTTTTGAATCCTAAATCTTTTAGAGTACTTGTTAACGTAAAACCTGCTAATGATGGATTGTTTCATGTGATGAATGCTTGTGATGCAATGTCGTAGTGTAATGTGAAATTGATATCACTCTTGACTCGAAAGACTGAAGATTTTGCTCCCATATAATGTGATGTTCTTTATATGCAAAATACTAAATTTGAACTTGACGGCTCCATGTTCTGGTAGTCTGTTGGCATGGCATAACTATATCAATGACTACAATCTACCCAACCAATCAAATGGTTAAATCCTTATATTAATTTATAGCTCATTCAATTGAAATTGAAGATGCTTTTATTATAGTTTTAGGAGGGAATTAGGGGTTAAATTTCCCAAATGCATAGGAGTTTTGGCTAGGAGTTGGGTTGGGATACATGAGGGAGAGGATAAATGTAGGACAGCTATCTCAAACTAGATTTTATAGCTAGAATACTTCATGAGGTGGATTTCAACTTACTCTGTTTACCTTGTTTTTTTCAAATCCACGAAAATAAGACTCCAATCCATTTATAGGAGTTGATAAATCCAACTTGAAACTACAACATATTCAAATCCAAATATGTTCATTTTGAATTATCAATCCAAATGTGCTCTTATGTTATAGTGTGGGAATTTCAAAGAATAGCTAAATTTGGAATGCATCTTATGGGTCACTTGTGGTGGACTTCCAAGTCTGGGTATCTCTCGGTAATGAAGTGAAGAGAAGGGTATGGGCCATATGGCATATAGTACACAGGCATTGCCTGCTTAGACCAGAAAATTGTAGCCTCTATAGGATGAGAGCTGTTCCTGTGGTTGGTCTGTGGAACTGATGAAGAATCATACTGTGACGGTCAATTTGAAAATATGTTTTAACTTGTTTTCATTTGATTTCTCATTTTGAGTATCCTGCACTTCTTTCAGAAGCTCAGTCTTGTAGTCTTTGTCCTCTAGGTCGTGCATTTTCTGCTTTGGGAAGGAAAGAGGAAGCTCTCTTGGTTTGGGAGCAAGGCTACAAATATGCTCTTTGTCAGTCTGCAGATTTGAAGCAATTGCTGGAACTGGAGGAGCTTCTGATAGTTGCAAAACAAAATATAAATATTTCTTGTGAGAACCATGCTATGGAGTCATCAGGGTCTTCGTTGCCTGCATCTGAAACTGGGCCTTTTATTTCAAGCAAATCAAGTGAAACCTTTAATAGTTGCAACAAGTTGAGTGGTGAGTTTGAAGTGTGCAGCGAGTCGCGCAATACATCTGAGATCCCCAGCCAATCAAATGATAAATTTGACATACACTATGAATCAAGTGATAAAGTCAAGAAGAAGGGAAAGTTTGATGGCCAACCAAATGGAACCTATAATGGCCAACCAAATGGGTCTTATAATGACCAACCAAATGGGACCTATAATGACCAACCAAATGGCAGTTGCCAATCAAATGGAAACTATAGTAGCCAACCAAATGGAACATATGATATTCGCAACAAAGCGGGGGATGAGTCTGAATTATGCAATGAGTTAAGTGATACTTGCAATAAATCATCTATGATTTGCAGCAAATCAAGTAATGTATCTGAGGTCTGCAGTACGTCAAGTGACAAAACTGATGTAAGCACTGAATCAGCTGATGAAGCCAAGAAGAATAAAAAGTTCTGTGTTACTAGGATTTCGAAGACCAAGTCAATAAGCGTGGATTTCCGATTATCAAGGGGAATTGCGCAGGTATGTTTCCTCTCCTTTCCTTGGTATCTTGGTACCTGAAACTATATGGCTATATATGGCGTACATTCTTGTATTTAAGAGTAGTGGTTAGTAAGGTGTTTCTGTTTGGAATTTCGGAGGATGTTGAAACTTCACTCAGAGGTTTTTTTTTGGTAATCTCTATACCTCAGGGTTTTAGTTCCCTCACTGAGATATATACAGCTTTAAAATCAAATGTATGATCCTCTTCCTGCCCTAAAGTTTATACGATCCAATAGCTCCTTTGTGTTTAGTGTCTCGATTCTGCAGGTGACAGTAGTCACTTCGTTTTACGAATGTTGACTACTTAAACAAGAACAAAAGGCAACTGAAATGGTATTAATGTTATGAAAAGCCATTAGAATACTAATATTACAGTGAAACATCTTGCTAATTGCTGGTGACCTTAATTAATGTGTGTGCTTTGTTCAAACATCAGCTAATTTTGGCTTCAGATGCCATGTGGCCCCTCAAAGTTCTGCCATGTAGGTTACCATCTATCCTTTGGGTCACCTAAGCCCTCACATTATGGTGGCTTCTAAAGGTTGAAGGCAAGATGGTGGTTGCTGAGGTCATGAGCTTGTATGGCGACATGGCATTGGTACCTCTCAAAAGTGTTTTGGGTGCGGGGTCCTGGCTATTGATGCTTGCTTGAGTTGAAAGTATAATTTAAGAAGAACGTAGAGCTTGGTGCTTGTGACACTTGTCAATGGTAGAGAGGCATTACATCAAGGTCCACAAGGATTCTTGGGAGTTCTCTACTTGGCTGATTGAATTATTCTATTGCACTCAATTCAGTCAATGATTGTATAATACAGAGGCAAAGAAGTTTGTCCTCTAAAGTCATGAGGTCTCATTTTAGATACGTATGTGGCTATATCATTTTTTTATAGTTCCTTATTGAGAATAAGTTTCATTTGTTCTCTAAAGTCATGATGTCTCATCATAGATACCATGTGGATATGTTTGTTGTATGATTCCATTATTGATGACCTCTCAAGGAAAATTTGACCAGCCAACATCACCAATCTACTGCCACCTGTAACTTCTACAGGTAATCAGCATTTTTGCTTTAGACATTAAAAATTTCATGTCTTTGTGTGTAGTGTACCATTTGCATGCATATCAAGCGTGCGAGCTGTAATTGTCCTTGGGTATAGTGTACCATTTGATTGATTGTATGGCCAGAAAAGGTTACTTACTGTATGAGTGCATGCCTGGGTTTTAGGAAAGGGATATTTTATATTAATTGAATTGAAAAGTGATAAGATTTTGAAGTAACAATTTCATGATCATACTTACCATTGAATGTGGTTCACTGCTAGTAGTTGAAAAATGTATGGGTGATGACCGTCGGATGTTTTGTGATTTAAACTACATTACCTTGATTAATTATTTATACAAGCGTCTAGAGTATGTTTTATTTGTCTTGTGAAAATCTGTTGGCCATGTTTGTTTTATGGGATGGGATAATGTGGTATGAGAGGGGATAATTAATCCCGAGAAAATAATCCATGGATTACTTCGGAGGGTAATTTTTTCATTTAGCCTCCAAACCTGAGTCACTGGATTAAGTTATCCCACCTCCACCCTAGTATTATATAGTACTGTGTATGCAGGATAAAAGACCCCCTTGAGATTAGTTATGCTGACCTTTATAAGAGAAGCAAACGCGGGATAAGATTGGATGCACGATAAATAATCCAATCCTACGGTCTTATCCCACGAAACATGGCCATAAAGAATGGAATTTTGTTTTCACTTTGTTTGAAAGAATGACATTGATTTCTTGCACCATCAACTTTATATAGTAATAAAATTTCTATGATTTTGTGTTACACGTATTTGAAGCAATTACTCCCTTTGGTAATATAATCTAGTTGATTTGCAGGTAAATGAAGGGAAATATGCTCATGCCATATCCATCTTTGACCAGGTTATACTTCATTTGGCCTTAACTGTTATCCTCATGGTCTTGTATTTATTTGGAGACATATTGTCGTGGTTGTTTTTATCTCTCTTCATTTTCATTTTACATTTTTTTTTGGGTGGGGAGGGTGAGCCTTGGTGTAGTGGTACGCTTGCTCCATTGTTACCTAGGTTATAAATGCAAAACACGAAAACTCTCTCCGCATAAGGGGGTAACGCTGCATACATTGGACTCTCCCTAGCCCTGCAGTAGTGGGAGCTGTGTGCACTAGCCTACTTGTTTTGATCAGGATTTTTTTTTTTTTGGGGGGGGGGTATGGAGGGGGATGGTAGGCCTAGGCAACAGTATTACTGTTAGTAAGTGGATTTTTAAAACTTTTATCTTTTCTGATATTGTATGCACAGATACTAAATGAGGACCCTACTTATCCCGAGGCACTAATAGGAAGAGGAACGGCGTCTGCATTTCAAAGAGAACTTGATGCTGCTATTGCTGATTTCACAAGGGTATTTGAAGCTCCAAATTAATGCGCATATTAAATACTAAATTCATGTTGCAAATGGTTTCTGTTATTTATATTTATCATAAAGAGTGGTTTCTATTCATATATTAGGCTATTCAATCAAATCCTTCTGCTGGTGAGGCATGGAAACGGAGAGGGCAGGCCCGAGCCGCCTTAGGGGAATCTGTTCAGGTGAGAGCTTCAAATCTTATTCCTTTAATCTTAGATGTCCTTGTACCACAATTATTGTTAACAACTATGGGAATTATGATAGATAAATAGTAATCTGTTCTTGACATTCCTTATACCATGCCCAAAATCTTGTGCATCTGCATTAAGTTCCTGAATCAATTCTAATTTCTTAACAATTGAAGCTTCACATGAAATATAATTTCTGAATCTTGAAGTCATATAGGTTTCAGTTTCAATCTTTTAACTTTCACGAACTTCTGTGTTTTGACTACTAAAGTCCCTCAAGTGGATGGAGTTTAATACTTCTGTAAATGCACCAAATCTCTCCGTGAAGTGATTTTGCAACAAAACTGACTTGGTCTTTTCAGTTGAGAGTTTCTCTAGCACGTCCATACTAGTAAGTTTTCCAGTTTGAGGCATTTGAATATTTATGCAAGCTCATCATGCTACTTGCCAGTGACTTTCTTCACCAGATTTTTGGTTATCACCTCGCTTGGGAATTCGGATTCAAGTGCAACTTTTACCTTTTCTTCTTTCCTTTTCAAATTATAACAGAAAAATTTTAGATTAATACTGGTTATAACTACCTTTCAATATCATATTAGAAGTGGTAGAAACATGATAGAAAGAAAAGGAAAGAGATAAAACAATGGCAACTCGTAATGTGTAAGTTTACTTAGCCTGCTTCAAATATCCTTATGCACCATCTTTTTATATAGAAAGAAACATCCCTGTGGGAGAGATAAAATCAACCTACTTACAGACATCTAGAATGCAGAAAGGAACTATCTGTTGCAACACCCTCCCTGAACTTAGGGCAACCAGAAAATCTATAATACCCCAACTTACAATAAATCCTGCATAACCAAACTTTGGAGTCACCCTTTTCGAGAGCATTTCTAGATGAAGTGTGGTTGTTATGTATGAAGTGCACATCTGGCTTGGCTGTCGTTCTTCTACGAGGTTGTAATCAATCAGAATGTACTTGCGTGGGACCATGTTTCATGAAGGGCTATTGTAATTACTACCGTGCGGTTCTTTTTTCTTATTTTTGGAAAGATCTTTGTGTTGTCTTTTATTGTGAATCTTCTTTCATTTAGTCGTCTCTAGAAACAGAAGTTACATGATTTAAGGGTTTTTGAAATTTTAATTTATTTTTGACTACATTGACCAGATCTTTGTTATTAATGCAAGTGTCGACATTTCCAGTGCTTGTTCTTACATATAATCCATACACACGTGTGGCATATTTAATTACCTCTTTGTACCAGGCCATTGCAGACTTGACCAAAGCATTAGAATTTGAGCCAAACTCAGCAGATATATTACATGAAAGGGGTAACTTTCTTAAACTAATCTCTTCCATTTTTCAGAGAACTTCTCCTTTCTGTTATAAGTATATTCAAACCCCATTCTATATTGGATAGATTCAAACCCCGTTCTATATTGGAACATGAGTATTGGATTGGAAATTCTTGTTTTGATGATTGTATGCATCTTCCTTTACTTTTCAGGCATGAGTATTCTAGGTATAGGTGCAGATGACTCTGTTCATCTGAAGTATGAGCCGATAGGAATGAAAGATCAATCACTGTGTGAAATAAAAAAAGAAAAATAGTTTTATAACTATGCATAAAATTTAGTGTATGGCTTTATGGTTCAGATACTATTGCGTTATCACCTTGAGATGAATAATAACAGGTTGGCTGAGTGTTGACATTTAATTTTGTAAACATGTAGTATTCTTAACCCTCAACATTATCTAGGAGCAAAAAGATGACAATTCTTATGCATAACATGCAAGAGGTAATGAGAGCTTCATGGCATACAAGTAATGTTAGCATTGGAATTAATGCAGGGATTGTTAATTTCAAGTTTAAGGATTTTGATGCTGCTATTGAAGACCTATCTGCATGTGTAAAGCTTGACAAGGACAACAAATCAGCTTACACATATCTGGTGAGCCTTGCTTTCAAAAATTTTACTGATCTAGGGTCTAGTAAAATCAGCTTGGGAAAGTTCATGCACTTTCTTGTGTTAAAAATTACATGTATGATATTGATGGAGCAAGTTTTGACTTTTACAGGGCTTGGCATTATCTTCAATTGGTGAATATGGAAGGGCTGAGGAGGCACATAAGAAATCGATTCAACTTGATCCAAATTTCCTTGAGGCATGGGCTCATTTAACGCAGGTATCTACAGTAAATACTCAATGGAATTCACCTTTAAGCACCACATGCAATGTTCAAGTTGTGAAGCCAAATGCATCTCACGGGGTAGTAGTTTTTTTGTGTTGATAAGTTTGCATTGTAATATAATGAAAGAAAGGCAAGTGGAGAATACACTTCTTTTGGTGCTAACTGACCAATTCAAATTAAGAAGCCATAATCCCAACTTTACATGAGTCTTCCTCCTTATGGTTGTCTCGTACAGCTTGCCGTTTCATTTTGCCTTTTAGTGCTAAGTGCTGATGAAACAAAATTTTGGGAAAACTAATGGTACAGAATGCATAAGCTGTATGTGTTACATGCAACTGTTGAGTCAATATGGTTTTCTTCTGAGATAAATTTTTGGTCAGCCAACAAAAAAAAAAATTCATAATATTAGACTTACAAAAGGACAATATTGATGTCACATTGCAGTTAACTACATCAGGTCAGTTGTACAGCTACGTAGTCACTTTTCCTTGATCTATATGCATCTAAGTCATTGGACACTTGAGGCATGATATCAACAGTTGTGATTCTTTTGGGGTCAACAGCGCCTAAGACTTTATGTGGCTGAAAATATGGACTGCGAAATGGTCTCTATATTTTATTTAGAATATACCCTTCACCAAGCTTGTTTATTAAGTAAGTTGTCATATTTGTATGCCGGAAATTTGGACACTTATAAGTGGAATTTATTTTCGAAGTCGCAACTAATTGTGTGCCAAATGGGGACAACACTAAAAGTTTTTGTTGGCAGCAGTTAATAGAGATATCAGATATCAAACAGCCTCTTTATATTTAGTTAGCATCACTTATAATGAGTATGGTTTACGTTGGTTATCATGGGCATTTCTATTATGGGCTTGGTAGGCTCCAGTGCTTGGATTCTCCAGCCTTCATCATCATCAAAGTAATCATAAGTATAGATGTTAAAATAGTTTGATTGTATGTTTTTCCTAATTATGCAATTCTATGTACTTACAACTTTTTGTGCTGATGTATTTGATTTTCATTAGAAACATGTGTATTACAAATTTTTAATGCAGTTAGTTTCATGTGTCGAGTAACTTGACTATTGTTGTTGTGGTAAATGTTTGATCTGTTGGCAGTTTTATCAAGATTTGGCAAATTCAGAAAAGGCTCTCAAGTGCCTTCAACAGGTTCTGCAAATTGATGGAAGGTTTGATTTTTTTTTTTTGGGGTTCTTTGATGGGTAAAGTAGGCCCAAAAGTGTACACCAGATTTATACAAAGCTAAAACAAAAGCATTTTCTCAAAATTATGCTCTCCTATAAAATCTAAATGCAAACAAAGATTCGCAGAACTTTCCTTTCTAGCAAAAAGTGATAACAATGGAGCAAAGGCATCTTCAATGTATGTACTTTTTGCCTCAAAAAAGTCCACTAATTATGTCCCTTCCACACTCTACCATGATACCATTGGGCACATAGGCACCACCATGCCTTTTGCACCCCCTTTGAATGGCACCCACATGCCCGCATGTCATACAAATTACATCCAGAACCTGACATCTCTCATTGTATACCGAAAGTAGCAAAAAAGCATACTCCACAAATTTCTTGCCACTTCACAATGTAGTAATAATTCATCCACGACTCCTTGGCCTTTCGACACATGCAACACCAATTGCGAAGCATGAAGCCCCCCTTGCCCAAGTTATTTATGGCCAGAATGGAATCAAGGGCAGCTTTCCAACTGAAAAAAGATATACTTGAAGGCACCCATGATTCCCAAATGCTGTTCCAGGGAAAAGGATACCTCATCCCTCTAATTGGGTGGAATGATTTAATTGAAAATACTTAACCAACCTTCCATCTCATTGTATCCTCTCCATCTCCAGATAGCACCACATTATAAAGGAGCTCGAAAAACCCATCAATGGCCTAATCCAGTATCCACACGAGTCCACAACCCCGGAATCAGACATCCTCAAATAGTCTGCCACTAAGGCATTCTTATCCATGATACCATATAAGTCTGAAATTGCCCCTGATAGAGCAATGTCTCTACACCTCACATCTTGCCAAAATTTAACTCTTGCCATATCATGAAGCTCACCCTCCTTTCGTAATCCCTCTCCAGGTTGGACCTCCTCCGAGGCCCAACCCCTCACCTCTGTCTGAAATTTAGTTTACTTTGCACCATAACATCCATACTCCCACATGAACATACCCAACAATTCTTCATTAAACTTATAAAGTGTCTAATCCACAAACCACCTTTTTTTCTTGGGCTCCATTCTAAATATTTGACTTCATCCCTCACTCCTCCCCACAATAAGACTAAATCTTCTGTAATCTCTCTGCCTCCGGTGGAGGAGTAGAGAAGAGAGATGTAAAATAAGTAAGGAAATTTGTCAATGTGTTTTTTCGGTTGGAGTGAGCTTCTTGCCCTTAGAAATATATTGTCTTTTCCAACCCACCAATCTATCTCAAGACTCTCAATAACATTGTCCCACATAACTGTGGCCTTCAAGGTGGATCCAAGTGGAAGTCCCAATACATAGATTGGGGGGCACCCCTTTCTGAGACCACGATTTGTAGACTTTTCATATCCTTTACATTATGTACTAGAATCTATTCACTCTTGCCTACATTTAGTTTCAACCTGACAATGCTTCAAACAAATCAAGACACATGGAAGATATCTCAATTGGTCCTCCTGTGTGACGCAACAAGTAATAGTACCATTCACAAATAGCAAACGACAAACCGAAAGCAAATCTACTCCCACTCTCTGAACCTCAAAACTCCTAAGCATGCCTCCCTACAGCATAAAAAAATCATTCTGCTCAAAGCCTTTGTAAAAATGATAAGGGAGAAAGAGAGTCTTCTTGCCTTTTACATTTCAAAGAAGAGAAAAGGCCTAAAGGAGAGCCATTCACCAATACTGAAAACTTTACGGGTAAAATGCAATACCTAACCCATGCTTGCCATTTTTTCCATCTTATGTTTTACACTGATCTTGTGGTGCTTGATTCCCAGTGTGATTTTTATTCTCCTGACACTTACATTGGAGATACTTGAGAGGCTTAATATCTTTCTTAACAGGTTTGCCAAAGCATATTACTTGCGTGGACTACTTCTCCATGGGATGGGAGAGCACAGGTAACCTGTTTAACAACTTATTATTTTCTTTTACTCCTTTTCTGTTGGGGTACGTCCAGTCACAAATTCAATGCAAGCATTGATCACTCAGTGAATAATATTTGTGAATTGCATTAACTCTTTTGCATTTTACCTTGTGCCACAGTTCTCTCTCATGTCTTTTATCTCATATTTCCACTCATTTCATTTCCAGTGTTGGTCCTCTATTATTAAGGGCACTAGAGAGGGGTAGATTGGTACGAGCTAGGAAGCACGAACACTTCTAAGAGGGTGTCGTGTCCGTGTCGGACACATATACTCCTCGGACACTTCAATTGGTGTGTCCTAAATTTTTATTTATTAATATTTCAATGGCCACGCCAACAACATGTATCTATCACTGAGATACTCATGAAACACATTGCAAGTTAAAATTATAAACATATTTTCATTGTATTTTATGTTAAACGATGATTAAATTATGGATTCAATATATTTTTCATGTTTAATTTGTATTATTTTTTTTTTATATTTTTGTTAATTTATGGATGTTACATTCATATACATAGGAAATAAAATATATATAAAATATATTTCTGCTGTGTCCCCGCCGTATCCGTGTCTTCAATTTTTTAAAATTGTCGTGTTTCATGTCCTCAATTTTATCTGTGTTTCGTGATTAAATTATCCGTGTTTCATGTCTGTACCCGTGTCCGTATCCGTGTCCGTATCCGTGTTTGTGTCAATGTTGCGCTTCTTAGGCTAGCCTAATTTTTGGCATAATATGCGCAAAGTGGTTGCCCTCAGACTAGAAATCTCAGTTTCACATTGCAATCCCTATCTTTTATCACTGCAACAAGCAATGGTCCTTATTCATTTTCCCATGCATTTCCTTATTGACAATCAACAATGACAATAATCTCATTGTTTAGTAATTATCTAGAATTCTTGCTTATGATAAATAATGTCAATCAATATCAATGATAATGGCATAATGTAAGAGAGTAAAATAATACACATTTAAGTTTTCAACCTATTGCTTGTACTGGTGCCCTCAATAGTAATTTATAGTGCCATTGGTTAATATTTCTTTTTGATAAGTAATAATGCTATTACTTGATATAGGAATGTAGACTGATTTCTATATAACTTCCCGACCTTTTACACCCGATCTTTCCCTTCTTAGAGTGCTAATAACAAGTATTATAATGCCTAATGATAATCAATCCTACTTCTCCTTTCCTTTATTTTTTCACTCCTGAGAGTCTGAGATTCAAGGTTGTTTAACTCAAAATTTACCTGAATTCTCTGTTAGACCATTAAAACAGCCCAACTAACTTCTTATAAGTAAAGCAAAATAAAATTAAAGAAGGTGCCCACCTGCCAAACCTAAGAAAATATCACAACAACATCTCAAGGGCCAAAGGTAGCTTGTATATGCTTGTACATATGTAGGCAACAAGAGATTTGTTTTGAGGCTTTTTGTACAAGTCGGTTGTACAGGGTTTGCCCCCTCTCAAGGCGCTTCTTTTTATGGATGTAATTTATCAACCGAAAAAAAAAAAAAAAATCTCTCAAGCCTCCAAGGAAATCAAAATGACCAAAATATGCAGACAAACTTGACAGCTGACAAAATGACCAAAATGATCAAAATCCCTTTGCAGCTTCTCAAGTATATTAACAGCTGGCAAGGGGATAGAAGACAAAGACATGAAATATGTAGACAAACTCGACAACATACTCTTGATCAGCGTAAGCCTACCGCCTTTGTATGGATATTGCCTCTTCCATCCCACCAATCACCTCTGAAGCTTTCCATCACTAAATCCCACACATTTATTGGCTGGTGCTTAGAACGCAAAGGAACCAAATAGTTAGACAATAAGGAATCCACTTTGGAACTCAAGGTGGAAGTCTATGACCCAATATTAGGCTTCTCTGTCAATGCAATCGGGTCGACTTCGTTAAGCTCACCTTAATTCTCGTGAGAATCTCAAAACTTAAGAGCACTAAACACAAATAGCCTAGCTGCCAAACAGTAGTCCCACAATAAATAATAGTGTCATCTGCAAATAGTAGGTGAGACACTGATAAAGTAGCGCCATCTACACTGCCAATCTTGAAATCCTCCAAGTAATTTCCCTGCACAGCCCTATCAATCATCCTGTTCAATGCCTCCATAACCAGAATGAAAAGCAACAGGGATAAGGAACCCCCCCCCCCCCCCCCCCCCCCCCCCCCCCCCCCGCGATGCAAATGAGTCATTAACCAAAACTAAGAGACAGCAGTAGAAATATGATAAAGAATCAACTGCCTTTATTTCTGGCCAGACCCCATGCCATCCAATAAGAGCAATAGAAACTCCCAGTTGACATGATCATAGTTCTACTCAACATCCAATCAGAAATGAAATCCGGCCTCCCCTTCACTAGCCTCGAGTCAAGCAGTGATTGGCCACCAAAACTACATCCAGAATTTTTGTGCCCCCCTGCAAAGTATTCTAAGAATCAGAAATCACCTAAGGCAGCATTTCCTTCAGCCTGCATGCTAGCACATTAGCCAGCAGTTTGTAAACTCCGCCAAAAACTAGTAGGCCTAAAATCTCTGATATCTTCTTCTTCCTTCCTACTCAACCAAACATAATGAGAATCTAGGGAAAATCTTGTCCTTTCCTAGGACTTTCCCTCCGTTCCATTCTTTTTGTCCTTCCTAGGCTTCCACAAAATGGATCCCTATGCCCGGTCTGAAAGGTCTTGCATCAGTTTGATATCACAGCTCCAGGCAGAATGCTTGTTATGACTTGACCCTTTTTACTTTCTTTATTATTGACAATCTACACTTGATGCACTTATGGTTTAAACCAAAAAAAAAAAAAAAAGAAAGAAAACTTGGTCCTTGCCCCCTGGTGGTTAACTATCCCACTTAAATGTTGCAGGAATGCTATCAAGGATTTATCAGTTGGGTTGACTCTTGAGAGCTCAAATATTGAGTGTTTATATTTAAGAGCTTCTTGCCACCATGCTATTGGAGAATTTAGAGAAGCGGTATTGGGATTCTTTTTCTTTGTTTTCCTATTTAAAATAGTGGGTGTCATGTTTAATTCTTCTTTGTTTTGATCTACTGAAAATTCATTTTATGATAAAAGGTGAAAGATTATGATGCGGCTTTGGATTTGGAACTAGACTCAATGGAAAAATTTGTGCTTCAATGCCTGGCCTTCTATCAGGTTCTATTCTATATTTCTTATGTGATGTTTATAAGAGTAATGTTGGGTGTCATATTTATAAGAATAACAAACGTCAGCATTGTCAGGAAAGTTTTCTTTAATCTATCATGTACTTGCAATCATGGCTCTGATATTTAGTGCCTAAAAATTGTCATCTACCTTAGCTGATTAATACCTTGTGGAACCTGCATCCACCCTGACATGTTTGACCCTGAATTATTTTTGGTCAACGAGTGGTCCCTTTCTGATTTTGCATTCTTGCAGTAACAATTGTAACTTGAAATGTCACCTTTCTGATTGTGCATGTTGCAGTACATATAACCTGTGAATTTTTTTTTTCTGGCCGTTGCTTTTCTGTTTCTTATTAAACTAGTACACCTACTCTCTCTCTCTCTCTCTCTCTCTGTTTATAACCAACTGGTCAAAATCGTTGAATTTGGTGTTTGATTCTTTCTGTTTGATATTTCTATATACTAATATACATATGTAAAATTTGCTAATTACATATGGAAGCTAGCAATTTCTTTATGGTGGTTAGAAGTCTCTTTTGTATTCTGTTCTGGTCCTTGTGAGTGCATCCCTCGTACGAGCTCTGGCATGCTCCATGTGTACATGGATTGTGCTTCCTTTTGGCACTCTTTCTTGATACCTATTTATTTATCTAGAAAAATCAAAAAAGAATAAAAAGAGAAGGTTTGCAATATCACCATCTTAAATGGACAATTCTCTGTTGTATTCAATTTTAATGAAGTAACAAAGGGTGATTTTGGTCTTTTTCTTCTCCCCTTTTCCTTGTCTTCTCTTTTCCATGTATATTAACTCTGAAATGAATCATTACTGGCACCTTGAATTCACATTTTCACTCAGGCTTAGTGTTTGCATCTTCATGTACGTCTAGCCACTCTCTATCTGACAAGAATGTGCATTTAATTGGTAAAATTTTTAATTTTTGTTTTACTAGTGTAAGCATATAATCTAATACTCAAAATATACATATATGTGGTTGGTCATTGGTGTGTGTACATGGTTGCACCTCACCACATAGATGCGCCACGTTGCTTCCATATCATTACTCATGGACGCGACACGTCACTTCCATACTATCACTGGTTCTTTTTGTGTGAGACTTGTGAGGTGACATTTGAACCACTAAGATACTGCCTCATATCTTGCTAGCTCCCCCTTTGGTTGAGCCATGTTGGACCTAAGTGAGATTAGCGGATGTGATGCCATAGTCTCGAATCTAGGTCCATGGGGGATGATCTCTAAAGGCACTCACCATGACGTGCTCGACCTCTTGGCCCAATTGACCATGCCTCTAGTTGACCGCATCCATCCTGTCTCTTAAATCCTCCTCTCCATGGTACCCTAATGCCCTTGCACTAGCATAGGTTAGGGGTAGGGCCAAGGGGCCTAATTGGGGTTGGTGTTTTGGTGATGAGGTGCCTAAGTGCCAACTTGTGCCCATGCCCGCGATCTTTAGGGTTACGTGGCTTAGTGGCTAGAATTACAGCTTGGCTAAGGTGCTTGTTTCCTCCCGAGAGACTTTGCCTTGGCCAACCTTGGAGAGGGAGAAGGCATCTCCATCTTACTTATCCTCCAAGAATACATCATATGCTCAATTCTCCATACTTGAGGAGTATGCCCCATACTCTTCATCTTGACTCCATTAGGACCACTATTAGTTGAGGTCATCCCAAATGTGAGAGGCTATGCAGAGGAAACCATCTGTTCCCAGTACTGGCTCGGGCACGTGTTTTCGGCAAATGTAACAGGCTGGCCTTTCTTCTTCTCCTAAAAATGTATATATTTAGGTCTCCATAAGCAACATTGTGCTGCCTAGAGGTTCTAATTCTCCCTCTGCACCTCCATTGGTTCTCA
This sequence comes from Euryodendron excelsum, assembly GCA_033060915.1. Taxonomy (NCBI): domain Eukaryota; kingdom Viridiplantae; phylum Streptophyta; class Magnoliopsida; order Ericales; family Pentaphylacaceae; genus Euryodendron; species Euryodendron excelsum. The sequence goes on along the minus strand of CM065385.1, from coordinate 39,205,417 downwards.
AATACTGCTGCTCTCTGTCTTTCTCTCTCCTCCTAAGATTGTCTCAGCTCTCACTCAGCTCAACTTTATTGATTTGCTTTGGTCTTACATATTCTACCATACTTCATAAGAGCTAAGCAACATTGTGCTGCCTAGAGGTTCTAATTCTCCCTCTGCACCTCCATTGGTTCTCAAATACTGCTGCTCTCTGTCTTTCTCTCTCCTCCTAAGATTGTCTCAGCTCTCACTCAGCTCAACTTTATTGATTTGCTTTGGTCTTACATATTCTACCATACTTCATAAGAGCTCACCAGCCAACCACTGTCATCCACAGTTGGAGATATATATGGGCACTATAGAAGCACCAAAAATTTATAACATGCATACGTATATATACGTATACCTTTATTGTGTGAGTGATGGTTGTTTTTGTATACAATCCTTGCTATACAAATGTGATACAAACCCATATTTATAAACTTTTGTTTTTGAAATCTATGCTTTCTACAGAAATTGAATGAAGCAATCTAAATCTTTCATTATCCATAACAACGTTGGTCATTTTCATTTAAGTATAGATTTTCTAAACCGTTGCATCTTCTGTAAGGTTTAGAATTATTATTATTTTTTTGTTTTTTAAAACTTTTATGAACTTCTATTGCAGAAAGAAATTGCCTTGTATACTGCTTCAAAGATCAATAGTGAATTCTGTTGGTTCGATATTGATGGGGATATTGATCCCTTCTTTAAGGTAATATGTGGTGAAGATTATGCTTCTTTATGTTTGAGCTTTCATTTCTTTGTCCATATCTTCTTACTACATGCTCCAATTTTGGAGCAGAAGTTACACTTCCATTTTTGCTTGTTCTGTTTTTGTTTTTTCTCAAGTGTGCAGTAAATATCAAACTTAAATATTGATCCGTAAGGGTAAAGGCATGTGATTCTTTGCTTGCCTAGCTTGAAATTTTTTCTTTAATTTTTAGTTATTGGAGATCTGAATGCTAGCAAAATGGACGGAGTGGATGGGCAATTCTGAAGTTTTGTTTCACTGACAATTACATGGCATATTAATGGGAAAGTTTTCTTAGATGACTGTTTTGCCAACCATGTCTTATGGTAGAAATTGTTGCTAGTCAAACAATCCTTATTAATACAATGAGTGTATTTGCAAATGAGGATGTTGATGGAATGAGAAACTCATGCAAGCTAGAACTAGCACCAGTAGAGGACTAGATTTAACTTTAGTCTGGTCATGGGCATAGCAGGTGGGTAATTCCACCAGTAAAGATTGATTGATTAAAGTACTATAAAGAGAAGATGGAGGCTGAACATTTGAAAAATTAATTTCCATCTCACAGTGTGATTCTCTTATCTCATCACAAAATATGGACAAAATTCAAAAATTGGCCTAGTCTATTGGAAAAAATAGCTAAAAAAGCTACTTTTCAGTCTATACGTCGACTGCCTATGAATACTTATATAATCTTTCTATTTAATGGAGTTGAGTTTTCAGAATTTGTAAGCTTTTGTACCAGGGTGGTGCATGATGCAACCTAAGCACTCTGTAGGCAGCTTAATTCAATGTTCCTAGTGCTTTCCTACATCACTAAGACTAGGATTTGAAATTTAGAACTTTGAAAATCTTATTAGTAAGACCATTCAAGAGCTTATTATAGACCACATATAGAATCCCAACACCATTAACTTGTCCCAAAAGGAGACCGTGGACTACCAGTAACTGCCTGTGTCCTAACACGTCTTAAAATGATCAAAACACCATGCACACCTGGATCTTATTAACCTAAAATAAACAGTTATACCCCTTGAAACAAAAACATGAGTTAGCAAGGTCTTAAGTGGGTACCAGGCCACCATATGAATATCTTACTTTGTCCCATGTCTCGGAACATTGACTTTATCTCAAGTTAATTAGGCATGTGGCTTGGGGAATTGGATTGCAGAATTCTTTGAAAAGAAAAAAATGTTTCTTGTGGTAACACCCGGGCCAAAAAAAAAAAAACAAGAAAGTTGTTGGTGTGCCCTAATTGCATCTGTTTTATGTTTTTCTTCAGGAGTATTGGTGCAAAAGGCAGCACCCCAAAAATGTCTGTGAAAAGGTTTACAGGCAACCGCCCTTGCGTGATTCTCTGAAGAAGGGTAAGCTAAGAAAGCAAGATTTTGCTGTCACAAAGCAGAAGACTGCTCTCATACAGGCTGCAGACACTATAGGCAAGAAGATACAATATAATTGCCTTGGCTTCTTGCACAATAGGCGTCAGGTGATTTATGTTGAGAATGAAAAATATCACAATTTTAGTATATAATTGTTTGTTCTTGTAGTTTTCCCTTTCCTGCTTTTCCATGCATTCTCGTAATACATTCTTTTGTTTCTTTGTTTTTTGGGCACTCATTATAATTAAACGTGTTGTCTTCTTGAAAATTATAGGTTCTTCATTCCTTCCTTTAGTTTTAATCATGTCTGAAACTTTTCTTCAATATCAACGTAGGAAAGTGATTGGTTTCCAACTCTGGTGTTTTTTGGGCACTCATTATAATTAAACGTGTTGTCTTCTTGAAAATTATAGGTTTTCCATTCCTGCCTTTAGTTTTAATCATGTCTGAAACTTTACTTCAATATCAACGTAGGGAAGTGATTAGTTTCCAACTCTGGTGGTACCTTCTCTCATTTTGGGGTCGTAAGTAGAATGTGAAACCTTATCAATTTGATTAATCAAAGGGATCAAACAATCACTAATGACTATCTTCGTAGTCAAGACAATCACTAATAACTATTTTTGTAGTCAAGAGCTAGTAAGATCTTAGATTCGTTGAATTAATCTATCTTAGATAGACTCGGGTACAAGTGCAAAACTTTTTGTTAAGTTGGGAAATCGTTAAAAATAGCTTTAAAAAATGTAGCGAGGGTCAGAGGTTTAATTTTATCTAGTAAAATCCTTAATTCGCAATCTCTGTCAATTGTATACAAATATGTTCGATTGTCCTTCAGACATCGAATCAGATCAAACCCTAGTGATCCTTTCCTCTTCTGGCAAGCTACTCCAACATGATTTTTTTGGCTTTACAGTATCAGATCTGGACTGTACGACATTAGATCTAATGAAAATGCTTGTATGTTTTCTTCCTTCTCTTCTCATCTTCCTCTTCTTCTTTGATTGACCAGACACGAGGGTACAGCAACCATGTCAAGGTGTGTCCCATACCTGTGTCTTGTCATGTCGACACAGTACCCTGGTCTAATTTCCTGAGTCCATGTAAGACACCTCGTAGATGGAAAATTAAAAAATCAAGGGCAAACAGTATTTCATTTTGATTAGTTTCTCAACTTGTTGGACTTGGAAACTTCATCTCTGTTGGTGTGAAATGATGTTGTTGCTGAAGTAGACTCCTCAACATAGGAGAATTGAATTGGCAACTTGGCATTGAAGGATGTGAACCTTTCTCATACTATTTGATGGTGGCTGCTGACTTCATTTTGCTTATCCACCTCTTTATAACTGACGCTATTTTTTTTTGGAAAGAAATTCCCTCTTATATGAACAATCTTTGTTTTACACAAGTCCACCAATTGTGTAGAAAAAGCGCCTTAAAGGGGGAGAATCACTGTACACCTGGCACTTGCAAAAACCCATCCCACTGCCTAAAACTCATTGCCTATAAATCTACAGGTAGTGTGTTTGGCCAAGATAACACTCTTTTCCATAAAAAAAGGTTTCTCAATCTAACACACACTTGAAAATAATTCTCATATTAATACCCTTTTTGCCACATCAGCTAGGTGCTTAACATGTGAGTTCTTTTTATTTTTTTTTCTCTTCAAAACAACCTAATTCTCATGGGTCTTCAATTGTACCATAACACTCTCTCAAGCCAAGCTTGGGTTTGCCTGTAAGCCATACCGTTATTTGAATCCTTCCCATTATCTAGTTTAATTGATTTGCATATTTTTCCAGCTCTAATGCATACTGGCGTACTTGCAAATTCAGATTCCCAAAAATAAAAAAATAAAATCTGTACTCGTACATATGTATATGTCTATACATATACATAAACTATTAGGTGTGCTTAATATTCAAAGTTTTGAATGGCAAAACATTCCATGCAGATGACCCCCAAGGGCTGGGAGAAAAAAAAATAAGGGAAGAAATACGTTCTATGTTAGTGCCAGCTTCTCAAAAGTATTGAAATTGACAGCAGCTGTTGTTTGGTGTTTTTTCTTCTGGGAATGAATAGCCTACTCAAATGAGAAGGTTTCACTAAATGTTTGTGAATATTTTTGTTCTGTCTTCTTAGTTGAACATAACCAAAAATTAATTGAAACTCATGATCAAGTGAGAAGTTCTCATTCTTTGATATTCCTGGGAAACACATGCATCTCATTGCAATTTGCCAAAGCTTGCACAAGTTTCTAGTGTAAGGGCAGCCTATTACAGTATTACTCACTTACATAACGTAGTGGCAAACTTGAAGTCATTAAGGACCATGGTTTTAAGGCTGTTCTCAGTTTGGAGAGTACAAATCAGACATTCAAATTTCCCACAAATCATGTAGTTTCCCCCAGCCTTCATTCATCGGATTTATCTTCTTATCATGTTAAAAGAAGGCAAAGGAAATAAACCACAAGAAGGGACTTTGTGAGAAGCCAAAGGGCCTGCAAGTTTGTACACATATAGCTATAATTGACCTCAATTCAGTTTTAAGTTAATTAAGTTTAGACACAGAAAGAAAGGCATGCCTGTTTGGGAATTTCCAAAACAGTAGGGATGACATTGAAAGAAACTATTATAATGGAAATTAAATTTGAATGGGAATAAGTCTGAGAAATAGTGTTACTCAGGCCAAAAGCTCTCTACAGGCATACACAAGTTTTCCAAGAAATCTACAAAGGAAGATAGATGAAAAGGAAAAGACTGACATCTAGTAGTGTAGGGAAACGAGAATGTACAATCTTACCATTATGATTCCAAAAATGCCTCTAATTTACAAAGCAACAGAGGGGAAAAACCCCTTTCCACTTTTGCATCATAGTCCTACATCATGTCCCCTTTTACATAACCCCCCTCCCTCCCTCCCTCCTCCTCCTCTCCTTCTCCCAAATTTCCTTCTTTGTGCATTGTTAGAAGTTTGATTTTTTTTTTTTTCTCTTCCTTTTCAACTTTATGGAGGATGGGAAAATGTTTTCAACATATAAAGGACATACCAGCTCTATTTTTAAATGGTTTTAACTTTTGAGCATTGGCACAAAAAGTTGAACTTTTGCAATAATGTCTCAGGTCCAAAGCTAAATAGACACGGCAGTGCAGTAATTTTTTTCATTATGTGCTGATTTTGGACTATTGCATTTGTTGATTACATATCTAATTTTACATGTACTAGCATCGTATGGCGGGATTAGCTGTTATTGAGATTGCACAAAAGGTCTCAAAGGCATGGCGTTCTTTGCAAGCAGAGTGGAAATATTCTAATAAAAGCACATCAAAATTTGGCAAGAAAGCTCGGAGAAAGGAAAAAATCAACATGCCCAGCCAGAATAGAGGTGGTGCTGGTTGTAGTACCAGCAGTTCCTCAGAAACATCAACTTCATATGGTATTACGGAAGACAGATCTTCAGGCCGTTGTATGATTTCATGGCACGATGTTTATTCGTTGGCTGTAAAATGGAGACAGATTTCTGAACCTTGTGACCCAGTTGTGTGGGTGAACAAGTTAAGGTAATCCATCTTTATTTTGTTTCAGCTAGTGTTTGCAATTGGAGGTGTGGGTGGGATACAGAAATGGCATAGGCATATAGAAGTGTGTATTTCAATAAACCTGGCCATTTCCGCAATGTGTTTTGTCTCTATCTTTTTTAAAATTTTCCAAGTTGGTATATTCGGATTGTGTCTTGTGTCCATATCCATGCTACATGCATCTAGTCAAAATGTGATCAACTAGACTGTCAAATCGTTGTTTTTACTAACTTTCTAATGAGACTAATTCATGGTGGATTTTTGGGAAGAAACAAAACTCAAACTTAACCCTCTCCCCTTGAACTAGTAATGGTTTCAGTGATGTTGGGTTGAAAATTGGTTGCAGCTTAGATGCGAAAACCTATTATAAATTTGGATTGGAGACGTAAAATCTACCAATTTGCCACAAGGCAAAGAAAGAAACTTCTATAAACACTGACAGATTGGCAGGTTAAAACCATATTTTGGTAGCTCTTCTTCTGCCAATTGTATTTAAAACTTCTTCATGGTGGCAATATTTGGTCTGATGGGAAGCAAGGTCCACAGAAGGTTGGGAAGGAATGATTGGTCACTTGATCAGTGTTAGCATGCAGACCAAGTCAAGTGAGCCCTGAATGGCCTTAATAAGCAGTAGAATCCTAGACAGATGTTGTTTGGGGTTGGATAAATATTTCTTAGCCAAGAATTCAAGACATCTTTTCAGGTTGGCTGATTTTATGTCCTGCCAGTAGTCAAATACTTCATATAGAAGTAAATTAGAAGATATAATGCATGAAATTTTATGCAAATTTCTATACCCACATAGTTGTAAGCACAGATGGTGGTATCATACAACATAGTGTGCGCTATTTGAAATTTGAGTTGGTTGCTTGATGAGTTGATTCTATCACAGTGGGTTGGGATGTATACATTGTTTGAGTGGGGGATTAGGTTCAAGTTAGACATTCTGTCAAAGTTATTGCTTGTCATCGAACCTGGACCCAAAAATATAAAAGTATTTTTTTTTCTTTTTTGGTTGCTTCATTGCAAGGGAAGCTCTGGCTAAAGTAGCTGTGCCCTTTGCCACGGCAGTATACAGCTATTCAATGCTCCAAAAATTTGTACATTGCTCTAGTAAAAGCTAGAACTGCTCTGGAAATACCAGCATGCTTTTTCTTTTTTGGTTTTCTATTTTTGATTACTTGAGAAAAACCAGGGCATTCTCTGCCCCAGTTTTCCCTAGACTAAGAAGCACGGACACTCCGTGGGAGGAGCCGTACCCGTGTCGGACACGTGTCGGACACCGACACGCGTAGGATACTTGTGAACACGTGTCGGACACTCCATTTTATGTGTTCGATTTTTTATTTATTTATTTATTTTTACATCGGACACTCCACGGGTATGGGTTGGACACACGTGTCCCATTTTGGACACTTTAGGGACATGGCGGGAGTTCAACTATAAACTTTAAAACTAATTGTTGGATTGAAGAAGAAAAAGAAGAAAAAAAAAGAAGAAGAAGAAGTATACTACTAATATTGGTTGTTAATTTGTTTTGTGTGTTCTTTATGAATTTTGTATTAGATGATGATACATGGTAAATGAAGTTTAAAGATATTTTAATGTTTTCGGTAGTGTATGACTTTATAGTATTATGTATTGATGGAACAATATTTTTTATTGTTAATGTGTTTGTTACTTTATCATTTTTTATGGATGTAATCAACTAATTGTGAATGATTTGTTGCCAATTAAGTAGGGCAATGTGTTATTTTTTTTATTTTAATTGGTGTTATCTTGTATAGTTTTTTCACTTCTTTTGTAAAAATTTATATATGACATATAAAAAAATTTTTTTTTTTTTGCCGTGTCCCTACTGTGTCATGTCTTGCATTTTTTTAAAATTACCGTGTCAATGTGTCGGACACTCGTGTCTATGTCTGTGCTTCTTAGTCCCTAGAGTATGATTTTGGTTTTTTGTAGAGTAGTTTTATTTGGTGAAAGAGTTTTATCCATATTTTTAATGCTTCAAATCAGAAGTCTTACTTTTGCTTGTGTTGACTGTTGATGTGAATGTGGGCATTTCTTCAATTTAGTGAGGAGTTCAATTCAGGATTTGGATCTCACACTCCACTTGTTCTTGGGCAAGCCAAAGTTGTTCGCTACTTTCCAAATTTCCAGAGGTGAGAAGCATACCTTCTTTTATTCTAGAGCTTAACTCAGAAGGGGAAAAAAAAACTCATTATTTGTCAATGATGCAGAACGTTAGATGTTGCAAAGGCTGTCATCAAGGAAAAAAAGCATGTGTACAACAAGGGAGACAAATTCATTGATCTCTCTGAAGATGAGAAATTGCAAGATGTGAGTTATGTTACTTTCATTATTGATTTTTGCAATGCGTGAGGGAATTACTGTTTATCTCTACACTGATTGCCCTTTGATGAAGTTTATAGCATGTAGAACGAGAACGGGGACGTAGGCCAATAGGCTAGTTTCTGTTGTCTTGCTTCACAAAAGATGAGTATTAATGAAACATCAGCTTTTAAATTTAACTCTCTTCGACTTTATTTAAATGGTTATTTGCTCCTCTTTCTTAAAACAGATTAAGTAAGATAGAAAACAAAAACTAATTTGGGTTAGTCTGAAACATTGTTCCTTCATACAGTGGCTGATTTGCTTTGTAGTTGGAGAGGGGCATGGGTGCGAAGGAGGAGGAAGAAAGTGAGGAAGGCTGCCCCTTCGTGTTTGATCTGGTGTGTTTAGTGGAGAGGAATCAATAGTCTTTTGATAGAGTGGAAGAGCCTACTTTTATGCTTTTCATGCACTCCAATGGTCACAGAAGTCCAAACCCGCACATATCATTCCTCCAACAACTAGAAACTTATTGTGCGCATTGTCTACTTTTATGTTGAAGTGCTGGTTTTCTGGAGCACTTTTTGGTTGAGTTACATGAAGTTGTTTATCTCTCTCAAGAGAGCTTCTATTTTTCAATTAATTTTTTTTTGTGGCAGACAAATAAGAATTCTTTTGTATAGAACTTTAGGTACACAATGTGTATAGTTGGGTTGCTTCATTTTAGCACCTTTTAATCAAAAGCCTTTTCTTACTAAAACAGTATAATGGGATGCTAGATAGTTGGATTATTTGTTTCCCTATTGTCTGGTAGACTGAAGACTTATGGGCACTTTTGTTCACTCTTCCTGTTGCTTATTAGGTGTTTGACTCTCTCTCATAAAAAATGTCTTTTGGCTGGTAAAGTAAGCTCTCAATTATAGAAATAAGGCTTTTTGGGAATTCGTGTCCAATAATTTCTTACATATTGATTTGAATAAAAGAATTTTGGAGAAAGTTGGAGTCAATGTTGTGAAGTTGAAGGGTTATATTATTTGTTTGATTTAGTGGCCAGTTCGGGACTCCCAAGCTGGTGCTTCCATTTTCTTGTTTCTTGGATTCACTTCCTATGTCATGTTTTCTTTCATTGCTTTTAGTTTTGTATAATACACTTTCCATATATAATTTTTTAGTTATCATAAGAATTTTAGATCACACTGTTTCTTTCTGCTGACACAAACTCCCTCTGATTACTGTATATACTTCTACAAATAAAATACCTATCTGTAATAATTTTCTTATTAAATACAATCTGCAGATTATGAATGCAGAATCCTGCTCTGATCTTTACAGAGTTGTTGGTGAGGACTTCTGGTTGGCTACTTCATGCAACAGTACAGCATTTGAGGGGTAATCATGCCTATGGAGTTTGTAGTCCTTTCATTGCTTATACTATCATGTCTGCTGAGCTTTCGAGTTATTAGATAAACATAATGTATTTAGCCTTTGAAAATTTTTGACTTGACTCAACTTTTATCGTTTGCCTTGTTCTAGGAGACGTCTTGAAGGAACAAGGATTACTCTTGTGAAAATGTAATTCGTAAATTTCATTTCATAGTTGGTTCCAAATTTTTAGCTTTTTATTCCCTTGATGCTGATTGCAGATCATTTATCTATTGGGTTATTGATTTGGATTCATCATATGATTCTTCCAGGGGAGATCATGGATATGACTTCGCCATTAGAACACCCTGTACACCTTCCAGATGGGATGAGTTTGAGGCAGAAATGACAGCGGCATGGGAAGTAAGTCACTCTAGACTCGAACGTAATCTATTGGCTCTTCCTTTAGTCAGTTTACCTAATAAGACTGGAATTGAAGCTGCAAAACTGGTTCTCACTTTAGTCATTTTAGACCTTTCCTGGACACTTATATGCCCTTCAATCCTGGATATATGCCATGTCAAAGTACCACCAAGACGCACTTGTCAGATAAAAAATGAGATATAAATATTAACCGTATGTATTCCTAGGGGTGTTTTCTACTCTTAATGTTCACTGTAACTTTCAGAACTAATCAAGCTTGATCTTCAAGTTAAGCAAATTACCTAAGGCTTGAAATATATTAGATCTCTGCAACATTATACCTTGCAACAGCATCATCTCCAACAAAAAGGAAAAAAAAATGTTCACTAGTGTTTGCTGTCAACCTGAGGTAATCCTTACTATAAAAAATGTCTATTTGCTAGGATCTGTGTTTCATGGATTGGTATTGGTGTGAATTCGTCATTGCATTGGCAAAAAGGTGCCTGACATCCATGGATACTTACTGCCGCACATGGTACTGTTATAATATGTGGCGCAACAAGCACTTCTATCACCTTCTTACTAATCCCATTTTTGTGGGTGTTCTACCCTTAATTAGTCTGTAGGCTGGCTTCTTGATCCACATTGGTTATGCAAGACTTCATTTACATTCTCTCCTGCGGCTAGCACTAATGGATCACTGTGCCTCTTATAATAAATCTTTGATATGCCCTTTTCATCTCTTTCCCTTGGGTTTTATTTTTTTCACTGGAGAATAGTTGGAATATCTGGAAATTGCTGAGTTCTGGTTCATTATTTTGCTAGAAATTTCAATAGTAGAGGAAAATGATTTTTTTAAAAAGTTGGAAAATATTGGAAACAATTTCCTGGATTTTTATCCAAAAGTAGTTTTTTTTTTTTTTTTTTTTTTTTTTTTCTGTTTTAATCAAGAGAATGCAAAGAATCTTGGTCAAATGCTTGAAAAGGAAGGAATCCTGACCTACCTCTCTCTCAGCTGCTATGTCTTTCTACTTGCTTTACTCGATTGACTTCTCTTTATTTTGATGAATATCCAGTGATCAACAATAAATTTAAATAATTAATATTCGAGTCTGATGAATGTAATGTTCAAAGTTTTCTTTTCTCTTTTTTCTCTTTAGATTTTAACACATCCACAAAGGGTGAGAGGACAATTCTTCTTGTTTCATATGATCTTTGTTTTTCCGCTCTTTGCAATAATATCAAGTTAGGTAGAAATTATCCTACTCTGGTATTCATCCAAACAACCATGAGGCATAAAAACTATTGAAATTAGTACTCAACAGGTGGAAAATCAGGACTTTTTTTTTTTTTTAGCACTCCCAAAAGTTCTCCAGGAAACAAAATTCTTCTAGAATTTTCTTTTCTCTGAAGGAAACAGAGCCTTGATGTTGATTACAGTCTTGGAACTTGCTGTTTAAATTTAACGATGCAGTCAATTTTGAAGTGGCAAGGACTAATCCTACTTAGCATTTGAATGAATCTGAATGTGGAAATGCAGGCTGTGTGCAATGCTTATAGTGGCGAGACATATGGGTCTGCTGACTTCACTGTGCTTGAAAATGTGAGAGATGCAATCTTGAGGATGACATATTACTGGTAAAATGTGCTTTTCATTTCATGGAAATGTTTTGTTCTTTAAATAAGATATTTAGGTTGTTTGCATACTGAAGTTGTAATTCTTTTCAGGTACAATTTTATGCCGCTTTCCAGAGGCTCTGCTGCCGTGGGGTTTGTAGTTTTGCTTGGATTATTTCTTGCTGCTAATATGGAGTTCTCTGGGAGCATCCCCCAAGGTTTGCAGGTGGATTGGGAAGCCATTCTGAACTTTGATCCGAACTCCTTTGTGGATTCTGTGAAAAGTTGGTTGTATCCATCTCTCAAGGTCACCACATCCTGGAAAGATTATCCAGACGTGGTATCAACTCTTGAGACAACAGGATCTGTTGTTGCTGCTTTGAGCTCTTACAGTGACTGACTGTTTTACATCCTTAAGGTGAGGGAGCTGCATCAGTATGTATGCATTAGGGGGCATCTTCATGTGCCATGAAAATGAATTTTTTGTTCTACCAGTGGCATACGATTCATTTCAAATTGGAATGCCACTGGTAGAACAAAAAATTCATTAGCAGCAAACACAGTGATGTAATTGCAGAAAGCTAAATTTTGCAACAAAGTTGCCAGTTGCTTCTTGAAGCCCTAACCATGGGATATAATTTTTTCAAAAGCTATTCACTGTGGAGAACAAGAACAACTCATTTTAAATGCCATGCAAATGAAATTTGATGGAATGATCTCATTTCTATTGAACTTAATGAAGATCCCCTACTAAAATATTCTTACTTTTTCAGAATTTAATTATGTGCAGCATAGTGTAAGCGGCAAGTGAGCAAAGACATTTCCTGGCCAGTGAGTGTCTCTGGAGTGGATTGCTCTGTGGGTCTTGAATCAATTGAGAGATCAAGGTAAAATTGTAGCAAGATTTGTTCATAGTCCCACCAGCTTGTGTTGTTATATGTATGCATGTTGTACATTATTCTTATGTAGTGATTCTTTAGGATGAAACTGCAAGTGTATTTCTTTTTTGGTTCACCCTTCTTTTTCCTCCAGTAATTATCTGAGAGTGCAAATACTTTGAAGTTCTATATATGCATCATTTTGTAGATGGAAATTTTACTTATTTTCCTCGTGGGATATCTTCTCAATTGTGTGAATGCATTTCACAGACCATTTTGATGATATCTGCAGTTTGAATATGTGACTATTGACCTTTAATGTTTCAGGTTGAGTTTTGTCTGACAATATCTCTCTTTTACATGTTCCATGCTTCTTATTTACATGCTTGCTTGTGTTACTTTTTGGGGAGAGAGAGAGAGAGAGAGAGAGAGAGAGAGAGAGAGAGAGAGAGATTATCACTTAAGAAAATGCAGGCAGAGGAAAAACCCATTGATAGGAAGTCATATCAATGGGTAAAGTATTTGCTGTTGTTTTCCTTGATGAGAAAGAACTGGAGAGTCTAGGATGTGGTACGCGCGCAATGCATGTGATCTCAACTGTGGGAGAGCGAATTTGGCAGATGATGAAAGACCAGACAAGAAAATCAAGAGATGTGGATGAAAGGATTTAGGGTCGGCAAGAACAGACGGGGAGGAAAGAGGAGGAAAAAAAATGAGTGTAATTATTTGCTATCCTCTTTTCTTTATATATGATTAAAAAATACAGTGTCTATTCTATGTATAATTCAGGTATTTTGTGAGTTAGTGATGAAACTGGGGTTAACATAATGGTAGTAAATACCCGTCATGATAATCATACAGAAAGTAAAACAAAACTAATCAAGCGAGAACATGATCCCAAAATTGACATGGTTCGACAAGAACTTGTATATCTATCCAATCTGATTTTTACTATAAGAATATCTGAGAAAAGTACGAGAAAAATAACTGCTCAAGTTGTACCTGAGGCCCTCTTACCTCTCCCAACTCATCCTCCTCAATCCATCCAGAACATATCTACATTTATATTTGTCCCTAACCTTCTCCTCGTCAGCTAGTTTCACCCTTCGCCGTTCAACCTGTTTGCTTGCGAATTATTTCCTAGCAATAGTACGTGCTATGAAACAATCAGAAGTCTACAATTTTAAGCCACTACAAGTCCTCTCAATAACAACAAAGTAATACGTCGTTAGTGGAACTAAATAGTAGTTTATTGTCTATAGCTATAGGCTATAACTCATAAAAATTCTTCATTATTGAGGTGGTAGGTGGGACATTAGATTTAGCAAATCTGAAATAAGTGTTTGGTAAGATTTTGGGGTAGATTTCTTTGGCCATTTGAATATATTATTGTTCTTGGGAGTCCTCTGAGTGGCTCTATTTGCAAACAAGAGATGGAATTTATTCTTGGCTATCAGTTTAAAACAAATTAAAGTAATGTTTGGGACCTTGGGTGACACAGATCCTTTGCTAGCTACCAAAATGTTTAAGCAAATCTAACAATAATGCTGAGCTGATGCATACCCAATACAACACTTTCCATGAATAGGTTGTAAAATGCTTATCCAAAGAATAGGTTGTAAAACGCCTGGACTCGGCTAATAAGAATGAAGGTAAAAAAGACATTGGAGCTAACAAATCAATCGGATTTCATATCCCATGTTTTATTTTTTATTTTTTGGTCTAAGGAAGGCTGAAGCCTAGGAGGGGAGGGTCTTGAATCTCGTATGGCAAGATGGAAAAGGAGTTTCTCCCTATCTCTCATAGTTGCAGAAGTATAAAAAGAGCTTTTTCATTTTATTTTTGTTTTGTGACAACCAAAGGAAATGAAATGCGTACTCCCTCGCTCTCTCCCGTTGTGAGATGCCATCCGGCCCTTTTCCTCCCAACTGTTGGGCCAAAAAAGAAACTCTCCCTTTTTGTACTCAAATCTGTATATGATACACCATTGTGTTACAAGGTGCCATAGGAACTTCAGAATATGAAGTGTCATCGTTGCAATATCATTGAATCCAAATGTTCATCGAAGGTAGATCAAATATTCTTTTGATGCTCAACGCTTGGCATATCCTTTTTTTCTCCATTTTATATGTCTCAGCCGCGCAGGTGCTGTGACGCATCTTCTTCTTTGTCCTGCACCTTCTAGCTTTTTCCACCTTTGTCCCCTTTCTAGTTCTTCTACCAAGGTGGGTATACCTACCCACAAAAAAGGAAGAGAAAGAAACTAAGATTAAAAGTCACAAATACTAAATTCACAGTGATTCTTAAAAATATAAGTTTTTCAGTTTACTAAATTGTAAAACGAACCAAGCTGCTCGCATGTGGCTTGTTATATATATAAGTAAAGTTTGAACATATTTTTAAGCTTGTTAATTTTCTGAATTCGATTTGAACTCAGTTTGATAAACAAAAAGATACACTAGAAAATACTTGAACTCAGCGTGTGATTGGTTTAATTAAAATTTGTTTGAGATCGATTCGAAAGTTAAATAAGTCAAATTTTAACATAATTTTATACTCGTAAAGTTTTTAAACTAAACTTGAATAACCTATTACTTTGATGGTGGTTGAGTTGATCTTTTTGAGGTATTAATGCATCTCAATACTTTATCTTCTCATTTTTTACATTAATGATTAATTATTGTTAAGAATTTTCAAAAATCATTTAAGAAAGTCAATATAGATACTCTAACAATAAGTTAGTATAATGAATTAAAATGTCAATAACATATCAAAACTAAAGACATGCTTAATTACTCTAATAAATTACCATGATCATGGCTCAGCTTATGAATGAATGCACATATGAGGACACAAAAAAGTATTTGTTTTGACACTTACCAGTAAGAGACTTCTCCGTCTTCGTCATCCTCGCGTTGCCCACTCGATTCTGGCCCATAGACTTTTCAACCTTTTTGTGATTGTCAGATGCCTTTGACTTGGCAGCAGCAAATAGCGACGTGGCGTTTATCTGCTTCTTAATCATGCGCACCGCGTAGTACGGGATCTTTGCATGCCCGTTATTCTTCCAGTTGATCATGCGGCCATTGATGACCATCAAGCAGTCCATCAAGCTTTCTTTGGCCAACCCTTTCATGTCATAAGCCTGCGATCTTCGCCACAGGCTCTTACCGTGAGGACTCACCGCGCTCGAAAGGCACAGAGCTCGAGTTGTATCGCGAATGGCCAAGTCTGGATCTTTAAGCAACAAATAACATTGAGCTCTATTACTATAGAGAACTGTTCTCTCTCTTCTCATCTTCAGTGGGCATAATTCCAAACCCTTTGTGTACTTCATGACAGCTTCCTCAATTTCACCTGACCAAAATCTTTGGTTTCCTTCTCTTTTCAACATACCCACAGAGATATATCTCTCTCTAACTTCTTCCGCTGACATCATTTTCTCACTCTTTCTTCTCTCCACCTTCAAATCCCATATCTCCTCTAGTGCTCTCTGAGCTCTCTTGTTTTCCAAGCTTATTTTTCCGTATTTGATTCTACTATAATCTTGTAATAGTGTTTGCGTGATTACGTCTCCTGCTTTTGTTCTTCCTCCGATTTTTCGCGCTTCAACCAAATCAGCAAGAAACAAAACTGCAATATCTATAACTATATGTCTTGTTTCTGGGTCTCGAAGAATCAACAGAAGAGACTCTATTGCCATATGCTGCCAATCGTCTGTAGACCTAGAGAGATTGCATAAGCTCTCTATGGCTTCCTTTGAGTTGGCTACATTTTTTCTTCCTGTTTTGGCGTTGCAGAGAGTTCTGATCAATCCGAGCCCTGCTGGCGAATTGCGATTTGCTAACCCACCCCACATGCCGCACAACTCCTTCAAGAACTCTTGCTTGCAAATTAGTTCGATGGATCTCTCTTTACCTGCAAAGCAGTTCAGGAGATAGAGCGACCAGCACTGAATTTGGCTAGCCCATTCCTCTGCTTTTCTCTTCTCTATTTCTGACCCTCCAAGCCCTCTCGTGAGCAGGTCACAGTGGTACTTCAGTCTCTTTGTAGCCTTCCTGCTGACGAAGTTAGCGTACACCTCATCAAAGCAGGTTGATGCTATTTCCATTGTCAAGTTTATTATTTCCACTTCATGAACTGCAATGGCTTCAAATGCTCTTTCATGGCTGGCAAGATGGCCAAGGGCTCGAACAGCGACTCGTTGCTCGACCCAACTGATCTTACCTCTCAGAAGTTCCATTAAGGGCGATACCACACCCGATTTAACTGCTATCTCTGCAAATTGACTCTTGTTCATCGTGTAGGAGCCAATAATATGTGCCGCATAGTAAGGAATGTATATGTTTTGGCCTCTAAGAAGCCAATCTGTGTCATTGATGCCTCTGTCAATGAGCTTAGCCGCGCATTCGAAGATGCCGAGGGACGGGAATTCGGGGTTATCGGGTTGGGTCATGGCAATGTTCCAGAGCCCGCTCAATGCGAGGACGTGTTCTTGGTTGTCCCCCAGTGGCATTTCTTTGAAACATTCGGCTATGAGAGATTTTCTGACGGAAGGGTCTGGTTCATTCATGATGCAAAAGAAGCAACAAGGGATGGTGCACGTTGGATCTGAGGCGGTCTTGGTTATCCTTTTTTGGAGCCGTGACTCCATTGCAGGGTTAGAGAGAATCAAAATTTTGGTAGATTTTTTGATGTGTCTTGAGCATGAGAAGAATGTAGAATTTGTTATGACAAAGATTTATAAAAGGGGAGAGCAGGTGAGAAAGGAGAGACATTGAGCATCATCAACCAAGAGCCCACCACCTAAGCCACTCAACCTTCTCTTCCGAATAAGTTAAAATCATATTCTATAATTAAAAGTTATATTAATTATGTATATTTTTTTTATGTTATTAATATAATTTTCATGCTAACTCCGAAGATGGTGCTACCCCATTTCTGATTGACTTCACTATTTCACGGGTTTTGCTAAAATAAGAGCCCCTATACGGTCTAATTAGTAGCATACTAGCTTGTCATGCTGCTTCTGCTAAATGTCAAAAGCGCTTCTGTGCCTTTGTGGCACGCTTATAATTGGTCACATGTCGAAGAGTTAAGGCACTCACTGGACTGGACCCCATAAAGGCAATTGCCATCAATTTACCACGGGGACAACAATAAGCCATCACTTCATGATGAAAGATTCAAATCCACCATCAGCGAAAAGCTCAAAGAGAATAAGAAAACCTTTGAGACAGGTGCTTCGCAAGGCGATGCGAGAGGGTTATGATGTTCCCCATCTTGACCTTGAAGAAGCTAGTCCCGGTCCCCTCCACAACAAACCAATCACTGGCCTCAAATTCAAAATACAATCTGTTGAGATGCCTACATAATTATATGATATGATTGTCCCCTCACCTATATATTATGTAGTTCAGTTTCAAAGTTGCCGTTAAAAAGTACAGAAAAAAAAAATACCAAGCAAGTACAAGTGTGGGGTGGTCTCAAGAAACTGCGGCTACCGCATACAATTGTAGAACTACTGTAAAAAAGCAAAATCTAAGTGGTTTATTTTAATAATCATCCAAGTCACTTTAACAGTGTCACTCTCCTTATAAAAAAAGCCCACTTTTGGATGTCTTTTCATCATGAGAATAATTGGGATGTGTTGCAGTTTAGTTCGTATGCTCGTCATGTCAAAAATCAAGATGCATATGTTCTTGTTTAGTTTTTGTTGTTCGGCGTGAATGGCATTGATTTCTAGGCACACGAACTGCGAAATTGGCAGCTCAGCATGAATAAAGAATGCATGTTTCGGCCATATATGAAGTTTTGCCCAGCGTATCATTGACGAGCATCGAATGATCAAGCCACGTTTTTTTGCAATATTGGAAGAGAAAAGCAAGTAAATCTATGTAAATCAATGGAGCTCCAATGTTAGTTCTTTCTAGGTGTTATATACCCGATCCATTCTTTTTAGGCTGCGCATGGGCCGTGCTAATCTTCTTCCTAGTGGCCGACTGGTCCCACAAACACATAGATATATGGTATATAAATACACAAATATCGGGATCTATAGAAAGAGAGATGCATAGAATATGCATTGCTCATGATTTACTGCATGAGATTGTGGTGCAATGAGAGGCCCACGCAAATGAGGTCGATGTTTCATGGGCTGAGAAGTGCAATGGATTTCCATGTCCGTCAAACATTTACTGACAGGTTCTGATTATACGTGGGCCAGATGAGGCTAGCCATTCTCTACAGATGAGTGGAATGGCATGGCCCAAATCCAAATCTTGGTCTAACCAGGCCCGTAATAGAAGTGAGACAATAGCTACAGATCACTCTCTATCACCGTTTTATGGCCAGCGAGAGCCACAAAGAGGAGAAAGCATACACCCACAACCCAACAAAGAGCAACGGAATAGCCCAGTGGTTGGGGCCTTGTCAGCCCCTACTCGTAAAATTGCATTTCACATCGTGATGTTGGGTGTTTGTGAGTGCGTTATATAAACTTTCACTTAACTTCTCATTTAGTGGGTGATTTAGTGGTTTTGCTTTCTATAAAAAAAAAAAAAAACAATTTTCCATAGGTCTACCACCCCATATCAATTTGGGCCGTCGATGGAGTTGCATTGCAGGTTCGGGCTATGACCCATAACTGTTTAATGCTTGCATCATTAGGATATTGGGTGAGTGAATGAGTGTGTTTTATAGAAGCCTCCACTTAACCTTTCATTTAATGAGTTGTTAAGTGATTTGGCTTATCTATCAAGAAAAAATGAAAAACCCCTCACAAAACCGAAGTTCTTTATGAAAAAAAAAAAAAAAGAAAGGAAAATAGAAATCGCACAACAAATCTGCAGTGAAAGAAAATTGACAAGCCAACTAACCTCTTAAGCCGAAGGACCACAATCAGCCTCTAGCAACACTTTAGTAACAAATAGTTATTTATACTGAGTAGTTGGTGTTGTGTTTTTTCTTTTCTTTTCTTCTTGGTTACTAACCCCTCCACGATCTATTTACAAGCAAGTCATTCACACTAGAATTAGAAGATTTACAATAGGTAATGTATCTCAAGGTCATCTACGACAGTATTAGAGGATTCAAAGAGATAATGTCTCATGACTGGCTCTAAGAAAGGTGCCAATTTTCAAACTCTAAAAGTCTGGATTTAGAACTCCTTCCTTTCTTCGGGGTTATCTCTTAGAGTTAACTCAGTAATGTTATGCATATATAAATAACTAAATAAATATTTATATGTATAATTTGTATACGTAATGATATAGTTGAATTGAGAGTCATTATTTTCAAATAAAAGTACTCACTAAAAGACTTTTAATTATAAAAATACTGATAAACATCATTTTTTTTAGAATTATATATAAATTATGTAAAAATAAAATATTCCTTGAAATTCTTTTTGATGTGCAATCATAGACTCATATAGAATGTATAACACTAATCAAATTGCATCATTTAGCTTCCTCTAAAAAGTAAGATGTATCAATTTTCTTCTCTTCCTTATTCAATGTGTAGGGATGAAATTATAAGAATTTTGCTAAGGACAATCACGGCTGTCTAACACAGTCAATGACTATCCGTCATATCAGTTGGGTTTTACCATCAGCTGATGGATCTAGCCATTGATTGTGTCGAACAGCTGCGGTTGTCCACAACATCCCTCAAATTATAATACTTCCTTTTCAGTGCATATTTCCATAGTTTAGCCACACAAAAAAAAAAAAAAAAAAACTGTAAAGTTTAACTTAAGGAATAAACTAATTTTTACATAAAAATTTTTGGATAATAAAAATTTTTCTACCGTTGCATATGGACTCCATCCTTGCCAAAAAAAAAAAAAAAAAGGAGAAGAAGAAGAAAGCTACATAAATCCAGCCAATTTAATCATGAAAATAGCATATATTCACAAAAACACAGTTTTCTGGGAAGGCAAATTTGTTTACAAGGCAAATAAAATACTTAAAAATATAGATGTAGCTTTGTAGTGGGGCCCACAGCTGGCGGTGTCCTGAGAGTCCAGCTATAGTTAGCCGTGAAATTTGCTCGACAATAATAGCTCACAACAGCACGTGTACACACCTCATTGGGTTATATTATTGCAGGCCCCACCACAACGTTTCCAGCTATGCAAGGAAATTCCCCCATTGAACGAAAAAGCCAAATCAAAACGCCAGCAGAGAAAATATTTGGTGGTGCTACGCGGAGTACAGTTTCTTTGTGGCTTTGGTGACTTGAACCTCTACCAACCTAATATCGGAGTGCCAGTTGTCACATTATATGGGGCCCACATTACAGACTGTTTCGAGCGAGAGCAACCAACTGCTTTTTTTTGTTTGGCACTCCATGGGCCAACCCAAATGTCGAGGCTTCTTTAATCTTTGTACGTATGATCTAACGCTTTTGTTTTCTCTAGAAAGTACATTCATCAAACGGCTACTTATACACAGGTAGTTCCTCCGCCGTTGTCACCGTCTCCGCCTCCGCCTCCGCTTCGCTTCCGCTTCCGCCTTCGCCTCCGCCTCTAGAAGCCATGGATCGGAAGCATGCATTCGCCTTTGCATTTCTGTGCATCATAGTGACCGGCGTTGGAGCTCAGTCTCCTGCTGTTGCGCCGAGCACAACTCCGGCGGCTAAGGCGGCGACTCCTGCTTCGTCACCTGCAACTGCGACGGCGCCTTCGAAGCCTAAATCTCCAGCTCCTGTGACGGCTCCAACTTCGGCACCGCCGACGGCTGTTTCAGTTCCTCCAACTACGGCTCCGCCGACACCTGCTGTTCCAGCTCCTGTATCGGCACCGCCAGCTAAGACACCAGTGAGCTCTCCACCTGCTCCTGTACCTGTCATCTCTCCTCCTGCTCCTGTGCCTGTCAGCTCTCCTCCTGCTCCGGCACCGGCTACTCCGCCAGCTGTTCCCTCTCCGGTGCCGGCTTCTGCTCCTCCTGTGGCCGTTCCAGCTCCCGCTCCGAGCAAGAAGAAGACTAAGAAGCACAATGCACCTTCGCCGGCACCAACTCCCGAGATGCTCGGTCCCCCTGCACCGCCGAGCGAAGCCCCTGGACCAAGTCTCGAGTCGGTCTCTCCAGGTCCAGCTCAGGCAGCTGATGCGGTACGTACCGTACGCACGCTTATTTTTTCGTATATTGCTTAGATCTAAAATGCGCCTGGTGGCAATTATACATCAGATCTGCATCGAAATACCTAATTACATATTTCCGTCAAGAATTCGTGTTGCGCCATTGTCATGGTGCACACATTACATACTCGGTTGAAATCGGTGCTTTCGTTTCTTGGGTTCTGAGTTCTGAGCAGCCCGTGCGCCCATGTTACATGATAGCACTGGGTGACAATGTATTATAGTAGTATTTATTCAGTGACGCTTGTATTCAGATGACCTGAATGTTTTCCCACGCGCTTTCGTAGTTGTGGGCTTCTCCACACAAACAGCACTAATTGAATTGGGAGAATCCCAAACAAATGTGGAGGTCAAAATGTTGTCAATTAACACCAGCAAGACAGATAGAGCGGAGCGCAATGCACACGGATCCGGTGCATGATAGCACTGTGTTCTATTCTCCTTTAATTACATTATATTTAATTAATAAACTAATTAATTGTGCTTGTATCTGTTTCTAACTTTTTTTTTGGGTAATTGCATCTGTTTTTGGATTATAAAACCTTTGAATTGTGATTATAAATATGCAGAGTGCAGCAGAGAAATTGAAGAGCTTGAAGATGGTGGTTGGAAGCTTGGCATTGGGATGGGCTGTCTTCAATTGGCTCTTCTAAAGATGCCTTTGTTAATTACTACTTGGTTCATCTCTTTCTGCCCTTTTTTTGTGTTTTTGATTAATCTTTGTACCCCATGTTCACTTAATTGTCGCGGTCTCCTATTTCTATTAGCATTTATTTTCTTTGTATAATTATTCATTGGCTGGATTTGAACTCTTTGGAGATTTAACTCACTGGCTTATTACATTATTAAAGGAAAACTTCGTAATTTCTTGTGTTGGACTACTTTCTTCCCTTTGGACCATATGGGAGCACCGACAACTTTCTCATCCTTTTCTTTTCATTGACGCGTGATGTGGTTGAACAAAATATTTACACGTAGTGCAGGGACAAAGAAGATCGAAATTAATTTGGGTTATTTTAATAAAATAAAAAGTTATATGTTTGTGATTTAACTGATATTATGACCCTCTAAAGGAAATAGAATAATTAGTAAAAAAGTAACTATCGCAAAAATGTTTGGGAGAGTATGAAAAATTCCTATGAAACATGCCTTTTGGAATTTCTATATCCATTTGCATCATTCTCTCCGTAAACAGCACTCCACATCCTTTGAAAGATGCCTTGTTTTTCCATACAAATAAATCACTGCCACATTGTTCTATATAATGTTACTATACAAAGTTCTCTAATCGCTAGTTGTTTAGCAAATTTTCTCTATTTCGTAGTTCATTAGATCCTGCTGTCATTGAGTTATGATTAGTCATCTTTTGGAATTTTTGTTTTTGACTACAATTAGGGGGTAAAGGAGAAGGGCATCACTCTTTGATTGATTAATGTGTGACAATCAAAATGATCTCTAGATCGATCATAAGATCCTTTCAATTGGTTAGAATCAGTTAGTTGATTCAAATCTACAGTTTGAGGTGTTGGTATCTGCCTTCTGGTTACTGAGCTAACACCGCTCCTTATTTTCGAAACATTGAGAGCTATGGGTATCTTTTTTGCTTATATGTCAATTTTTTATTTTTTTTTACTTTTTTGTGATACAATTACAAGTCATTCTACACCGTAAAGAGTCAAAAAGAAATGAAGATGAACCCTCCATATTTGTCTCATTTTAAGAATTTTAAGGAGACGGTCCACTACCTGGTGAGATCGGAGAGCCATGTGATTCTCCAGGTGCATCGAATAATTTTTCCATTTTAACTAGAAATGAAAAGTTTGTCTAGGGAAATGTGGAAAAGACAAAGAAGAGGATATAAAGTGACAAGTTCCTCCATGGAAAATTTTTTGATTGGATTGTGTTTGTTCCCTTTAGTTAAAATTAAGAGTTGATATTAACTACACCTTTCGCCTTTACGTAACCATGGTTCAGCCCCTTCACTACGAAAAACTTTGGCAGCAATCTCCGTATCAGTGAAATACAATTTCTTGGCCTTCATGAGTGTACTTCCCAATCTATACACACACCAAAGACGAAGAAAGGAAAAAGATTTATGATGTTTTTTGCTCAATTTTCTCTACAGGCAAAAGATCAATCCACTATAAACACTTAAAATTGATATTAATGGCTAATTTTCGAAACAAACCATCCATATGCACCCACTTAAAGTTGACTAATCATTGAAATAAAAAGTACTTGTATGAGCTGGTAGAATATAAGACACACATGCAATAGTTTGTTAATAGGTACGTATTTCAGTCATCTCAACCTCCCATTAGTAATAGTTTCACAACTCTCTCTCTCTCATTGACAGAAAGAATACAAATAGGAAGTATGCTTTATGCATATATACATGTTCAATACACATACACGTGAGCTATAAATATATATACGGTGATGATATATGATGACCAACAATTATTTCAACACACCAATAGATTAGTGAATGCATTGTGCAACTACGCAATCTAGAGCCCTAAGTAGCCACAATTCAAACTGGTTTTGAAGAATTTTGGGTGATCACTGATGTAGAAAAGGACCATTCATTTTTCTGATCCATCTTCAGCAATAGATTTGTACATGTGCAACGTAATATGCTCGAGGCTTATGGATTTCTTTGGAAGCCTGCGAAGTGCTTGCACATTTGTTTGAACTAAATTCAGCCCGAAAAGCCGATGCAATCCTGTGAGTCGAGCTTTGGACATGTGGGGTCCTATTTCTGAAACGTTCGAGCACGGGCTAGGAAAAGCCTGTGAGGCTGAGTTTGGGCAGTCTCAGGCTTGGGCTCAGATCGGCCCGATTGACAGACCTGGGCCGCTGTTTAGAGGAAAGATACAGCTGTGTTGAAAGGCGAAACATGAGAAAGTGTGGAAAGGATCCCTCTTATGTGACGTCTATTTTTAAGCTTCCAGTATTCTTATGGGATGCTCTTTGTGCAAAAATTGCCGGCTTCTGGTGGAATGGAGCCAAAGGGACTTCTAAATCATCAGAGCTTGCAAAGAAGAAATCTGAAGGAGGTCTTGGATTTCGAGACTTCGAAAGGATGAATGTTGCTCTCTTAGCTAAACAAACCTGGCGTTTAGTATCAAATGAAGATTCTCTTTGCGTTTAGTATAAATATTTTCCTTCCACGTGTCCCCTTCTCCCCTCTCTCTTCCCAACCCATTCATCTGCCTCCCCTTTTGCCCCACGAACAAGATTAACACCATCACCAGCCATGATCGAACCACCTTCATCTTTTCCCCCCACCTCACCCATGGCTTAACGACCACAGTCTCCTTTCCCTCACCCCACCATGACGGTCTTTTTGGGAAGCAAAACCAAAGGCTCAAGCTTCTTGAGGCTGGAACAGCCTTTTACTTGGAAGGGGCCTACTGCAATAAGAATACTTGTGACAAGTTGGAAATGGACAATCTATTAATATTTGGAAGGACAACTGGATTCCATCTATCAAAATATTGGGGCCGAATCCATCATCAAGTGTGTAAAAGGTATCAGATTTGATATCCCCTTGGAATGCCTCGTGGAATTCTTAGCTTCTTCATCATATCTTTGATAAAGATAGAGCTGCAAAAATTTTATCTATTCCCTTGCCTTTGTCAAACCAGGATGATTGGTTACTCAAGCCAAGGAATTGTTCAAGCACTTAACACTGTGAAAAGTGGATACAGAGCAACAAGATTAAGGAAGAAGGATATTAATGTAAGCAACTCTTCATTCCAAATTGATCTGGAGCTTTGGAAGTTTTTATGGAATTTACAAGCACCACCAAAGATGATATCTTTTCTGTGGAAGGCGTGCAAGAAAACTTTATCAACTGCTGAAAATCTTTTCAGGAGAAAAAGTCTTGAGTCCCCTATACGTTCTATTTGTTGCAAAGAAGTGGAGACAGTGGAGCACATGTTGCTTTTATGCCCGTGGACAATATCAATTTGGATTGCAAGCCCTTTGCAAGAGGTACCCTCGAAATATTCCATTTCTTGTTTTGATAGGTGGTTGTTGGCATCCTTCTCTCAACAGTACATGCAATATGTAGATGAAGAAGTCTCCAGAACTATTATAGCATTTCTATGCTGGTTTATTGGGAAAGCCAGAAATGGTTGGATTTTTGACAATCAAATCTCATATGCATCCTTTGTCCTTAAGAAGTGTCAAGATGCTCTGCTGGAATTCAAGCATGTTGTTGCTGAGTCAAATCCAACTATTAATCCCTCCCCTTGAGGATGTGATAATCCCAAAGGGATTAAGCCTCCTCCTTTCATCAAAATCAACACTGACTTTGCCTTTAATACATCTCTAAAGCTGGAATGTTTGGATATTGTGATTAGAAATGAGAAGGGCCGACTGCTCAGCGGAAGGCATCAAAGTATTTTGTGACTCAGCTTTGGTTGGAGAAGCCCTGGCTCTCAGGGAGGCAAGTTGAATGGCCCAATCCTTAACATTCCAAAGCTAATCTTTGGATTTGACTCTCTTCGCATGGTCAATGGTGTCACTGCACAGAATCAGCAATGCCCTTGGCAGATAAAGGGTCTTTGCCGAGACATATCCACTGCACTTGGCTCTTTTTATAGGTCAGAAGTCAATTTCTATTCCAGGTCCGTTAATGGTGCTGCAGATTGGGTTGCGAAGTTAGCAAAAAATGGAGTTTTGCCTCCAGCTTGGGCTTTCATCATCCCTAATCCTCGTGCAGCTATCCTGCACAAGGATTGCCAGGTTTTAGAGTAATTCTATCTGTGTAGTTCTATTTTGTTTTGGTGTTTTTGTCCTTGGTCCTATGTGGATCTCTGACCAAAAAGATAGGACTACCCTTCTCTTGTTTGATTTGCAGCGTAGAAAGTTTTTTTTTTTTTTTTTTATTTTTTAAATCAAATAGAGGAGGGAACCCAACTTTTTTTCCCCATTTTTTCCTCCCTTTCTTTACATTTTCCTTTCATGAGTATCAAACTCAACCTACAATAGATAAGAGAGAGAGAGAGAGACTCATGTAATTAAGTAGCTTACAAAGGAAAATTAATTTATAAATAAAAAAGGGTTTCTTCTTTATTAGTAAAATTGGGAATCAATTCATGGGGAAAAGATGGAAGTGAAGTTTATCAATTTTCTTCTTGATTAATAAAACTCGAAATCAAAATCTGGGAAAAATAACAAAGCAAAGCCATCGACTTTGGCATTTGATCATTTGACATTTGATTTAATTTATTGATGCTTTGTGAGAACATATTCATGATTTGGGAAAAAAAGATATAGCGCTGATTTTTATTTATTTATTTATTTATTGGATACGAAATGAATTACAAAAACAAAGAACTACAAAAACAAAGACTATATTATCTCAGAGAAGGCGGATAAGCTTGCAAAATACTATTTGGAACTTGGGAGAGGAAAAGGAAGAGAAGAGAAAATAATTAAAAAATTTCCTTTCCTTGTCTAATTCTAGAAAAAGAGAGAAATGAAGAGAAGAAAAATGAAGAAAAAAAAAAACAATCACCATCGCTTTCTCTCTCTTTTTTCCCTTTATTTTTCTTCTTTCTTCCTTTCTCTCCCCCCAAGTTCCAAACAAGCTGTTGTTAAGTGTTCAACCTCAATGCTCCATGGTTACAATTCATAAATTAAGATTATCATTATCACATGGTTTCCAGGCAATTTCTCTGTTTTTGTAACGGCACCCGATGAAATCTGACTAATTAAGGAACTTTGATAAAGCTAAATAGGGTGCAGTCAACCCCTCAAATCTCTCTCTCTCTCTCTCTCTCTCTCTCTCTCGTACGTGGTTTGAGTGTAAAGAATTGCAAGTGGGTGTGCTTTGGGGGATGCCAAACAGCTTGTAATCTTCCAAGAATGAGTAAGCCCGTAATATAAAACAGGAATTGAAGAGTTAAGAGAGAGATATAAGACAAACAGACAAACCAAGTTACTGAAATTTTAATTAGTAAGTCTATGTTTTAGAAGCTTCATGTAACCTTCGCCACAGCAAAGACCTCGTATTCTCGTAATGTTGTAACCTAAAGAGACAAGATAGACCAGAGGTCTCCATTCCCAACGCCACAGCCAATTTGATCTGTAATGGAGCTGTAGTACATGTTTCTTTTAATACAATAATTCTCATGGATTCCCTCCTAGGTTCTGCTCTCCCCCAGGACCCACCTTTCTCCTTTCAGTACAGCTTTCGTGGCAGATGGGTCACCGACCTCTTTCTCTCTCTCTCTCTCTCTCTCTCTCACGTAATATTTTACGATATACATAGGCATGATTGTATATTTTATACGTATACTCCTACAAGAAGACCAATATAAATACCTACGTAAAGTCTTGTAGGATCCATCACCTCTTAAACACAAATTCCAGTGGCATAGTTTTAGCCCATCCAAGGACGCCCCTCTAGTCTTGGTCAGTTTCTTGCTACTCTTAGTAGCGTCTCACAGACAAGAAAAGATGAAGCTTGTTTTTGCAACTTTGCTTATTGCTTCACTGGTTCTTAGCTCCTCTTTCCTCCAAACCACCATCGCTCAGACTCCAGCTCCAGCTCCGGCTTATCCAACTCCAAGTAAGATCTCTCTCTCTCTCTCTCTCTCTCTCTCTCTCTCGTCCACCATATATGGCTCAGTTTCTGACTGGTCTCGTTTTGTTTATAAATGGAAGGTTATAACTGCAGTTCCAAGTGTACGGACAGGTGTGCTGCAGCAGGATACAAGAAACGTTGCATGAACTACTGCAAGATCTGCTGCGAGGAGTGCAAGTGCGTTCCTTCAGGTACAGTTGGAAACAAGTCCGAGTGCCCTTGCTACAGAGACAAGCTCAACTCCAAGGGCAAGTCCAAGTGCCCTTGATCATGACAAAGTTCACGCTCCTATATATATATATTTCTCAGTTTCTTTCCTATTTTGCATGTAAGTCTAGCTATTGTTTTGTAACTTTTCGTTAGTAACTTGGAAGTGCTTTTCTCGCTTTCGAGAAAATTGCATCTAAAAGCTAACCAGATCGAAGATGCCATAATGATAAAAATTTATATTCATCTCAAGTTCATGTGGCTACCGCGTTAGAGTTCACAAAACATATTAGGAGTCTTTGCCTGGGGGATCTTCTATATTGTGTTAGTGAAAGGTGTTGCACTGTGATTGTAATCGAACTTGCCAAAAGGAATTTGGGTAACATTGCAGTTTTCTGGGGAAAAAATCAAGTGTTTTCTGGGGTAGTTTTCTGTATAAAAGTTATGTCAGAATAGAATTTTCTGGCGTGCATTTTATATCGCAAAATTTAAATCGTCAGTTGTAGTAAAGTAATGTCTCAATTGTGGATCAACGGTTTTGTTTGGAAGAATATACGTATTAAGGAAGGATGATTGGTTGGTGTTGTCCATTGGCCTGGAGACTTGACGTCAGCGAGCTTTTCCTCCATGACATAGAGCAAAAGTGCATGGTACTGATGAGGAGCCCCCTGAAGTTTAAACTCTGCCTTGTGAAGCCGAGAGAGAGAGAGAGAGAGAGAGAGAGAGAGAGAGAGAGTTGTTTGGCCATGATGGAAGTTTTTATTCAGTACGATGCTGAGCAATGTCGGATATTGAGGTCAGTCAGCACCATAGATGAAGCTTACCAGGAACCATCTCTCCTGCTGCCGTGTCAAATATTCTCTCTAGGCCATAGTGGAATAATATCATTGCTTGGTAAGATCCTTAGGTTTCAACCAAGCAGCATTTCACGATGTGGTTAGGCGCTTAGGGCCAACAAAATATTTTTGCTTTAAGAGATTTCAATACGAAGGGCTTAACCTATTCTGTGGCACGCAGTTGCAAAGGCCACCGCCACAATAATTGCCATGAACAGCTACAAGCAACTGAGAAATCTCCAGTGCCAGAGAAGCCTGTTCCACAAATAGAAAATCGTGGAGTTGAAGGACCCTTCAACTCCACGAAAAAAAGCTCAAAATCTATGAGGCAGAGGTCAAGGGAAGGCCACAAGGCAAGAACCAGACATGGGAAACCTGAAACGCCACAGAATTGGTTTGAAGATTTGCATATACATGTGTTTTTATGTACACGTGTAATACTAATATATTCAAATGTACATACTGAAGTGGGTTTCCTAAATCCCCAAGGACATTCATGAAAATCATGAAAAAAAGTTAAAAACATCATTAGAAGAAGGTTGGTTCAACTCATTAGCTTCATAAAAAATAGCTCAAGAATCCAAACATCATAATCACAGTGCAAATATTATGCATGATACACTTCAAACTCTAGAAACTGATAAAATAGCAATTCAAAAAGGTTAAATAATCAAATCAGTTCCATAGAAGTATGGAAGCACATTCCATTTTCCAAAACAATTTCCAAACAACGTTCCAAAAATCTGGTTTCCTAAATGTCGTGGACATTTCATAAACCAGAGATGACTGTAAGTTCAAGAATAACATAGAGATACGGTTCGAATTTTAGGCAATGTAAGGTGCCTCACATCTTCCCTGCTTATAAATTGAACTCCTGAACGAATTGGATTCCTTTCAACTAAAATGGAATCAATTTCCAAAAAGGGCCTATTTCAAATCATGTGTTTTCAAAAATGACCCAACCAAGAGTGCTGTAAAATACGATTTTAAAGTGACCTAATACAGGTCAACTCCATGTTAGATGGCGACTTCCTTTTTCCAAATCAAAACCCCTATCATTTTCAAAGATCATATTCATTGTCACAAAAGCTTTACAAAAAAATTGGGGCACAATACTTCCATTGGAAATGTAACTCAGAAAGTATTCTCTAAATCAGGCAACAAGCCACTGTGCAGTGTGCTCAACCAATAGTAATCAATGAAATCCAATATGTAGATTTGGGAGATATGGGTGATTGGGGTGAGATTCTAACCCCATCTTTGGGTGTATGAGTGTGTATACATGTGTATGGGTCATGTGAAGACAGAAAACAACTAGAAGATATAATGAAACTCACAAAACATGACACATTGGTAGAGGGCACACCCCGCAAAGCATCCAACAATGGAAATTCTCCAAAGCACAGGTTTGCTTTAAAAAATAGATAAATAGAAGGAAAGACAATATGATAACAACAAAAACAACCACAACAACAATAAATAAAGAAGAAGAGGAAGAAGAAAGAGGAACAACATCAACAAAATAAAAACGATTATTCATCTGCAATTGTCTAGCCAAAATTCCCATTACACAAGGCTCAAAGACTAAAATTACAGGTATAAAAAAAAAATTCCCACATTCACATAAAAAGCTATTCATGAGATGACTCAATCAACCCTCCATAAATCAATTTTCTGTTTTTCATTTCCTTTTTTCTACGCAAATCAAGAAATGTTCAAGAATAGAAAATTCATAAGCATTATTTGCAACATCAGATTTACACACTTTATAGAATCTTACCACAAACATTGGATGCATTCAAAGGTCATTTTTTGGTCAGCCCCTCCCAGCATTACCATGTCGTTGGTTCCTAAAGTAGCTAAGAAGTGCCTGAGCCTGCAACCACTTAAAAATTAATTGCATTAGTTTTCCAAAATAGATTTTCTTTTTTTTTTTTGGGTACATTCGAGGGCCGAAGCCCTGGGGGAGGGGGGAGGGGGGAGGGTGAGTTGAGCCCATAACAACAATCATGGGTGGAGGTGCCACTACCACCAGGCTAACCCCTCTCCTCCCAAAATAGAATATTAGATAAAATGATAAACACGGGGGCAGGGGGGGGGGGGGGGGGGGGGGGGGGGGGGGGGGGGGGGGGGGGGGGGGGGAGAGGAGGTTTGTAAAGAAGTATACCTTTTCTTTGGCTCGTGGGGTGCCTGACTGCGACAATGCCACTAACGGGGGAACAGCTCCTTCCTGAAGCACTATGCTACAGAATCTACTGCTGTTTGTGCAAAGCTGTAGAAGAGCAGCTGCTGCATTCTCCTTCCCTCGTGCAGAACCCAACTCAACAACCTGAACCAGAACAGGGATCCCTCCCTCCTGACCAATAGCAGTCCTCCCCTCCTGAATAGTAGCAAGATTTGCCAAAACAGCAACCGCCTTATCAACCATCCCAGCAGCTGGATCCATCAATTCTACAAGGTATTTCACAGCTCCAGCCTGCACGATCCGAGCCTTGTTTTCGTGAAATATTGACAAATTAAACAGAGCTGTAGCTGCGTCTCTCTTCCCCCGAGGAGTCCCATTTCCCAGTAAGTCAACCAGAGGTTTTATTGCCCCAGACCTTCCAATCCTGACCTTGTTATCCTCAATAACAGATAGACTAAAAAGAGTGGCAGCTGAGTTCTCCTTAGCCTCAGCGCTACCTGTCTCAAGAACATGAATCAAAGGTGCAATGGCATCTGCGTTGGCAATTGCAGTTTTGTTGTTATCATTAATTGATAAATTAAGAAGTGCAGTAACGGCATTTTCCTGAATTGTTCTGTCAGTTGAACGAAGTAGATTAACCAACAAGTTGATGGCTCCACAGCTTGCAATTACAATTCGGTTATCCATGTTATGCTTGGCAAGTAGCCTAAGTTCAGCTGTGGCATTTATTTGCTCTTCGAGTGAAGTGCTCTTCAAGTCCTCAACAAGCTTCCTGACTTGGGTTTCAACTCCATAAAGATCAGGCCTTGTTTCAATGGCAGGTGATGAGACTATCCTTGGAACAAACCTATCAGAAGGACGGCGCCGCATTGTTTGGCTTCGAGATCTTGTCTCCCGTCTTGAAGGAAACTCAGGTTCTCTCTGTGGGGTGGGCAAGGTAGTATCAGCTTGTGACTCTGAAGTCAGCTCCCCAGAGGCATCACTATTGTATGTTGTCACCTGTGGAGACACCTCGTTGCCATCAGCCAACATCCCTTGTGAAATTTTTGCACCACAAAGTGTGCTGGAGGCTGAGGCCGTTCGATTATGGCCCTGAGACAACCGTCCATCAGCCCCACTAGCACTAGAAAGTTCAGTTCTTGATGGTGAAACAGAGGGATGGCTACCTGACTCGAAACTTTGCTCTCCTGAGTTGGCCAGCCTGTCTTCAGAACTTTTTACTGATAATCTCCCAATATCCAACCCATGACCATTTCCAGCTACACCAGGCAGGGAATCCTCTGATGACGAACGGGGATGTGATGGAGAAGTTCCCTCACAATGGATTACACTAGATGAAATTATGTTCTTTCCAGGTGAACCTGGAGACTGAGTTGACTCAAGTGACATAGGTTGGTTGCTTCTTGAATGACAAAGGACATGTGCATCCTTGGAAGCGATATTCTCTGCATGCGCAAGTAAAGTAGGCTGGTTCAAGCTCATAAACTTCATGGGGTCAGGCAGCTTCACATTGTTTGTTTCACACCAATTTGCAATTAGCGCCTTTACAGTGTAATTAGGAATAAGATTGGTGTGGGACAGAGTTTGACATGTCTTAGGGCAAGCAGTAAGCCCAAGATCAATCCATTTCCTGATAAAAGCTCGCTCATAGGTTTGTCCTGAAGCCACAATTACTGGATCTGTCATCAGCTCAAGTGAAAGCGGGCAGCAAAAATCAGCAGGTATAGGAACAGGGTTAGAGCTCTGGGATTGTTTCATCATAACGAGGCGCTCATGCATGTGGGTGACAAGAACAATCATCTGATCGAAGTACTCTGCTTCACCATTATTTTCAACTTGTTCAGCATTCTCCTTCAGCTTTTCAAGGGCCACAGCCTCGACCAGGAGCTCCTGGTTTGACCTCAAGCTCAGACAATCTGCAAATTTTGCCAGGCTCTCTGAGCTGGGTCCAGAGCCATCCGCTTGCTCCCTGATGGCTTTACTGATAATAGCTGATGTTTGTTCCAAACCCATTTGTTTAATTTTCTGTACATAAAGCTGCAATCAGTTGTGCCCAACATTCAAATGATAAAATGAAAGAACTTTCTAATCAACAGATTCTAAGAAAAAAGGCTAGCCTTTAATTCAGCAAAAACCCAGATTTTGTTTGTTTGCAATGCTCTAAGATGAGTTTTCATCTAAGGAACATAACTTAATGAGCACTGAATTTGAGAAGCTATGAGGTGTGTTCAACGTAAAACCAGCACAAGAAGGTAAAACTTAAAAATAACTTATCTCCAATAGATACCTCAAGGGATGATGCATTCAATTCAAGTGGGAGTCGTTGATCAGAAGATTTCAGCAGTTCAAAAATTTCTACACCAGAAGCCCGAATCTTTGATACTAATGATTCAACTTGCAGAACCTACAAATTATCAAAACATGCCAGTTAGAAGAAATTGAGTCGGTACAAAAGCAGCTCCAAAACTAAAGCATTTTAGTGAAAGAACTCAAAGAACTAATTCAACACCTCATGTGTATCCAATTATACATCTCATAACAGGCCACACAAAATAAGGATTCCTCCTTAACATGCGAAAAACAAACCAAAAACATATCCTTACCATCCACAGAGATGCTGTCTTATATCCCCAGTACAAACCAAAAACCTAACTCTTTTGGTTCCAAGTGGGAAAGAGGAATTCAGAATAGAAAAATAATCTCATGAATAAGGGGGAAAGTATCAAATCACCAACACCAAAATACACAAACTCCATCTTTGTCCATGAAGGTTTTATATCCTATTGAAAACGAAGCAAAGTACCAGTCAGAGGGAATTGCCTGTAAGCTCAGTGGGACCAGGAAAAGCGAAACCATTGCCTGGAAAGCATCAAAGCAACTCTCCAGTGGATGAATTGGAATTGGGCTGCCATCATTCCCGATTTTTTGATTGGGGTAGAACCCCTCCCATCGAACACGATTTATAGGACAAATTCAGGAACAAAGTTTTTACAGAAAATGGCACCACCATGCCAGAACAAGCTAAGGGAACTTGCATGCTACCACATTCAACTAATCATCACTAGGTCCACCACCACATTCTTCACCGTGTCAATCCCTGTATTATCACTTTAGCATCACTGACCTTGGCCCCATGAACACCACCATCTCCAACTCCAACACCATTCTGCAACCACCACTGACCTCAACATCTTCAACAATCTTTCAATACTATTGCCATCATGAACTCCAGCAACTAAAAACCATTATCAATTGATTTTGCCATGCCTTCAATGACCATTTGCTAAACCAACTCTTCATTAGACAGATTTAAAACCCAGCAAAAAAATGGCTACTGTTTCAAGATAAAGGATGGCAGTAGAACAAATATAAAGCATGAAAGCAAACTTCCAGAACAAGATGGTGCTTTGCCTCTACAAATAAGCTTGTAAAGAAAAAGTATCTGTATCAGTCGTAACACCCTCCCAAACTCCTCCACCCCACAACACACACTAACCAAAAACAAAAGAATAAAACATAATTCCACCCCTTGATAAATGTGCTGATGAAAAACTCCCATCTCTAGACTCTAGTAGATATTCAGGGCATAATCAATCTTGTACTGATCAACATCTAGCATGAGAATGTTGACCCCACAAGGTCACTTCCAGCATTTTAGCTCAACTAAATAATAGAGAAAGATAGATCTGTTTTACTAAAATCGAGAAAACTAAAACTGCATGTATAAAATCTGAATCATACAAAATAAATTTTACTCCTCAACGAATGCCAGTTTTCAAACAGCTCCCTCAGTTCATTGACAGAGTGACCCAGTTCTGCAAATGCCTGCTGAAGTGGTTCTTCAGACGCTATGTCAGCATCAAATACAGCATCAAGCACAGGCTTTAACAACTTCAATATCTCTTCAATCTTTTGGTAATATTTCTGAGCTAGTTCATGATTTATGCTCTCATCAGATGAAAAATGAAAGAAAGAAGAGATGTTGTTGAGAAGTACTTTTAACAATGATATCTCCATCATGCCTGTCAAGAACAGAATAGATAACTAAGTAGTGATTGGTCCATCAGCGAAATGGATGAAGAAAAAACTTACGGCACCAATATTGGCGCAAATATTACAATGAGATTGCAAATATGACTTACAGGTTATATGGCAAATCTACCGCAATAAAATAACAAGTTGAACCTGTATATAAATCACTACTATTAAATTTCTGTCAACAAAGGCACATTAATCTGAGAGTTCTAGGAACAGCTCCCAGCCTTCGATGACCTCAGCATATACAGCAATGGAGAACAAGAGAGAAAATTAACTGGCTAAATCACCTTGACCTCCCCTGAATTTTTCTAAAAATACATTCTCAGACCATGCTCCTGGAGATTACACTGGTTTCCGTTCTGTTTTAGTTGTCTGCAACATATATTCTCCCCCCCTCTCCCTCCTCCTCCTCCTCCCTCTCCTCTCTCTCTCTGAACATGAAAAAGTCAATAATGAGGATAAGGTAGTTGATGCTGTCATGATATAAAGTTTCTAGATACCAATCTTACCTTAAGTAAAGTTTAAGTCAAACAAGAATTAGTACCATCCCCCAAATGTAAAAATAATAATAATCGGCGCCATTTTTATGTTGCTAGGGTGCGTCTAAACCCCCTCCGCCCCTTCTCTGTGACATTTATAATCACCAAACCCAATGATCTCATTCTTCTGGTAACCATAACCATGGGTTGATGGTAATGAACCATTGATGAGGAATTTTCTTCTCTTCAAAAAAATAAATATTCTCACTCTAAAACTATTTCTCTCGAATTGAATAACTCTCCTCTCATCTATCTAAAACTTCTGCACCTCCCCCTCTAAAACTTTTGTTGTCACTGTCAATAAATAATCGATTCTTGATGATTGTTTGGTGCATCATTGTCACACCAAAAACCACATTTTCTCTCTATACACCATAACCTGATTTGCTAATAACACACTAAAAAGAGCAGCCAAGTGAACAAGGCTTCTGCCACTCGGGATCTGGGAGGGCCAGATGTATGCCGCCTTAACCCCCATGTGCAAATAGATTGTTTCCATGTTTCAAACCCATGATGCCCCAGTAGCAATGATACCTTACCACTTCCGTGTGCTAATAACAGACAAATGCAAAGAATTGAAAAACTAGAACCATATTCATCCTTGTCTCTGTTAAAAATAATCAATTAGTATGGTAATGGTTTCCCTTTCAACTGAGATTTGAGTTCTCTCCCTCCTTCTCTAGTTTGTCTTTAATTTTCAGAAAAAGCAGTCTTGTTGAATGCCAACTTAAAGGTCTTTTTCAGTTCACCGTTCAAGTCCATTTTCCAAATTGTCAATTTAATAGTTGTTGGCAAAGGAGGTTTATAGTGATTGTTGTTAGTGTGGTCGAAATCCGGCTTCAACAACAGTGGTTTCAACTAGTTTAGTAGAAGAGATGCAATTACTGGTGGCATTTGGCAAGTGTTGAGATTATCACCCCAATTATTTTCATTCCACATTAAAATACCTCTATTGCCCACAAATTATTCTCTTTTCCAATGTAGCAGGTCATGGCATACCATACCTTCTCTATCTCTCCCTCATATATATTTGGTGATGGAAAAATACATGTAGATATGGGTATATAGACAGAGAGTAATCACTTCATCAAATCTCATACCCAATAATCCTCTTTGATCTTAATGTCAGAGAGTACAAAGACGAAATTTGGGTATAAAATTTGGTCAGTTTTTCTAGGTTATGGCTTTTTGCTTAATTCCCAAAAGAAAAAAAAAATTCTTTACATCATGCAAAAGACGAGGAAGAAAAAGATCATGGGGGTGACTTCAGGTGGTAACTAGTTTAGGCAGAGAGAGGGAAAGAGTAAATTATTTCAATTTGTTTCAGTTTATTTTTGGACCAAACGTCTTATTTTTTTAATTAAAATATGTTCAAGAAAGCAGGGCAAAACTGCCATTTTGTCATTTCATTGTGCTACCCAACAAACTCTGACGATAGAGGTCAGTGTAATAATCAAGACTATAAGGTTAGTGAGTGCATTTTTAGCAAAATTCAAGGAAGTCACTGTAATTTTACCCAAAATAATTAGAGGAAGACTAAAAAGAATCAAAAGCAATAATTGTAGCTGAATATAGCACCTTCAACACAATATATGAAAGGCTCAGCAATTTATAGAACTATGAAAGCAAACATGCATGCTACAAACTTCAAGAAAACTCTAACCACAAAAATGTAAATAACAGCATTCAACCCCCAATTAAGAGTAATCAAAAAGAATCAAACATGAAATAGAACAAAGATGTTTAGAATATAAAACCATCCAAGTTTTAACACAAGCAATAACCAGATTACCAATCACATAGAAAAGGGTCACAACTTTTTTTCGTCACAAACCTGCAATTCAATACCCTCTGGTAATTTTTCTCACATTGATGATCCTTGACAAACTAACGAAACCATAAATAGGAGAAACTTTTTTGCACACTCTAACGAAGAATGCACGTCCCAGAGTATCAATAGATTAAACTCATACAGAGAGGATCTTCAAATTTTAAATTCTCTGACTGGTAATACCCTGTACAAGAAAGTAATAAGTTTATTATCAAATGAAGAAAAAAAATTAAAAAGACAACTGAATCAGCTGAAATGACATTAATTACTGTGAGAACATACTTATGCACAGAAGATATCAAAAAGAGACAAGACATAACCTTTAAAAGCTTTAACAATACGGCCGAGGCATAAGACATTGCAAAAAATTGTACAACAAATAGGGTTTTCAAAAACCAAATAAAAAATGTGATAGCAGACAAGAAGTTACATGTGGAAAAATGCTAATAGAAATAACGAACCAAACCAAAAATAGGTGCAAACTACATGTCTACTTTGAAAAGAGGAAGAACAAAGTAAAGCCAGATGTGGAAGTTGCTCCTCTTCCTCGTGTGGATCCCATGTTCTTTGGGAGGGCATAGAGCACGAAAATAGGAAATATAAGGAAGTGAGGAAGGAAAAAGGATAACTTTTCTGAGAAGCACAAACACAGCTCAGAGCGTGGTGTGTCTATATATATATATATAGAGAGAGAGAGAGAAAGAGAGAGAGGGAAAAGATGGGGAGGAGGGGGAGGGATTGATGAGATGATGGCAACAAAGGCCACTCCAGCCGAACAATGTGCTGAAAAGTGAAAACTTACACCTTCCTTTTCTGCATTTTTTCCCTTCTTTTCTGCATTCAATAGTTTCTTTCTCCTTTACACATCTCATACGCTAATTATCAAAATAATACCTATAAATCTCACTAAACAACTTAACTCTTTTAGAACTCTTAGACCTAAAAATACTTCCAATTTATTAGTGAACTCTTAGGACGTCTAGAATGAATGTTAAGGCTTTATGTTCCTTTCATTCTCCTCTATATGTACTTGGGTGGCACCCCCTTTATAGTAAATCCAGTTGCTTATCAAAAAAATAAATAAATAAATAAGAAAAGAAAGAAATGGTTAGAACAGCTAAAATTTCTAACATACCATATAAAAGACAATTTTTCTTTGCAAAACAGCAATGGATGGAAACTCATCCTTCACATTGACGACAAATGAATCCATTCAAAATATTCAGGAAGATGTCCCATGATGTGGATACTGATGGTATAGGTTTGGTTGATGCAACTGGAAGAGATATTTATTATAAGTTAGAACGTGGAGTGAAACGTTAAAATTTAAACTGTTTAGGGAACCCAAGACAAAACAAAAGAAACAGAATAGAGTTTTATAGACTAGATGCAGAAATGAGGACATTCTAAAACCTGATGGCTGAGTGATACATGCAAATGGCCACTTCCATTATCATGAACTAGTGTTAGCCCCGAGGTTATTCAAAGCTTATATAAACTGATTTTGATGATAACAAATCATTAATGAAAGTTTTCTAAGAATTTTTTTTTTAAAAATTATATTGCCTTGATTCAGATATAAACTATTTATTGATTAATGTTATTCACCTAATATTGAAGTTTGTTTATATTTTGGATCAAGAATAGATTTCAAATCTGTGGCAAGTTTTAAGGTTCAGAAGTTCGAGTAAACTCAATTTTTCTGAAGCTTCAAAAAATCAGTGCATTGCTTCAAGCTATATTTGGAAGTTTGATTGAAAAGGTATCTAAATATTTTGGGAGATTCAAGACTAAAATGAAGGAAAATTTGAAGCCTAAGATTGATAGGATTTGATCTTGGATTATCAAAGTCAAATCCAAGAACATTCTGCAAGAAAACCTATGCAACTTTATATGGAAAAGAGAATCGGAAATTATACAAAGTGAAATTTGAGTTTTTGAAAGTTGTCCTAGAAGATTGGGAAGATTACAAGAGTGATTCAAGGAAATAAAATCAAGAAGAATTTTAGGATATGGAAATCCTAAGAGGTGGATTTGATCTTAGATTTCAAAAATCAAATCTAGAAATCTTGAAGGAAGACAATGTAGCAACATAACAAGGGAAACCGAAATTAATGAAAATGATTCAAGGAGATCAGTTTTTTGCACAGTTAGCTTTATGATTGAAAATATACAAACTACAAGAGAAAGGAATAAAATGAAATCAATGAAATGATAATATACATTTGGTTTGCTTGTTCAGTAATGTTATATCCAAGATACAGGCATCCTTTTCTTGTTCATGGAAGATTTACTTGTGTTGAAAATGCAATAATGGAAAAAAAGATCCATGGAGCACTTCCAGATTTTATCAGTCATAAACAATTTTTTGTCAAGGTCAACTTTGTGAAAAAATTCAAACCAGAACGAATCAAGGGATCTTACTCTCTATATACTGAAATGCATACATGTGAAAAGGAATAAAGGCATACACGTGAAAAGGTATAATTCACTGGTAAAGCTTTTTCAAGAAAGAAACCCATTACTCTATGAGCTTCATTTGTAAACCTACTCTGGACAAGAGTTGTATTTGTTGAGTGCTTGTACTTGTTGCTTAACACATTGTAAAGGTTGGTTAGCCTGCAAACTAGTTGTAAAAGTTTACTAGCACCCGTATCTAGTGGTAAGGGTTACTAGCATCTGCGTCTACTAGGGGATAGTATTAGTACCTGTAAAACTTAGGGAAGAAGGTTTACTTGCACCCATGTAAGCCAGGAGTAAAGGTTTACTAGCACCTAGGAAGCTAGTTGTATCTTTGTTGGGATATAATAGAGAGAATTCCCCAAGGAATGAACCTTGGGGAGTGGACGTAGGTGTTGAATTCAAAACCAAACCACTATAAATCCTGGTGTTGGTCTCTCCTCTCTCTCTCTCTCTCTCTTTATATAAGTTTGTCGTTGATTGATTGCATGTTCATTTATCAGACACTCCACTTATCTTTTAGTTTTATGAACATTTTGCACATGCTCTAAATTGTCAAATGCATCACAAGGATTTACTTTCTTTAAGTTTTAAACTACAGTGAGTATGATCCATTCCATATCGAGTCTGCTCATTTTCAGTTATGTTTATCAGTGAGTTAACTTGTTCTAATTGGAACTTACTGTTTGGAAGCCCGATTCACCCCCTCTCCCACGCCTCTTAGCTGGTTGCCTTTTAGAATAACATTATGCATAATAATGGGAAATTGAGTAGGCTGTCACCGTGCTAGTACGGTCAAACTCAAGCAGGGTTTTTGTGCTCTTGGAACACTTAAAATTCTGTTACATTGAAAAAGAAATTTAGAAAAGGGTCACAAGAATCCTGGAGACCGAAACCGTTCCATTCTATGTAAAAAAAAATATTTTGCTGTCCTAGAAAGGAACCGGTAAAATGTGCCTCAGTTGAATGCAGAAGATAATCCCAAAACTGCTCAAAATACTAGAGTCTTCGAATTCATTAATGACACAATAAAAGAACTACACCTATACAAACATATGAGACAAAATTTCCAGCCAGAGAATAAACCAACTTAACCTGAATAATAACTAATTTCCCAACTACGCAAAAAGTTATTCTTCCCTTTCCCCTTTCAAACTGACGTGCCATAACCTGTTCACTACATCGAAAGACGGTCCTTTCCCTAATCCACATCAAGATGAATCATTACGCCAGGCTGCAGCTAACAAGTCTGAGGCACCAAAACTTACGAACGCATCCACCTAACCCAGCTGCAAATCATGATCTAGACTGTTATTCATAATCCTACAATCTCACAAAGTTGTACTCCACACATTTCTAACAAAATTCCAAGAAGACAGTTTGTCAGGCAAAAACTGCGGCCAGTTAGGAGGGCAAATGAAACCAGGACACGAAACAACTAGTCATCGGGAAAAACAGAAAGATAGATTCTTCCATCTATATGATTACAGGTTGAAACACACGTCAGCATAAACACACGCAAAATTGAAGACATACAATCTGCTCAACAAATTCAGTCGATACAATGTTCCAATTCGTATAGATAGGCATCGAGAACTTCAATTTCTCTTAGGTATAACCCGGATGGTTTTTGGTTTATCTGTCCATAC
Organism: Euryodendron excelsum; assembly: GCA_033060915.1. Classification (NCBI taxonomy): domain Eukaryota; kingdom Viridiplantae; phylum Streptophyta; class Magnoliopsida; order Ericales; family Pentaphylacaceae; genus Euryodendron; species Euryodendron excelsum. The sequence goes on along the minus strand of CM065385.1, from coordinate 39,163,589 downwards.
TCGAAGCACATTAATTGAAATGTTGAGGAGAACCTAAGTGTGATCAATCGCGAAGCATGATAGGAAAAATCAGTATAGAAAAATAAATCCCTAGAAGGATCAAACCAAGGTGAGAGAGAGAGAGAGAGAGAGAGAGAGAGAGAGAGAGAGAGAGAGTTATTACCTGAATGATGAAGCGAAGACAACAAGATTTGTGCCCTCTTCGCAACCCCTACACCCAGACTTCTGAAAATCCCCTTCGTTTTCTGCTGGGTTTTCCCTTGTGTCATGGTCTTTTTTATTAATTCGCTATTAGAGCCATTAGATTAGTATTTCGAAAACTATATTATTACATTCTTTTTAATTGAGGTCCAAATCACATACGGCTTTGTATTGTAAAGTTTTCTTGCGGTTACATGCCAAGTCAGAGGAAAGCAGCTATTGACTATTTCGTGAAAAAGGTTTGAGGCTATAATATCATATGCTACCGTGGAGCAATGTATATTATCCATTAATTTTCGTCCATAATTTCCTAACAACTCTAAAACAACTTAAATAAATTATGATAATTGCTCTCCACGTTTAGAATTGCTAGATTAACAAGGCAAATAAAATAGCTCCGACTCCGACTTTCTCCTCGTCGGCCTTTCAACTTTCCATTTCCATATTTTCTCTCCACTTCTGTATTTTCTATGGCATACGTGTGTGCCCAATGCTTCTAATTGTATTAAGGATAACGACTTCTTACAATAAAGATTGGAGTTTCTGCTTCCCTACATAGGTGGCAACGTGTGAGTTTTATTTTTACCCATAATAGGAAAAATTATGTATTAGATTTAGAATACTATGTTAGTATGATAATGTGGTGTGCTCTATTTATTAAATATGAATATATTATGTATTTTTTACTAACTCAATTAAAGCATTGAAATTTTTATTCTTATCAAATTTTTATTGAAAAAAACTCCACCATAAATGATATTGTTGTGGTATTTCTAAAATGATGCATCAAATGGCCAGTGTTTTGAGTTGAAATCAACATACCAAAAATAACAACTATAAAAGTGGACTGACCCTTATATTAAGCATGAAATCTCAAGTTCAATCTCTCTTCATACTTTTCTGTAACATGCTATCATTTATATAATGTATAAAAATTTATATAATTTGTGCAGACGAATTCCGTATAATTCTGTATAAAAATTAAGCTTGTGTAGCATTACTCTTGAAACACTTTAGTCCTCGTAAGCTAATAAATAGTTACTGTCATGCCAATAACTCCATTATTACTGTTATGTAACTAACTACATAAACACATCTAATCAATTGCTGTGGTGTAATTTCAATCTCCAAATACGACCTTAAATTTGAGAGAGAGAGAGAGAGAGAACCCGCAGGGCACATTAACAGCTCACCCTAACGGACAGCCATAGTTGGTAGATGGATAATTCAAAACCTTGCTATACCTTGCGAATCCAAGAGAAGGAAAGCATTTCTTTGATATTTAACTCATTTCGTTGCCCTAGCACACATTTACTACAATTGTATTCACTAAACAAACAGAGAAAAACCAATTCGCAAACTTCAGCTTATTGATCAGACCTTTGATTCTATAATGTCTTACAATATTCACATACAATTTTGTATATGTGACATACTGAACATGAGAGCAGTTCCTTCTAGTAGTTCTATTGCAGTTTAATAAAACATCATATAAAGCCCTTCGTTTCTATGTATGGTCCCTTGAGAAAATCTCGATCAGTTTGGTAGCTGTGCTTGCAGAAATTGGTCAACATGACTCGGGAGTCAAAAATGCTGCACCATGACATACATAAATCACACGGCCAAGAACAACTTCTGTTCATAGCGGCTGGAGTTCTTGCTCAGGAATAGCAGCATCAACCGGCTTGTATGATCCAAGTGCTTGCTGCCTCCGTCTCCAAATAATCCATCCCCCAGAAGCTGATAATCCAAGAACTAATGTAGCAATCATTGATACAACCACAACCATGTAATGTCGCTGCCACCACGTCCTGCATTGTTTCAAAAGAAACCAACGTGAAGGCGGACCAAAAAAAAGGCATTAGATATGAGTTATTTGATATCCTATCGGTATACAATTCACGAAGCAAATAGTATTTGCAAATCGTAGCCAAAACAGATGAATGTGAAGCAGCATAATGATTAATGACAAGCGGTTAGGCTAACCCACATGAAAACCTGATAGGTGATCATCAGCACAGAAATTGGATTTGGGCCAAACATGGGATGCCTTCCGGAATAGGCATGAATTAATATAATGTCATACAACAGATAAATGCCACTTCCCATGTAATGGATTCAATAGAATGAAGCCAACCATTTCTTCTATATTTTTATTATGCTCATGTGATCACTGAGAAGCAGGGGAAAAAAGGGTTAAACCATACAATAGCCACTGGTTATGGCTGTAAAACAAACCAAGTTACTTGCGTTCAGCTCCTTAAAAGCTCATTTGCAATTGGCTCGTTATGTAAACAGGTCAAGTTTGAACACATTTTGAAACCAAGCTTGAACAATCTACTACTCGGCTCAACTTAGCTCATTTACAGCCCTAGCTGTGACGCAACCTATCACATCATTCCAAATCTCAACACTTTTTCAAACAAAAGTGAGCATTATTCATGTAATTAAGGCTTCCCTAATCCCTATTGTTCCTTTCCAAATGCAAGTTGAGAAGACTACAAATTCCACGACAACTTCAACAAAAATGCCAAATTCTGATAGTTTATAAGGCTGTCGAAAAGCATGTTTAACCAAACCCTACAATCCCACCCCAAACCCAAAACACCACCAAAAAAACAAAAAAGGAACAATTTAAAATAAGGAAAGAAAAAGAGAGTTGAAGATCGCTACAGTCATTTATAAAAAAAATGCAGGTTAGCAAGTTACTTTTAATCATGGAACTAAATACTAATGATACAAATAGTACCAATCTCTAGTAGCATATTTTGAACAAACACAGGAAACAACACAACCCACCTCCCTGCCCCCTGAGAGACGGAGAGAAGCAGCCATATATAGAAAAAATAATAAGGGGAGAAAAATTAATGTAAAGTGAACTGCAGCAGATAAATAATAGCTTACTGTTTTGGTGGGGGCTCAATGTTCCATTCAAAAAACTCATAACTTCCATAGGTATCAGGAAGCTGGACACGATGTTCAGCTAACTGTGCAATAATACCCTGCCAATTAGCATAGTTACTAAGAATGATTATACTTTTCTGTACACAAAATCCTTGCAAATCTTAAATGCAAACTCACCATTGCAGTGGCATTAGAAAAGTACTCAGCAGATCCTGCTGGCAGAATGGCCCATCTTACAAGGGAATCATTTCCTTTAGCTGTAAAATTCAATAAGTGGACCTGAAACCATTCATACCAAATAATAGGCACCCTGATGTAAGATGGAGTTTATTGTGCAACATACTGACTAGTAAGTATCATAAACTGGACATTACGTGATTTGCAAAATATTCCAGATCAGATGCTGAACAAGAAGCTGCTATTAAAATGAACTGAGCAAGAAGCTGCAATAAAGCTACCTGTGAGGTATTAACATATAACTCCTGGGCAATGAACTGAGCAAGCTCTGTGAGGTGAGGCTTCAGGTCTGAGTACTTGACACTCAAAGACATGTATATCGTTATGATTCCAACTCGAAACTGTCCTGTACATCAAAGGGCACATGAAAATTACATCAGAGTCAGTCAGTTCATGAGTAAACTTATGATATCAGAAATGTGGATAAAGTTACAACACATGTCAAAGAACTGCCTTCATGACATCCTTCAAAATGCAAGAGCCAGTTTGAGCTCAATTGGTATAAAAATAGCAAATTAAATACATACTGAAAAGTCTAAGAATAATAAATCGTAAAAGAACTATATAGAAGCCTCCATATGGTCAGATAAGTTAGAAATTTGGCAAGTAATAGCTATAGAGGAAAGGCTTGTTAAATGTTTACAGCCTAAGCTACTCAAGTAGCATTACGCACAACTTTTTACATGATCTTCTAAACTCAAAGAGTCAACACCACCAACTAAAATCCCAAATACTTGAGGCCAGTCACAAAAATTCCCCAGTATTTTGCTCCATCTAGGGCCATATCATCAACTATATGGTAAGCCATCCTATTTTCCTCACTTTCTTCTGACTTCATCCAACTCCTCCAATTCCCTAACACCTTTGTCTTAAATGCAAATCAATCCTCCTAACCATTCCATTCAGCTCTGCATATGTCCAAAACCACTTAAATAACATTCCTCCATTTGATTACAACTGGTCTCATTCCTATCCTGCGAGAATGCAGCAATATTAATTCTACAAATTCCCTGACTTTTATTCTTAGAGCATAAGAAATGCAAATCTATTGGTGTTGTAGCTCTTAATGCTAATCGCAAGCAACAAGCATATGTGATTAGTAGAGAAAAATAACCATTTCCAGAACTAGTTGGTCGCTTCCACAGTATCAACTTCTTTGAATGATAATGGAAAAGCTAAAACAGCTCTAGCAATATATTCTTTCTAAAACTGTTTTTTCACCTCCCAGTCTTTTTTGGCTTCAAATCTACAAACAATAGAATCAAAATGCATGATAATGACACACCACATACTTGTGTCCATCATTACTCAAAATATATTTTAACATGGTCTGAAGCTGCTCTAGAGCCTAAAACATTTCTAAATTGACTCTATCACACTTGCTTTGAGCTCTGGTGGGGTGGGACCGACCGTGTGAATGCCTGTGTTACCAGACTTTTTGGAAGGAACTTCAATCCTGGATTCCCGGTTAAACAGCAACACAAAACACTAGCATGTACACTATACAAGAGACACTGCCAAAGATGTAAGAAGCAAGCAGCCACGAACTGAAGTGTGGTCAAGCTTGGCCTGTGGATCACAATGCCTAGACCAAGATTGGCTGGTTTCATGCTCCAGCTTCAAGCTGATTTGAGCTTTCATGTTAGAGAATAACATAAAAGAAAAAGGATATGTAAAGAATCAAAAGGGATAAAGACACACTAAGAGAATCAAATAAAAAAGTTCTGAACCTCATAAAACTGACCAAAATATTGATGAATTTGATATCTATCAAGATTTGGAAAAACAAAAAAAAGCAGCAACAAAATTGTGAAAATTTTAATTGAAGGGAAGAAAAGAATGGATGTAAATTGACTCATTGTGCTGGCCCAAATAGATCTAGATCACACAGACTTTTCATTCCCCCAGAACCAAAGTGGGCATTTTCAATTGATATACCAAACCATGAACACAACCACCATGGGAGTACTTATAAGAACATGCTGACTTCAACTTTGGCATGACAAAGATTAACCAATGCTGTAGATTCAAATATGGATACAACAAAGTTTACTGAAAGAAACTTGCAGCTTATTGTACCCTGAAAATTATGCTCTGGAGGTCCAGTAGGAGCCACTGTGGGAGACAAATCTGCAGTTGAGTTTGTTCTATCAGACGTTGAAGGCACGGGTGGAGGAGCACCAGCAATGTGAAGTCTTTCCCATAACTCAGAACAATTAGTTTTCCAGAAACCTATTTTTTCATGCTCGCGATCGTACATCACAAGAGTATTGCGGACAATGATTCCTGTAAAAAATCATATTTGCAAGGAAGGAAAAAACCACAATGATTCCTGTGCTAATTTAACAAATGAAGAAGGTAAGGCAGTCATATTTTTGAAATGTCAAAAGGATTTTGTTTCGAATTTTCACTCTTACTGGATTTCCTTTGTAGGGTTCTCAACATTGATTTAACTTTATGTTCTATAAAAGGAATTAGTTATTTTTATTTGAAGTACCCAAGGTATCGAGGTTGACTCACGAATTGGTGTTGTGCAGGGGGCTGTGCTCACTCAAACAGGGTATGTTCTGTAGATGAAGCCCAAGAGGCTCCAGAAATATCATGTTGGGGATCATTCTGCATATCGTATCCAATTTAGAGAGTTCAGGATTCATTTATTTCTTTTTTGGCTCTCTTTCAGGGTTCGGTTGGATACTTTATGGTGACCTTTGAAAATTATCTATTTCTTAATAGTTTTTATTCTATGGAAGTTTGTTAATCAACTTCACATGTTACTTACTTCTATAGAAGATGAATCACATTAATCCTGGCCTGCTTAGTTTCATGTTCATTTGCAATATTTTTCTAAAAAAATTTTCACTCTTCTATCACCCCTTATTTATATTTCCATTTTCACACCCCAGTAAGTAGCATCACAGCTCGACTCAATCACAGGGTGTCCACGGTGCTTATAAAAAAATTTCAGTGAAAGGTTTGGGTTTCAATGATATCGTAAAGAGTTTGTTTATATGCTTCAAAGTATGGAAACTCGTGGCTCTTGCATTGCTATTCTAGCAAGCCTAAAAAAATTATGGTATTATATGCTAACTTTTGTGGAAGTTTCAAGTGTAATAGAAAAGAACCCTTGACAACTTTGCAGATTTTGCCCAAGGAGATTGCTAAAATTTTGTTCCAAATTCCTCATTTTAGTCCATTATGGGCCTTTGTTTGGGAAAAAAGCTTCCTAATCCTATCTAAAAAGGAATTCATTTTGAACACTACAAGAATTGGGAGTGAGAATTTGCTAACTTTTAGTGCTACTCCTGTTCCAACTTACAAAGTTTTGGATCTGGCTTTCAACCCTTTTGGATTAAGCTTGGATACATTATTGGAGTTCTAGGGAAAAAGTTGTGAAGTGATCTCCTTTCGTAATGATGTTTGTTAATCATATTTGCCGAAACTTAGCCCTATTAGGGTGAACTGCATTAAATCATTGGGTGTTTTGTGTTACACGCCTTTTGTTATATTTGTCTAACATTTTACTAGCCTATCCACTCAAATTATACCAACACATCTCACAACAAAGGAAACAAAAAGAAGTTTCACATGGGGGTGTATAATGGTGAAAATTTGCCACACATTTGGTAACACATAATATACCTCCCAACAAGGTGGTTGGATCCTTTCCATTCTGGAAAATCCCAAAGCAATATGCACCATGCACCTTGGAATGCTTTATGTAGACATAAACAAGATAAAGCAAAGAAAAGAAAGTCAGTCACTGCATATTAAAGAAAACAGTTGCAAGGAAAACAAAAGCCCACCAAAATATTTCATTGTCAGGAGGGCCAGTTTATGCAAATAAAGAAGAAGAAAACACTGACCCGGAACAAGTAGTTTTCAGGAGATAGTAACAGCTTCTGTCCATTGCCAAATACCATTTCAACGACTGGAAAGGTCATCGAGAGTTGCGAGACATCACTGGAGCAGACATGAAGGTTAGGCATTACTTGCAACACCAACATAAGCAATCAAACTAATAAGTATAACCACAACCTTCCAGCACCAGAGAAGCAAATATCATTATAATTTGGGTCAGGACCACGAATCCGTTTAAGTGAATGCAGTTCCTTTATAATCTGCATGCAGAGACAGAAAAATATCACAATAGAGTAAAAAGGTAAATGAACTACAAGAGGCTGAAAGTATAACTGAATGTGGCTGAAAAATGAAAACTGCAGGTGATAAGCTAAAACACATCCTTCACACAACTTAACTTTGTTTTTTTAGCATCAGTACAGATGTTTTAGGTTAAAGCTTGCTCTGCATTTTCAAGGAATGATATGTCCTACTAAAAAGCTAGAAAAACAACAGTGCCTCAAATTTTTTAGAAGTGTAAACATGTAGGAAAGTTGCAGAAACAGCAAATACTAAGTATTTTAACGCCCATGGGAACATGAATAAATGAATGCATATACACAAGTTCAATGGGTAGGAAAAGTTGCAGAGAGACTCAGCAAATGATAAAGGTTTTAACACATGCAGGTACATAAAAGCAATGGACGCGCAGACACACGTGGGAGGCTGATCGTGTGCACTTGTGTGTACACACAAATAGTACAATCACATAAGGTGTTTATATAGATTTTTTTTCCCTGTTTACCCTGGGTCCCTGACACATGTATAAGCCAAGACTAGTCCCTAATAATGCATACAATCACCAGCAAAGCACGTCTCAAAGATATGATCATCTCGATTGTAAAAAACTTAATTCTACCGTCAGCTAATGGCTTCTAATCGGTCCAAGGGAGAGCTAGCTGAAGTAAAAATAAATTAGAAGTGCAAAGTTTATAAGAGATTGGAAATGCTAAAAATACTGATAAATTGCCAAATCAAAGAGTTTGTGATTCTGTAAGTGCACATGTCATCTTATATTGAGAAGCATACACACATGAAACAACTAGTATACATCCAGAATTCCACACAGATTTATTTTTGGTTTTCCAGACGTTTATGAAGTCCACATAATTCTAACAGTATTTCCAATGGAAGCAAAAAGGAGGAGATTATAATTTATGTCAAGCTACAGGAAGACTAGATTGGATCAAAAAGTAAAGGATATCTGGAGAAGTCCCAGGGTAAACCCAGGAACAAAAAGTTGTAGGCTCCTAGGTTAAGGTCTTCACTGTAGTTTTCTAAGAAAAAGAACAGTATACACACCTAAGTAAAGAAGTTCATTTGCATTTCTATGAGATGGGTTGCCACATTTTTCTTCACTAACTTCATATTGAAGAGGGGCAAGGGATTGCAACAATTATTTTACTAATCCCATAGTGCACACGAGCAGAAAGAGTTTCCTGCCATTACTTTAGCATTTAAGATGGTTTGGCATACTAGCAAACTTGTGGATATCTCTATTAATCAAATTCCTCTCTCATCAAACATAATACAGTACTATCTCTCCCATCTCCTCTGTTCAAGGCAGGAAAACCCTTGGCATGAGAAAACAGTTCTTCCAAGCAAATGATGAGAGAAAAAACCAAGCTATTATATGCAAGAAGGGCATGATCAACATGCAAAAATGCAATTTCAATTTTCATTGGTCATATGATGCTTAGAATAGAGTTTTAAGACACTTGAGGCAAAGAAACAGAGGCTAGCACATGAAATTAATTTTAACCTCTTCAATAACTATAAGTTGGTTTCCTTTAAAGGTCATGGGCAAGGTTTGCTTTCTCTAATTCTTTCTTTCTTTATTTATTTTTGTCTTTTTTTTTAAATTGGATAAATTACATCCACCTCCCCTGTCATATTGGTCAAATATAGTCAGCCCCTCCCTATTGTTCCCATATTTGTTTTAGATTCGCCCTCACATTAGCCCACTGCTAAGCCAATTAATGCCATCTTGTTGATGTCATGTAAAAATAACATTATTTGACCAAAATGTCCTTAATAACTATTAAAGTACTATAATAACCTTGCCAGCTTCAGTAAATTTACCAATTCACCCTTAATTTACATCCGCTCTCCCAAGCAGAATGTCTTCCTCTCTCTTCAGCAAGGGTCTTTTTCTTCTCCTCTCTCACCCAGCACCACCACCTCACTTCCCCTCCTATTTGTAACTCTGTTGTAGAATATTTATAGGTTGGTTATATATCTCAAGCAATTCCAAATTTGAAGTCTCTCTCTCTCTCTCTCTCTGAGCAGCCCCAACAACCCCCTCACCGAACAACCCCTAGTGTACCATATTTTAGCAGATGTAGCGTACCATGTTCCCATTCCCGTTCCCGTTTTACATACTTGAATGATCCGGGTTCTAGGTAAAATAGGGTGGAGAACTTGGGGGTTGGAGTGGTCCAGTAAGGGGAGTGGAGTGGAGGGAGGTTCGGTGAGGGAAGAAGTAGAGAGAGAAAGAGAGATGTGGATGGTGGTGAAGAGAGAGAGAGAGAGAGAGAGAGAGAGAGATGATGACGATGATGGTGATGGGTGGTGCAATGGGGTGGTGCAAGTGAGGTAGTGGTGCTACGATGAAAAAGAGAGAGACAAGAACACTCGGTTTGGGGATAGAATAAGACATTGCGAGTTTGTGAATTTGGGGAGATGGTGCACGGAAAAATGGATTATGATGGCTTAGGGTGGTGTTTGAGGCGAGAGAGACCCGGTGCTCTAGGGGGCTCCAAATGTTTTATACTTTTAAATTTTATTTTCTTTTAAATTTATTATATGTTACAAAGTAGTATTGGTTCATTTATTATATTTTCATTTATTAGGCGGGGCATATAAAGACCATAAATTAGTGACAATTACAAATGAAATGTCAAAATTTAATTGGTTTAAGAATCAAGCGTAAAAGTGTCATTTCACCATTTGTCGTTTCGTCCATTAGCTGACAAAACTCTGAGAGGGGGTTCAGTGTAATTTTTAACACCCCGAGGGGTTGACTGTATTTGACCAAACCTCAAGGGATATGGATGTAATTTACCCTTTTGAATACACAAAACTCAAGGATTTGTGTTTTGACTGCACGAGAATATAGTTCACTTGGCCTTCTCAAGGAGGAGACAGAATAGGGAAGTATAACTTTCCTCTTGCCTGACAAAAAGTCAACTTTTGCAAGTGGTCCAACTCAGGTATGCAACCTATATTGGCTTCTCAAAATAAAAAAAGCTATTGAAGTTTAGAATCCAAGAGGACATATTAAACCTTATTCTCAATAAAAAAAAAGCACTTCAAAAAACACAATGCAAGCTTGAGGTATTAGATATGCCACACAGAGAAATAAAGAGGGAGGGATAGAGTGAGGAGGGGGGGAAAGAAATGTATCCTTCTAGTCTGTTACAAATTTTCATTTTTTATCCCAGGGGTAACTACTTTATGCAACTATATCTACTGTCAGATTAAAACAATTTTTTTTTATCTGTTAGGCAAGAACTACACAGTATTAGTCTATTTAATTCAACACATCCCTCTGCAGAAAGTATTCAGTCAAGCTAGAATATGTTTCACAGCCCATTGGCCAGTATACAATTCTTTTTAAAGAAAGAATATGTTTGACACCGTCATTTGGAGTTCAAATAGAAATTGAACTCAGAAGTATTTATTAGAAACCAAATTAATTAAATAAAATTCAAATAAAAAAACAAACACAAGAGGTAGAACTTAAATAAAGTGAATCTTACAGCATCCTTGAATGCTAGGAATGCTGCTTCTGGTAGGTAAGCATATGTAGTGCCACTATCCAGGACGGTTCCATGTTTTCCATCAAAAACCCTCGGGTTTAAAGACAACTTCTTCCCGGCAACATGTATCTCCTTCAGCTCAATATTGTAGTATGGACTGTTGCCATCCCGAGACTAGAGTAAATGTGTGAGATGTATCAAGTGTATTTGTTATGAAAACAAATACTGTTTTGCATCTATAAGCTATATATTACGAAACATACCTGCGTACAGGATCGGAATTGGTGAAGACCATGTCAGAAGGAGGGGAAATGCCACCAAGAACCATTGCACCACCACCAACATCCATTCCCCCATAGCACAAGGAAAAGGAATCACTAATTACACCTCTATCAACAAGTTGATCTACAACACTAAGATCACCACGGCCCAAACCCATTATGCCATCAGCATGTTGACTGTAAAGGTCGCCAGTTTCCACATTTTCACAACCAAAAGTAGCGCGCTGGGGTACAAGTTCACTTTCATTTCCAAAGGACATAATGTCCTCACCAAGGACACCACTGCTAGAACTCATTTCAGCATACTGTCTCTCATAAACACATTGCACCCTATCACTGTCACAGGTGCAATCAATATTGCACTTTACAGGCTGGTAGGTGCTTGACAATTCTGGCTGGAACTTAGGATCCTGGTCAACAAGCAGTATAACTCAAACCATAGAGAGAAAAAAGAAAAAAGTAAAATTGCAAATATAAAGATATATATATACACACTATATATACATAAGTATGTATCTATCAAACACTTCTCAATTATAAATCAAGCATCTGCTGCCTCTAAAACCTCATAGGTTCCTAAGCCAGGTTGAATCAACGCCTACAGCCAATTACGTGACCAAACAACTTGCACATAAAACAACTTTTCGAGAAAAACATGTTCATTGATTCATCAAGCAATAACTTATCCAATAAGGAGGCAGATGGGCTCAAAAGGTACCATAACAAGCAAGCAAGATAATACATTTCATCATAAAACAGAAGCAGAAGCAAAAATCACAAGAAGCAACCACGTTAAGCTACAGTTTACAAATGAAATTGAGAATACAAAAATCCATTAATTGATTGATATAAAGGTTGGCTATTTGGCACCCTACTCTTGCTGCCTTGCAGTTCGAGCGAGTTACATATATTGAAGAGCATGCCTCAGAAGGCAAAGTCTCATTAAGACGGATCCAATTACAAAAATTTTAAACAGGTCCACCATTTCATACTTAAACATTGACTCATATTATACCAACACCTCAAATTGTTGTATACAGTTCTGTATGGAGAATCCACTACAGAAGCAAGTGTATAGATGTGCAATCCGTGGTTCAAACGATTTAATCCAAGATTAGATAATCACCTGGTGCCTACCACACTGCTCACATGTAGAGCAAGGAACATATGTAACAGTACTTCCCGTATCAACGATAAGAGCGAATGTCTGGGGAGGAGTTCCGATCCAAAGCCTGGTGGTATAGTAACTGCAACAACAATTTAAATTCACACAATTTCAATCCATCCAATAAATATAGGTACAGAGATTTCTATACATGTATATCTGTGCATGTATATAAAATGAAAGAGATCGAAAAGGATGTGAATAGCGAAGGATGCTGTACCCGTTGAGGAGGAGATCGTCGTGGAGCCGCATGTGAGCGTTGGGGTGGCTAGGGTCAGATCCCTGAAGATGGCGACGGGACTTTCCCGCGGCGGCAGCGGATGATTTATTGGAAGAGCTCGGAGAAGAGAGGAAGAGCGGGAGGAACATGGTGTGGCGGTTGCTGCCGCCGTGGGGTGGTCGAAGGACGAGGGTGCTGGCTTCACCGGAGAGACCTGACGCAAGGGAGGAGGAGGAGAAAGCAACCACGGTCGGGTTGAACACCGTGAAAAATAGGATCAAGACGGTAGTGATGGCGAAGCGTGACCCCGCCCGCGCCATTTGGTCAGGAGAGTGATGACTCGGGCAAATCAAGATGGCTCGAATTGGAGCTCAATTTGAGAGATTGGAAACAAGAGAAGTAAACAAGACGGCAGGTCTCGCTAGAGTTCAGAGAGAGAGAGAGAGAGAGAGAGAGAGAGAGAGAAACTGTCTCTGTGGGGAGGAAGTCAGCGGGGCCTATGGAATAGACTATCATCCAACCTTCCCCACACCCGTCTGGATGCAGTTTGCCCCCAGAAATAAAGAAAGAAATTAATTAATAAAAAATTTAACCAAAAAAAATCTAGGCAGAGAAAATCTTTATGCGTATCCGAAAATTACAAAGAGGCCATTCTTTTGCCTCTTTGTGCTATCTTCAGATAGGAAATTCCTCATTTTCTCAATTTGTCAAGTTTGAAGAGTAAATTAGTTTACGGTTTTTTTTTTTTTTTGGGCAAATTGGGCCGTTTCGAAAAGCAGTACTTTGTAATTCATTGATGTTTTTAATTCAATAAATGCATTCCACCTTTTGACTTATCTAATTTTTTATTCCTCATCACTCCACAATCATATTATTAATATATTCTTCTATATTTTACTGTTCTTCCAAGCTTGCAGAGTAAAATCCTTGAGATAAACGTCCAAGTTTCTATGCTGAGAGCTGATCGAAGAGATGCATAGAGCATAAATTACTAAAAGAATAATAAAAACTACTAGAACCATATTGCATTAATCCTGAAGATACCCCGACCCCGAGTTCTAACCGTGGAGTCCAAAGAGGAGGAAATCCAGATCCTGCCAGCAGAGCAACCCCATCAGGAGAATATTCTTACTCCCTAGTGATGGCTGATGCTGCTGGAGTTTATGCCCAGAGAGGCTTTAATAACCCTGTATTTCCTTCTCTGTTTTCCCACACCACCACAACAAAAAAAAGAAAAAAAAAAAAAGAAAAAAGGAGGCTACTTCAGATCTGACTAAATAAATGATAGTAGAGTTGTTATAAAAGGGAGTTGACAGCACTAAAATTTGTTTCCAGACAATGGATGGCACATAGTTGTCGAAATGGGAAGCGGGAGCGGGAAATGTTACGAAAAATGAAAGCAAAAAGTGTGGCCAAAAAATATAAAGGAAAACGGGAAGCGAAAAATAATTAAAAAACTTAATAGGAAACTTTTCTAAAACTCAAATGAGACTTTTAAGAAATTTAGTGAAAAACTTTGACAAACTTAGTAGAAACTTCGAGAAAACTTAGTAGAGACATTTGAGAAACTTAGTGAAAATCTATGCAAATAATTTCATAGATACTTAATTAGAATTTAAAAAAAAATATATATAAAAATTAATACTTTAAGTTTTCGAAAAGTTTCTCAAACGTTTCTCAAAAGTTTCCGAAGAGTTTTTTAAAAATTTTCGAAACGTTTTTTTAAAATTTTTAAACAAGTTTTGTATCCATACCAAAAACGCATTTCTATAAAAACGCATTTCTATAAAAACGCGTTTCCGCCCTCCAAATAAGTTTCCGTTCAACTATGGGATGGTATGAGAAATAGATTCCCACGGCCAAGGCCTAAACTATCGTCTTTCCAAATAAAGAAACGGAAACTGAAAGTAAAAGAAAAGGATTGAGCATATAATACTAAACAATTCTTTGAACCAAATTTGTTACTACACTGCTGAGACAGTGAGTAACCCATCAACAGCACCGAGGAAGACCGTTCACTCTCAATCGATATTGACTTACAATGATCAATCCAGCAAATTAAAATCTCACACATTCGCCAAACAGAAACACCACTATAGTTTTGAAATAATATTATATCAGGTCCATCTAGAAATATACTGTTTATAAGGCACCGAAAAAGGCCTTAAAGAAAGAGGACTCGAGAAAGGGAAAAAAAATTACACATGCTTGCATCAGGAAGAAATTATCCAATGAGATGGTCGTCCAGCGTCTCCTCCAAACTAAACTTCCTAGAGTAAACTTGAATTAGTGAATTACATGTACTGTTGATGTGAAGACTGCATTCCACCACCTGTATAACTACTATAATTGGAAGGAGCACTATTATACGCAGATACAGTGACCCTTTCATCCTGGGGATAGTAGCATGATCTTTGATCATAAGCTTGCTGAGCATAGGCAGTCTGGCTAGGAGTTTGGTAAGTATTTGGGCCAGTATGCTGATATCTCTCTGATATTCCTGCATACAATGTTCTCTCGCCAAAAACTCGTGGATCCTGTCTGCCACCACCACCAGCAGAAGCAGGAGCAGCACCAGCCCCACGGAATCCATAAAATCCACCATTTGCTCGTGGCTTCTTGTGTTGCCGGTGTTTACCAGATTCCCCAGACCTCTTCTTATCAGGGTTTGACTTCTCTAGCTGTGTAACCCTTTTCTGAAGTGGATCAAGTGGGTAGTCAACCTCCAGCTCGTATTCTCTAACGCAGCGGATAACAGCCCTAAGCGCTGCAAGCTCTTGAGCATTAGCATCATTCTGCAAAGGAAAGTTTCAGTAAGTACATCACAAACAGAAGTGATAAGGAAACTTTAACTAGGGCCCATAAAGTACCGGTCCACCAGTAGCACTTCCTGAGTTACCAGGTTTTCCTTGTGAGTTCCTCCTTAAATCCTTTAGATATGTCTTTAGGAGTGGCACAGGGGAGAAGCTTTCAGTAAGCTGGAAGGCATGGGCAAAGTGTACGGCATCAATTTGTTTCCCACTGTTGATCAATGCTTCGACAACACCTTCAAAAAACACGGACATGAGTAAATTCCAAATCTGATTTAGAGTTATATGCCTTTCAAATTGGGATAGGTATACCACAAGTAGCCTTTCGTTACCAATTGATTTTTGCATCCTATGTTTCTCCACAAATTAACATACTATACCAAACCTAACGGGATCAGTTGAATGGGCACCTTAAGCTTAAGGGAAAGATGGTTGAGTCTCCAGACTCCATCAGGTTAGTCTATTAAAAGGAAACCAACCTGGCATTTTGTGTGTTAATCCAAGAGAACGGCAGAGCTCAGGCGCCCGCCTCTGGTGAGCAACTGCAAGAACAAGCTCGCAGAGTTCTTCGTCATCAAACTCTGACGCAATCCTAAAAGTTGCAAGGAGCTGCAAGAATGCCTCAGCTTCCAATGAATTTCCATTGGCAGCATCAGTGTCTGCACCAGCCAATTTAGGCTTCCACTCATCAGCAATGACCTGGGCTTGCTGCTTAATTTCAGGGTTCAAAAGGTGATCAGCACCTGGGTCAGCCCTTGCCAATAAGGTGGACATGGCTTCCATAAACATAAGACAGGATTGACGCATGCCCTGAAGGGCAGCATCCTTTTTATCCCCTTCTCGGGTAGTGTCAGGAGGGTAGAATCCCTCCAGTGAAGCCAGCACTAAATGGCCTGGTTTGGTTGCACTTTCCAGTGCAACAGAAAGTTCCGCACGAATGGCAGGTATATTTTTTTGATTCTCCATCATATAATTCAGAAGCCCTTTTGCATCCATCTGCTCGCAAAATTGCGTCAGCTCTGGACGAGGCTTAACTTCGCCAGCCTCATCTTCAGCAATTTCACCTGTTTTGTTTGGGGAATTCTCCTCTGGGACATCAAGGGTTGCATTTGTATCACCAAGAGAGCTACTTACCTTGGTTTCTTTGCCGTCCCCACCATCAATTGGCTCCAAAGGTTCTGGCTGGTGATTTGCCCACGCCTCTGCAATGGCAGCAACAGCAGCATCTTTCAGCTCCTGGATCCGATCCAACAAATCTTGCTCTTTAGCAGCAACAGCACCCTCTCTCTCAGCTAGCATTGTGCAAGTATCGGATTCTTTTTCTTTAAACTCCTCCTCTCTAACTTTTAATTCTTCAAATTTTTTCTTCATCATTGTCTCAAGATGACAAAAGTATTCTTTAATTTCCGACCACTGAACATTATCCTCTGCAGCATCTTTGTGAGCTTCCAGTTCAAGGAATGCCTTGCCAAGCTGTTCAATGAGAGAAGGTTCATCGATTCCCACAACTTGATCATTGTCAGCCATTAATATGCAAAATGTTGGAATGAGCTGCACAAGAGGTTCCATAAAATGCATTACAATAGAAACAAATAAAAAGATCAAGTCAAAGTACTACACAGCATGAGAATGTAAATGTAAGCATACGAGAAATGAGTTACCACATATTAGATCATGGGAATACAATGTCCTTTGGATGTCAGTCACTGAATGAATCAAGCCAGAATCTACTGATGTAGCACCATTGTGCACAAGGAGGAATAAAGGAGAGAAGAGAGGATGAAGAAATAGAAGTGGAGGGAAGAAGCAGTGAGGAAGACAAAAAGAAGAAGAAGAAGGGGCAGAACAGGGAAAGAAAAGAAATTGCCAAAAGAGAGAGGACAGGCTCAAAATCTATGTAGGGAAAAATTATTCCCAGACAAACCAACAAAATTCAATAAACTGAACCTTAGTATACAAATGCTAAGAAAATTGCCAGAAAGTAAATAAAAGAGTTAAACCCCAAAATTAAGGAATCACAAAAATGAAGTCCTAAATTAACTCCAAACTCTCAGTTCCTAAAATGTATATGAATCATTCCATTATGATCCCCATCAGTTATTCCCGCCTGAGAAGAGCTCTCTTTCAAAGAGTAATAACCATGTACTGCTCCAAAATGTCTATATTAAGACGGTGAAACTCATTCTCTGTAATCTAGGTAGCATCTGCATTTCGACCATTTCTCCATGTGCCAAGGTATCGTTAATAACCACCATGGGAAAAGTATCATCCCAATCTCAAAAATCTCCTCAATCCTCTCATAGCCAAATTATTAATTTTTCATGAGTAAACTGAATGACAGATGTGGGATTTGACGAACTAAAAAAAAAACCCTCTTAGACAAAAATAATCCACTATGGGCAAAAAAGAAATAGAGAAGGAGAGAAGAAAAAGAACAGAAGAGAAGGGAAGGGAAGAAGTACACAAGGAGAGAAGAAGAGGGAAATGGAAGGACAAAGAAGAAGAACAACGAGAGAGAGAGAGAGAGAGAGAGAGAGAAACTGCCGAGGGAGGGAGGGAGGGAAGGAGGGAGGGTGGGGGGGTATGAAATCTGTCTATGTAGGGCAAAATTGTACCCACACAAAAGCAATAACATTCAGAACACTGAGCCTTAACGTGCAAAGGCTAAGAAAATCCCAAAAGGACATAAAATAATTAAATCCCAAAATTACGGAGTCACACTCAATTATAGGCTAAACCCTCGGTTCCTAAAACATGTAGGAAGTCTTCCATCGTGATCCCCATGATCTGTACTCTAAGCCTTCCACGCTTTGAAACTAGCCCTTTTTACGCCTAAATTGCTTTGCATCATATAATATTTTCAACAAAACACGTCATATGATACCCCACCCCAGAGCACAGAGTAAAACTATCAAATACAACTCTTGAAAACCATATGAGAAAGACCAACCAAATGGGACTCAAATCGACTACATTCAATGTCACAGCATCAACTGAAGACAAATAGATTTAGTTAGCATTGCTATTGCAAGTCCAGAAAAGAAAAGGACATAACAGCAAATAAATAACAAAAAATATCTAATTAGCATTGGCCAACGAATTTTATAAGTACTACTTTTGAAGGAGAAAAGGAAACTTACTTGGATCAAAACACTACAGAACAGAGTGAAAATAGCTTCTTACTTGATGCACTAGTTCGCTATAAGCCTACAACTATTACAATTTTCAACCAACCCTACCATCATCACACTTTCCTACCAAAGGCATCACTAGCACCACCACTGCCACCATGCCACCGAAGCATATCAGTACAGAACCAACACCATTCTCACAGTGCCCTCACCAACACCATGCCATGGTTCATAACCAACCCCAATTACCAAACAAAATTCTCTCTGCTACCATCTAGTTTACAACCGCTGCCTCCAAAACCACTATCTCACCACCATAGCCACCACCATTACTACTCTACCATTTTGTTGCCACCAATACACAATCCAGTATTCCCCGAAATTTTGGATTTTTTTCCCAACAATTCAACAAGAACATAAATCCCCCAAAAAAAGGAAAAGGAATTTAAAAAAAAAAAAAAAAACCAAAACAAAACAACTAGACTTCCTATTTGATTAGCAAAAGTACACCCATATAGTGATAAAGATCTACCAAACAGGACCTTATTATTTTAATCTAGTAACCTATTTAGCACGTATCACTTGACTTTGTAGAATACAACTCTTTTTACCACTAGTTGACCACCTTTCCATGATATAAACAACATTGTTGCTAATTTTCTTTAAATTTTAACAAAACTCACTGACCTTGTAGAAACTGTAGAGAAGGCACACACTACAACACTGGCCCTAATTTAGCTAAAACATAGAATAAACTAATGGATCAACGCACAAACTATCACCAGATAGAATTAGGTAGTCTAATTACCCAAGTTTGCATATTTTCCTATTCTTTTATTATCAAAAAAAGAAAACAAAACAAGGCCTTAAGGCCAGAGCTCATCCCATCCCTGTGAGGTGTTGAATTATATAAGAAAATAGAAAAAAAATCAAACTGCAGAAATTAAGGAGACATATTGCAACCACACTAATTCAACTAGAAGAGAAGGATTAGGTCCCTCCAAGAATTGAGTAAAGTTCTTATCACACGATGTAACAAAAAATATTTTTTTAGTAGGAAAATGCTCTTTGAGAAAAAAGAAACTCAAACTAGATGATGGAGAGTTGGAGACTGAAAACTATCTACAATTTCCTCCATAAAGGACAACTTCCAAAGCCAACCAAAACAGATATTTTTTTATTATTTTTATTGGCAAGAGTTTATTCTATTAGGGGAAGGGGGAAGGAGCGCTAAGGTGGATTCATCTAATTCTCATTTCTAAGGACACGAGGATACCCAAAAATAACACCATAAAATGGTGTTCGTAAAGTAACATAGAGCATTTTGGGCAAAATATAAAAGTTTTATACATTGTTATATAGTCAACTTGAATTATTAGGCATATTTGCTCGGTGAATGTCTAACTACACATGTTGAACACATATCTCAATACTCTTACCCGAGCATTGCATTAAGTATCCGACACAAGTACTTCACAACTTCATAAGGGTCCATGTAACATAGCTTGGTTGTACAAGGCTCCAACCGGCAGGGCAAGCCAGTTGCTCCAAAACAAAACGTAAATAAAATTAACTGGCATAATTTCCTCATGTCATAAGTTGATTTCAGTGGATTGTACATCGTTCAAAACAAATAAAGAGTAACATGATGAGAGGATGAGGATTACATAATTGAATCGGTCAAAAACTAAAGATATGTCTCGTACCAATCATGTCATTGGTGCACTATGGACAACAAATTATTGATCAAGTTCGAACATGATTCTTTTGCTGACGAGGCATTTCATACCTTCCAGCCTATGACTATGTCTTTGAAACTGACCAATATATAATAAGAAACATGGACAAATGCTCACACAACTCAGTTTACAAACCTGTTCAATGCATTCACAATACCTTCTTCTAAGCATGTAACATGCTGACAAAACAATAGTCATATAAATTACTAAGGCAGATGCAGCAACCAAGTTGGTTAACCAAGCATCTTATAACACCCTAAACTATGCTACACCCATGGGCAGCGCCACACTGTCCAATAAGGGGTCAATTGACCCCACTGAAGTTTTTTAAAGAATTCTTAATTAGTGCAATATTTCCCACAAAACTCAATATTTATATAACCAAAATATGACTTGACCCCACTGATATGTCTCACAAGGTAAAGAAGGGAGCCATGTTTAGTAAGAAAAAATTTTGCAGATCCTGTCAAAAATAAGAAAGTTAAAATTTCTAAGAACTTATACAGGTGAAGAACTAAAAGCTTCTAAAATTTCTATATATTTGAAATATACATAAATGCCTAGGAAATCTCTCAATCCATAATTGTTACTTAGTTTTTAACTATTAATATAAGAAATTATTAATTTCACACCTATTATGCATTCTACCATAGTCCATTTTTTACACTGTCAGACCCACCATATGAGAATGAAGGCTATGGAAGAACGCATAACGACACGAAATTATTAGCTCGCTTAATAATATGTAACATATATTTCGAATAAAGAAAAAAAGTCATAACCATTCAACTTCTCTCACTAGTAGGCACAAAATGACACACTTCCACACCATACTAGTAACAATACCATTTAACTCTCCTTTCCACATGGCTTGTGTGGGGGCCTCAAGCAAAACTCCTGTATCTAAGTGCTCTTTTTTCTTTTTTTGACTTTTTTGATGACCAGGGGTATTCCCACTTTCGATGGGACACTTGAGCAAGCCCATCACACCAGGGGTCGGGTAATCTGGGATAAACCCAATGGGCTAGCCACCCATGAGGAGGAATTGACCTAAGTACTCTATTTATTCTATACCAGGTAACTACTTCTTTGCCTTTCATTCGAACATCATAACCACTTGAGTGTGTGTGCATAACCTCAAGACTGAGAGAGACTACATCAGCTCACTGTTTTCATGTATTAACAGGAAACAAGTTCACACCAAATGCTAAATATAGAACACCCAGCAACATAGGTTATTGCCTTTTCAGAATCATCACTGCAATATATACAGAGAGCTTGTCTATAATTAAATACTATCTCATTTCGGTACCCACTCCTGGAATCCTCAAAACAAAAAACACAAATTGTCAAACTCTTATTCCCATCAATATGCAATCCCAAAGATGTGCATATATGACTACATACATATATACGTATTTATATGTATTCATACACACAGAGATGATTGGGCGAGGCGAGGACACGCCAGGAAGTGACAGGGTTACGCACAGCCAACAATGAAACATACAATCTGCCCTAATATCCAGTTAACTGTGTAAATCTTCCTCAAAATAGAAAAATACTCCAACAACTGGCGCATGAAATCAAACAAGGCATTGCCGAGCACAAACAGCCACAAGATACATACTACAAGTCCGATACGGGGCTGCAAGGGAAGTAGAAAACGCTAACCAATACAAAGCAGGGGCAAAGAAACGAAAAATATATATGTATATGTACATATCGCGTACCTCGAAATGTGCAAGCAACCTTCAGGTAACAGAGTGGCGTTGAAGAGGTGGAGGAAAACCCTAGATTCTATTCTCAGCGAGAGTTCGTCTTCGTCTTGGAGAATTTGTGAAATGACGCTACGCGATGTGGTAAGGTGAAGATTACTTCTTGAGCCTATATATTCGTTCTACGAAGGTTCTTGTTCTTGCGGAGCCGGAACCCTAATAGACAATAATCAATACTCAATAGCCAATACCCAATAATATGCTCGTGAAATAAATTACTCGCGTAAATCATATGCCCTTTTTAAACCAATTCGCCCTCTGTCTCTCTCGCCCCTTAAACCAATTCTCTCCCCCTCTCTCTCTTTCCATCAATGATAAACTCCATTTTTCAGTTAACTTTGCCGTTCTAGGGCAAATAAGGAATTCGAAAATTTATTCGATATCGAGATAATAAATTTGAATTATAAAATTTTAATAAATCATCGCTCTATTATATTGAAAAACTTAAACATTCAAAACTCTATTAATATCTTAAATAATGTTTAATAAAATTTTATATTGAAAAGCTTAAATATTATCTTACATAATACTTATTAAAATTTTAACTATTTTGTAATATTTGTGAGATTCAAAAAAATTGAGAAACTATTCGTACATGCATAATAAAGTTTAATTTTTTTAATGAAAACATCAAAATAAATTTAAAAGATTTCAAAAAAATTAGAGATGGCAATTTGACATGGCAAACTTAAACCCCACTTCACCCCACTTCTAATAGTACAAATTAGGGGTAACAAATAAGCAAAATAGTGCGACTTAACTGGGAGAAAATATAATTTGAAAATGGGTTTGAAACGAGTTAGAGTTTAGCTCACCTTATCCCGATTATATTGTAAAATACATTAAATATCCTTATTCTTCTTTAATAGTACAAAAAACCTTTCATTTATAGAAGTAAATATTAGCATTTTATGTAGAGTTTAAACCATCCCAATCTGAACCCAATTGACTAAAGTGGAGAAAAAATTGGGGTGTTCTCCCATTAAGAGTGGGTTAAAATTTAGCCTAATTTATCTAGAATTTGCACCATTGCTAACCCTACCCATGGCCCGATATACCCCTATAGCCTTACCTTACCTAACTAAAAGCAAAAGAAATTTCAAATTAGAAAAAGATTGGGCAAAAATTAGGGAAAAAATTTAAAAAAAGATACTGAAAGAGAAATCTCATCTCATCTCTCTCTCTCTCTCTCTCTCTCTCTCTCTCTCTCTCTCTCTCTCTCTCTCTCTCTGTTTTTTCTTTTTTCATTAACCTTGTAGAGAAGTAAGTCGTCCAAATCAATTCGCACAAAACTTTGCATGGATGACTTTTACCACCTTGCATCATAATATAGAAGGGTTAGTATTTAGCAATTATTTGGTAAATTTCAATCCCAATACACCATTTGAAGAAGTTGCAAGAAGATTTGATCTAATGCAAGCATGTCATCGCCTTACATTGTTGCTCTCCTAAAAAATCTTTAACTACCAGATTTGATGGTTTTTCTTAGATAATGTGTCCATTGCTGTATAAAATAGAAGCATATGCAAACTAAGAAGCGCAGTGTGATCTCTTGACAGGAATTCCACCCCCTAAAACACAAAAAACAAAAAACCAAAAAGGCAGTCTTAAGCGAACTCAACTCATAAAACAATGGCAAACAGGCATTGCATTTTAGAATCCTTGCAAAACAATGGAAAACCAACTCAAGACACCAAAACAAAGTTCAATTGCAAGATCACCAGTTGTAGTTCAAGTTCATTTCTTTGCTTAACAACACGCACAACATAAAACACAAAAGGGGCAGGAGAATCCACACAGAGTGACTATACACTGAACAGAGCCCAATATCCAGCCATGGAGCCCAATCCCCCCACAACTCGTTAAAACGAGAAGCGGAGGAAGAGGCTATAAACTGGTACAAAATCAGTGCATAATCGTTTTGTGTGAATTCCCCTTCCCCTTTTGTGTTTGATGTTGTGCATGTTGTTAAGCAAAGAAAACGCCAGTCAGTTAGTTATAATCCCACATCGACGCGGCACGAAGTTCATTTCTTGCTGGCATACATATAAGCCCATATTCAAATGGAACAAATTATCGATTCTGCATGATAATGGAACATAAAATTCCTGAATCCAGGAAGACCAAGAGGATGCCAGTAAATGAACATGGAATGGTATCCCCATTCCATGATTTGCTTTTTCCTTCCCATCAGCTGCCTAAACGAAAAATCCTTCCATGCCAAATAACAACGACGGCATAATGGGCTCACACAAAATTGAGCAGCAGACAGAGAAACAGAGAGAGAAATTCAATAATATCAGACATTGAAGGAGCCAACATCATTGAATAACTTAATTCACTAAATATTGTTCAAAGCAAGTGTGGACATCGCCAAGCACTGCAGCTTCAACATTTCTGCAATTTATGATAGACAATACACAACTTCGCATGTTTTGCAAGTAAAAAAAAATATGTTCTTGTATCAGCCTTTTTCTCACCCTCCATGTAAACAGAAGGTAATGATATTGTTTGCAAAGAAACTACAACTGTTCGTTTCATATGACACACAGGACCTACTGTAATCCGCTGCTGCAGACATATACACATTTAATCCGCACAAATATGCGTGAATGACAGAAATATATGCTTTGCCCCAAAAAAATCATTGGCTACGCAAAAGCAGTTTAGCAGCCCACTGTTGGACATACAGCATGGTCTATAATTTACATTTGATACTAGTGTTGGAACGATTGGTCAAGTCCCCGTGTTTGTCAACCTTTTGGTATGTAAAAAGCCAAGACAATTAGAAAAGGTAATGCACCGTGATACAAGGTATATAATAAATGCAACATATGCAGCTGTAAAAGCAGATACCACAGAGCCAACCAACCATCCGTTTACTTCAGCAGAGAAAAATTCCAGCAAAAGATACCCATTGATCGCTATCACCAAGGCAGCCACAAGCCACGAAACCATCTACAACCAAACAAAAAAAAAATTTGTGAATCCAATAAGTAACATTCAGCAGCATTCAACAGCCTAACCGCTAGGCAATTCACATCATAGGAGATGAAAAATAGATATTTCTTCATTTATCTCTCACTTTTGTAATTTACGGGCACTATGGATTGCAAGAGCAGGACACCAAAAGGTTGATCAACAATCAAGGAAAAATAGCAAAACAGAGCCTCTATGTAACAATGGCAACTAGAGAGACAAATATACAAGCTTTGATTTAATCACCATTTTCTCTCTCTATCTTTCTCTCTCTGTTTTGTAACACAAAACTAAGTTATTCACCTATGATTATGGCTTCACCGTCTCAACTTTCAACCCTCCTACTCTACCACTAACAAAATCAATCCAAACTGTCTAGCACATACAAAATATATCTGAAACATCCCCATCCTTACATTGTTATCTACTGAGCTGATTTAACTATTGTTCTACCATTGCTAGCAACAAAGCAACATAAACGAAACACCAACCTTACAATAATTTTAGAAGATAAAATCACCAAAAGATAGAGATTGATCAACCTCACTGATAAATGGACTATTTATGTGAAAAAGTTATGTACTGCATCACTAGCGATTGAAGGCTTAAAATCAATTCATGCATTCACAAGCAATCAATCAAGGCAACAAATATAAGCAACCTTAACCAATTAGGCAGTAAAACTAATGGGTCACCAAGAGTGGCAAAAGCTTATAACCAAGATTCAGAAAACGAGAATAAACAACTACTACAAAGTATCAACAGAGAGAGAGAGAGAGAGAGAGAGAGAGAGAGAGCGAGCTAGTAAGGATATACCTTGAGGACAGGACCAATTTTGAAAACGCCCATGACCTCCTCCTTAGACACCAAACAAAGAAGGGGAATAAGCGCAAAAGGAATCTGAACTGACTGAAGCACATTAAGCCATTCATTCAGAACATCTAACGAGTCCTCGGAGGTATCAAAAGCAAGAGCAACTATCATAGTTGGGACAATAGCACAGCTTCTTGTTATCAAGGCCCTGTGCCACTTCTTCAACCGCAAGTTCAGAAAACCTCCCATGATAAACTGCCCAGCATAGGTGCCAGTTATGGTGCTACTTTGGCCAGCAGCTAATAACCCAATGCCCCAAATATATAGAATTGGGAACCACCCTCCCCCATACTTCTCTTCAAGATACTGCCCTGCATTTACGAGGCCAATACTATTGGCTACATCAGTACCGTAAAACGCTTTGGCAAACACAGTCGTAACAAACAGATTGATCATAAAGGAGATTGCAAGGGCAGCAGTGGACTCTATGGAGTAGTAGTTGAGGGCTTCTTGAACCCGGCCGATCTTGCGCTTGTCAATCTCTCTTGATTGTACAAGGGCAGAGTGCAAGAATAAATTGTGAGGCATAATAATGCACCCCACAACACCCACAGCCTGCTGTATTGTTTTCGAGCTAAGTTTTGGGATTAAGATACCTGCAAGGAGATCCCTTTGTCAGTGCCTTAGAATCAGATAAGTTAATGGTTTTGTCAATTCAATACAAAAGAACGGCCAGACATTAAGATAAATTTGATAATTTGTTAAAAAAAAATGTTCTCACCAAGAAGAAGTTCTACCCCACTGGGCTTTGTTTCACCAAACATCCAAGCAAATGACAGTGCCATTGTTGCAATAAGAACGGCAAAAACTGCTTCCAGTTTCCTCACACCATAGTTCTCCAGAAATAGAAAGATGAAACTGTAAAGATAAAAATGAAGGATAGAAATGAGAAACATAATTAATTTCAACTAACATCGTTTCTGTTTGGTTCTTAGGAACAACATGTAGGAATTAAATATTAAATATTTAACCATTTCGAATCTGAAAAGGAAAAAAACATAAACTCCACTTAGATTCGTTGTGAAAACCAACACAGAATGAACCACAACAACTAAAATTCATTGTTTATTTCACAACACACATCTACATATATATATATATACATACACACATTTTCTTATCGACCCGCAGAGGATTAGGTAATATTTCATTTAGTCAAAAATAAAAATAGAAGGCTAGTTTCTGACAATAAAAAACTCAGTAGTACTTAGAAATTATGATTTATAAATTGACTCCAACTTAGGGAGGAAAGGCAAAAAACAGCCTGGGTTGCATAACCATGCAAAACAAAAAATTCCAGAAAGAACGTAGGAATCTCTAATCATGTTGCAAGAAGTGAGGAAAAAGAGCGCAGAAAATAAATGCTCAACATTGAACACTTCTCAACCTCCAAGCTCGAATTTTTCAAACACACTATACAACAATTTTTCTCCAAAAAAAAAAATGCTCAAAACTGATAAACCACACCATTATTGAAATCTGGGTGTAATAGCACAAAGAGAGTTGAACGAGATTACCAATCACAAGCTGTTATAATAACACCAGCCCAAAGAGGCACAACACCACTACTCAGAATCTTGATGGCAATTGCACTCCCAATGACTTCCTGAATGTCGGCCCCAATCAGGGCAAGCTCAGCCATGAACCACAACAGCAAGCTGGCCCATTTGGGGTACTCCTCCCTGCACAGCTCGGCCAAGTGGCGGCCGGTGGCGACGCCGAGGCGGGCCGCCAGGAGCTGGACGAGGAGCCCTATGGCGGTGGCCCAAAGGAGCAACCACAGCAGAGAGTAACCGGCAATCGCCCCGGCCTGAAGATCCCCCTCCAGGTTCCCCGGATCGAGGAACGCTATGCTCATCAAGAAACCAGGGCCAGTGAAAAGCCAGAGCTTCTTCCATGAAAACGGCGGCGTTTTAGCCCAGTCGTCGTCCCCTTCGGCCCCCTCGTCGACACCGATGATGTGGACTTTCTCGGTCGTTTCGTAGGCTGTCTCTTCTCCTACCTCTTCCTCATAGCAATCGAGTGTCCTGTCGGCGAGCAATCGTTCTTGCTCTTCTTGAGGTGGCATCTTTCTGTGTTTGAGGTGTTGACACTGTTGGCTATAGCGGTGAAATGAAAGGAATGGTTGTTGCCTCTGGTTTTTGATCGTCCTCGCCGTTAAAGAGAAGGAAGAGGAGGAAGATGAAGCTTTGAAAGTATTATGAGAAGTGACAACTACCAGTCCGCTCAACCCTTCTCTCTCTCTCCCTCTCTTTTCATATTCTCTGTCCCAAGGTACAGATTTTTCATTGTCCATTCAGCTGCGACCAACGAATCAGGGTATGACACCGCATAAGATTGATACATGCCCCCGTCATTTTGAGTGTGTTCGAGGGTGTTTCTGTCAATCACAAGCTTAGTTTTAATTTGAAATGACAAGAAAACTTATCGTGTTCTGACGTGGAGCACAATGATGCGTGCCTCGTGTGCTCACCGGTGGGACCGAAAAATTGACACCCAATATGGCTCTTTTGCCCTTTTGCTGACGGAGCCTTCAGAGCTTTGACACTCACAATTTTTTAGGGGTTTTGTTTTTCCCTTCAAATTTTTTTTTTTGTTTTGTTTTGGGGTGAGTTCACTTAATTGTCTTCATTTGATTCCCTCATTTACTGCAGCTCAAAGTTTTTGGATGAGAACATTACAGTCCACTCAGTTTTGTAATCTTTGCACATTATGAGAAACTGCCCACCGATCGAAAACTCTCAAGGGTCCCATGTAATCGATTATTATATGGAAAGTATGAAGGGGGAGTAGTGAAAATGAAATATTCCATCGAAGGCGAACTAAAAATGAAATATTTCCAAATTCTTTCAAGATTCGTCACTATCGTAACCGACAAATATTTGATGTTGCAAGTCAGACGTGGTCCGATGTTACGATGAGGCGCGCCATATGTGGCTGGGGAAGAGGGAAAGCACGAGGAAAGTCGACTCTCCGTGTCGACAACTATGCGGTGACAAGGAGCGAGCGAGTGCCCTCGCCGTGCATGTCCGGTCGTAGCACAAGCTTCTTCGGAGATGCCGATCCAAGACAAAGCTAACTCCAAATTCTCAGCCTCGTGTCATCCCTACTTTGCCAAGTGTATTAGACGATCATGGAAGAGAGTTGGGTCGAACCGTTAATAATACATTGCGTAAAGTTGTGGTGGTTTTAGATATTGGAGTTGCCGTGATTCTGATGCTCCATTCACAAAAGAGTGGCTGATCGCTGCTGCTTTTTGGTTTTGATAATCAACCTCTGGACCCCAATTATATAAACAGAGGTTTGTCCTGGTGCGACTCTGATGTAACAATGTCGACTTCGATGGGATTTGGGAGGCCTGAATAATACCAAACAGTATTTTTCTGGTTTTTGGACCTTATACTACAAGCAGGCGGTGTACATTGGCCCATGGCTGGCGAAGTCCAAAACCCGGTCCAGTTCGTTTCGGGTTTAGAATTGAAATATGGGCCAGTAGAGCGGGGTTAAAATTTTAGACCCGACAATTTTTTGAGCTGTGCTTATATAGAATTAAGATCTAATATTACTTCTTTTCCTTCTAAAAATCCATCATTCATTGGTGCTTTGCAATGAGAAGTACGGAAGTGCTTAATGATGATACGATATAATGACTTGATGACTACCAAATTCATCTGATTTAATGCAGTATCAGCACGATAAATTATAAAATCTGGCCAAAGAAAATTATAAAGCGGTTTCAAGTTACCTGCTTGGGCCATCCTTTTCAGTTCTCCGAACATGCCTCGTAGGGTCAGCTCAATTTTAGTAGTCTAGATTTCTCCGAGAGCAGAAAGAATGAAAATCGTTTTCTCCAACATTGCTCAACTGACAGTCGTGTTTTTGCCAAGCGAACTCCAATCCATTGTTTATACTTGCAATGCCAACATTTCCTTCGGCCATCAAAAGCCAAGCAACAGAATCATTTCATCCTCAGCACCCCAACCATGCGATTTTTCTATGCAAATGAAATTTTACCCAGTGGTATGATTTTGTGGGATACAAAGTTTTTTTTTTCTCTGTGAATGAATCTTCGACACACTGGGCATGTCTTGCTTTCCCCATCGATAATCCTGCAATTAACAAATTTTTTATTATACTTCTTAGTTCTTGTCTCAATTCATTTGGGAACTTCAAATTTCTAACTCACTAGCATACCTCTGAGCACAAACATGAAACATGGCATGTAGCACAGTGACCACAAGGAACAAAGATGCAATTCTGCTGCTCATCATAGCAAATTATGCATATTTTTCCATCATACAAGTTATCCGAGAATTTCCTACTGCACATTCCAGACTCTGGATCTTCTTCACATGTTCCATTTGTGAATGAAATTGCCTTCTCTGGTAGCAAATGGTGAGTCTCAGTTGTTGTCACCCGGTCTACAGTTGGGCCATTTCCACAGTCCCTCAGGTATTTATTGATCAAATGGACAACTATCACGAGCACAGCTGCATGAAATATACCAGCATGACCCAAATTTAAGTATTTCATTGTTATTATTCAATTTAAAATAATAGATATAAGTGATCAATCGTCAAAAGCTATGAAAGCAAATAGAACTAGATCCAATCTGTCTTGAACAAACAACCTAAAAGGCTAAAATAAATGCGTGGTAACTCTCCAAGTGACTTACCTAAGATCATCGAGTCACGAAAGAAATTAAGTGCAAGATACCATTCAACTTGATCATCCTGTAACCTTTCAGATGAAAAAGAGTTCCATCAATCTCACAATAAATGGTTCGAGAGTTCAACATGCATGATCTATTCGCAAAAAGGGGTGTTTGACATGAGAATAGATGTGGTGCCTTAACTTCAATTGTGGAAGACCTGTTTATGACTCTGTTTCTCTGATCTCCTGCATTCTTGTTCTACTGGTACAGATAGAATTAATTACTGAAAAATAGAAAACTAGGCGTCATGAGAGCCTGTATAATCTTTCAACAAAATAGATAAAAGGGTAATTTATAGAAAAAACTTGGGAAATGTTTGGACACCATTTCTATAAGTACTCTTCTTGCTTCTCAAAGCAAGAAGTTGCTTTCATTTACCTTTTTGTTCCAAATGCAAGAACTGTTCTTAAAAAAAAATGTTAACTATTGTTTTCTTGGCATAGAGCCGAGAACATTACATGGTATTTTCAAGACCACACTGAAAATGCAACAACCCAATTTTGCTTCAGAACATTTGAAAATGACACCTAATTAAGCAAAAAACTTTTGTTTTCAAAATGCCACAGAAAATGAAATGCTGTCACTTGGGGTCCCATATATCCGTTATTACATACATACATATATATAATAAAATAAAATGCAAGGGTCCTAAGTTAGATCAACACACCTTGTGATAATGATCCGACTCAGTCAACTTCTTCCCAACCCCCAGGAAGAAATGCAGGTTAATAAGGTTCTGAGGCTCGGAGAAATACAAGAGAGTAAGAAGTAGTAGTTGCTCTGTTCGGCAATGGAGATTCCAACGAATAAAATGGACATCGTGATGTTGTTATCCACTTCATCAGCAGTCAAATGACTCAAATTTCATCTCTTTGCGGAATAGATTTGCATGCTTTAAGGCATCCAGACCACAATAACATGCCATTACTGCCACGAGCAACAGTAGACCAATTTTTAACAACATTTTTCTTCATATTACTGTAGTTGTACTTGAAAAATAAAAAATAAAAACTAATACTCTGTTTAACTTCAATGAATTGCAGTTTCACTGAAGAGTCGAGCTAACACTACGTAATATACACGAATATCAACTGGCTTTTGTAGCATCATCATACCATGATGAGGACCTTTTTGATTCTATCTTCCACACAATTCCCGCCTTCTAGATGGGCAAGAATTACGTAGCTGGTCAACACCTAAAACATTAGAATGCCGCCGAACAACACGCAGGTTCAGCAAATTACTAACAACTTGCTTCGTCGTTGGGCGTAAACAAGGATAGTGTTCCACACACCTCATTGCCAATCTTGTAATTTTATATCCATCACCAGAATAATAACCCTTATTCGGATTTGGATTCTCTCCATTCTAATTTATGAAATGGAGTTCTCCGTTCTATAATCAATAGCATAGATGTAATATTATCACATGTCTTACTAAAATTATGTTGTTTTGTATTAAAATTTATTTTCTTATATATAATTATGAAATCATTTATTTTTAAATAAATTTTAAATTAACTCATCTGAATCTTTCATTTTTATGTTAGCTGACATATCAACACATCAATTAATGAAATAAAAATTTCTATTCTAAATCATGAAATAGAAAGATTCTAAATCTCCTTTATTCACCCTTCGCATCAGAGAATCTTTGGACATGCCAAAGGCCATTAGAGACTTCTTTGGGTTGTACTCGTTCTGGGCCCATCGATGAACGAGAGGTACATCAGAATCCCGTCTGTCTTCTTTGGTAAAGACTTTTTTGGATATCAACATCAAAAGTAGAATACCGAATGCAAAAACATAGCATTCTCTGTCCAACAACCTGCCAAGAGATTCTTCAGGTTACTCAAAGAATTGAAGCACAAAAGCTGATATATCCAAATTGGTAAACAAATGAGCAAAGGTTAAACTTCCAACATTACACGTTCTATGTGTAACACTTGGATCAGTAGGGGCAATACAAACATATTTCATTTATAACAAACATAAGGAGAAGGGGTTGAGGGAAAAATAATGACAAAATTATTTAAAAATGATACTTATAAGTGATTTAACCATGTTCATTTTCTCTTCACCTATGTATCTCTCCTCTCCTTTCTGCTTTCTTAGATTCTTTAATAAATTTAAAAGGATTCTTCATTCTCAAATATTTGGCATAATAATTACTCGATTTGTGTGAAACAAAAAATTGCATAAACCCTAAAATTAGTCGAAGTGCATGTAAGTTGGCCTGAACACTTAGTTAGTAAAAAAAAAAAAAAGAAAAAAAGGGTTTGTTTGACCACTAAGAGGCAACCATAGTGCGTCCTCTAAAAAAAATTATAGTATGTTAACAAAAGGTATCATCTTGGTTTTTAAATATTATTTCCGTCATGATTTTTTTTTTCTTACACATATTTGATAAGTTTGCTAGTTTAAAACTTAAATTGAGTGAATTTTTTAATAAAATTGCTTTTAAAACCTTAAGCTTCGCAATTGAAAGTACAGGAGCTTTGAGATAACTTACATTGGTAGGAAATAAAATTTACCCAATTTCAAATTAAGCCTCAAAACAGGAAAGGGGTTGCTATCTACGGAATAGGATTCTCTCAATTTTATGGTTAGAATGAAGATCTCTATTCCATTAATTGAGGTGTTAACATAGCACATCAGTTAAAATAAAAATTAATGATTTCAGATGAGTTGATTTAAAACTTATTTAAAAATAAATAATTTTGTAATTATATATAAGAAAATATATTTTAATATAAAACGACCTAATTTTATTAATTTGTCAATATAAAATTCCAACATTTTGATAAGGTTCATCTATTCTATTGATCAATACAATAAAAATCTCAATTCTAACAATGGAGAGTGAAGAAGATACAACCCCGCTGTTCACTGCATGTTTGATGACTTCCGTTTACGCATAGCATTAGAAGAAGGATAGTAATCCAACTGCATATAGAAAATGGTAGGGGTGTTGGTGTTTTATTTTTTAGTGGGTCCCAAATTTACTTCTTTATTTTTCTGGCCGAACACGATAACACTTGCAAACTTTTATGATCCGAGTATCAGACTGTGATATCAAACCTAACGTCCTAGACATTAAGGAGTGGGCCTAAGTGTGGCTTAAAAGTTTGGATGGTCTAGGCCTAATTAAGTGGGCTTTGGTCGGGTCTTGAAAAATATACAGGCCTGAATTCTGTTCTAGGAACTAGGAGCTACAAGTAATTAGCATCGCCACTAAACGGAGGAAACCTTTTCAAGTAATAATTTTTTTTTTATCTAATCAAACCTCGTTTCTCATCAAGCCCAAAGCTCTGTGCTAATATTTGCCCAACATTTTCAATAATCACCACTCACCAGTTTCTCCAAGAATTACCAGATGTATGCTACAACGACCACCTACTTGTAAACCTTTTTTTTTTTTTTTTTCTTCATTGAAAAATTACCGTACGTGTCCGAATATATGATTCATGCAATTATGTGTGTAATTTTTGAACGCGAAGAAGTTTTCATCTGTTTATGAAAGATGGTCAATTTCATGGGACAGTATATAAAATAACTCTTCTTTTGTCAGGTTAGAAAGATTAGATGATTAACACTTGTAATTGGCCAATTTGAGACAGCAACCACATATGATTCTCTTCTTGGACTGAGTCAGTAATATTTCAACATACCTGAAATGCAGAGAATGATGGTCACAATATATAACACTACGAAGCTGATATAACTACAGTTAAACGTTTCGCAAAGTCGCATCCCTTGGTGACTCGTAAAGTCGTATCCGTTCAGTACCACTCAAAGTTTTCACAATTAAATACCATCTATTGCATTATATATATATATATATATATAAGTTGCTTTCAGGGTATATGTTCAACTGGCTAGAGCTTAGCCCAATTAAGATAATTAAATTATTGGCATCTTAGAGATAAAAACGCCGTGTTTAGATAAAAAAATTTAATAAAAGAAAAGAAAAAAGACATAGATTTGAAATCATATGGTATGTCTGGTTGTTAGAAAAAGTGAAGAGTAAAAGAACATTAAAAGAAAATAAGAATTTAGAATCTCTTAATTTGTTCACTTTTATTTTTCTCGTTTTTCTTTTCTTTTTTATTGATAAATCCAAATTCTAAAATAGCATTACAGAATGAGCAACGCAAAAAGAGTTTATCACGCTGCCATTGTAGGCATAGCATGTTAACTTTAAGACACATTTAGTTCCCTGCAAGTTTTGGGGAAAATGTGTGTGATATATTGAACTGATAATAGAAACTAACTCTAATTTGTAATGCATTAAAACGTCCTCCCCACTCTACCCTCCACCCCTCATCTCTCTCCACACACGCATAAGTGGACATATTACATATTTCATAGGCATTTATTCCAATTTGGGTCTGCACATGCATTGATTAATTTTTTAGGCTAGCATATAGATACTAAACAGAGATATTTACTATTAATCGCCCTTTGGTCTTGGCTTAGTAGGTGAAGGGGTGGGATTGATTTGCCTATCTTCCTACGTGCGTTGAAACCAAGTATTTTTCCACTACTAGTATGTTCTTTTTTTAATCTCTTTGATTAATTTGTCAGGCTTAGTAGCTTTTCTTGATTTGGTAACAACTTTGTTATATTGGTATCCGATGTTTTCATTGTGTTTTTGGGGTTGGTTGCAGCTAGGGCATGATTAGTGCATAACTAACACAACTTCGTATGAAAACAGGTATCATATCACTACGATAGGAAAATACTATTTTTTTAAAAAAATTTGTATAGAAAATTTACTAGAACAATGGGGTAGTGACATTGTTATAATTAAAAACTATCAATGTGAGTGTTTTGTTTTAAAGTGAATAATTCTTATCCAACTATATTATTCTGTTGATAAGTTTTGTATAAATTTTTACATATTCTGATTTTTCATAATTAAGAGAGAGAGAGAGAGAGAGAGAGAGAGAGAGAGAGAGAGAGAGAGAGAATTTCAATTAAAAAAGAATCATATCACTGTTCGTCACAAAAGAAAATGATCTCAGTATATATCTATACCATAAATGGTAATCGTCCTGACCTTGACACAATATGGAAGCGTCCATCTGCTAAAACTTCATGATATAAGAAAAATGCTATTTTTTTAGAAAATATGTATAGAAACTTTACCAGATGACGTGATAGTGGTAATATTATAATTAAGAACTATTATGATGGATGTTCTATTTTAAGGTAATGCTATACAAATAAAAAAATTTATATATAATTTATCACAAGAATGATGTGATTGAATGAGAGCCGTTAACTTAAAAATATAACACACTTTTATTTACAAAAATACCACTATCACATCATTCTAGTTAATTTTCTGTATAAATTTTTCTAAAAAAATAGCATTTTCCTTTGTTTTAAGATGAATGGCTATCATCCTATCACATCATTCTGATGAAGTTTTATATATAAATTTTTCTGTTTATATAGCATTACTCATCATATATATATATATATATAAGTTGTGTTCACCCTTATATTTTGTCTCTTTTAAGGGTCGCCTACGTGGCTCTCTAAACTCTCATATATTTTTTAAATGTCACGTTACAAGAGTAATGAAGATTTTTATTGATTGTTTTATACATATAAATGTATCTGAGTTCCCTATTTGTTACAAAAGTCCTATTTAAAAAAATTATATTAATCCACCAATAAAAACTCGGTTTTTTATTAATAAAATTTTTAAATGGCCCACCAATTTTTATTGTAATCTATGAAAGTTCCTAATTGAAGTATGAAGTCTAACCAATAAAGTGTTCTGTTTAAAGATGAAGTCTTAAGTAATTAAGTTCCTACAAATTATCTCATACACCATCTTTTAATAAATTATCTCAAACAATAGTTTATTATACGGGTGCTTATACCTATCCCTTGATGTGTATTATGCTTTATCAATGAATTTCTTCTTTGCTGTCTCAAAAAAAAAAAAAAGTTTATTATCAAACAGTGATATACACACTGCACTTTTATACACAAAAGTATATGATTTAAATTAATGTAATTAGCTAGAAATAAGATAAAATTTATGATAGGTATATTAATATAAACTTATAATTTTTATGATGCTTTTGTAGATCTTTGACTATAAAATATAATCTACCAATTCATTATCTCTACCTCCATAATTTATATTATGACAATTTTATATTATATATGATATGCTTCTCAATTCATAGCATCGAGTTGTCATTTCTTATGCCAAACATAATTACTTCCCGAACATTGTATGTGTTGACGCCTGGTTATATAATAATGCTATACACACATAATTTTATACAAATAATGTTATATAAATAGAAAATTTAAGCAGAATGATGTGTCTTAATAATAGTCTTTCACGTCTAAATGAAATATTCACATAATAATTTTTAATTATAAAACTACTAATAATATATCATTTTAAGAAGAGTTTTTGTACAAATTTTCTATAAAAATAACATTTTCTATTTTTATGTTTATGCAAAATGATATTGCTATTTGTGATCATTATAATTGCAAAAATGGCCACTAATATATCATTTAGGTGGAGTTTTATGCACACAAATTTGCAAGAATAGAATTTCTCATGATATGCTTTGAAGCATCAAAAGTAAAAGTAGCGTGTATTTTCGAATTAATTAATACAAAAGGAGAGAGAGCCTAGATATAACGAAAGAATATGCAGAACGTGAGAGAAAATCCATGCATACAAAGCCCGCATATTTTTGCCAAAGTACACAATAACGCCCTGCAAATTTGAAAGAAATTACAACTTGGCCACCAAAATCCACATGAGACAAACAATATCTGTTGAAAACTCGTAGACTTTTTCAACCCCTTTATTTCGACTTTAACAAAGTTGAAACAATGCCACAGATACGCTTTAGACAAAAAGATCAGTGGCAATGACACCATGCGTACAGATTATTTGAACCTACACAAAGCCTGACCTCGCAAACTCAAAAGACAACTAAAGACACTATCCAAAGCTGGATCACAATCAACAACCAAGAGAAAGAGTCTAGACAGAGAGAGAACAAAGTCGTGTTTGGTTGGTAGCTATAACCAGATATTTCTGGTATTTTCATTCCTTGAGTCAACGTCAACTCCGTCGGGTCATCAGCGTCGTCGTTCTGGTGTCCAATGCGGTGCAGCAGGGCTAAAATGCGCCGAGATCACCCTAGAGTCAAGGAGTTCCATGATGGGTGTGAAGTTAACACACCTTGGAACCTTGTACTGATTGATAGAGGCACCTCTAGAAATGGCATAGTCCATTAGCTCCTCAAACGTGCCATTCTGCACCACTCTTATCTCAAGAGGTCCGATCGAGTTATCCGCGACTCGGCCTTGTCGATACACCGAGTTGAGCGATTCTTCCATAGCTAGGCAGCATTGGTTCAAAGCCTCTTGAGTCGGCCAGTTGGATGAATCCTTCACCATCAATTCCCAGTAAATTACGTAGTGTCCCGGAATGGTTTTCGCCTCGGCATAGCTTGTGTACTCGACCACGCTGGTATTGAATTCGCACAGCAGCAACGAAGCATTCTCAACGGCCATTTGCAACTCGGCCTCGTTGGTCTTGTCCGAGTCGATGCTCAGCAACACGTTCTTCCTCCTTATGAACTTGAACTGCGGGGCCGAGTTGTGGAACCCAGTGACTCGGAGGATGTCGCCAACTCGGTAGCGGCACAGCCCTGCATATGTGGTGATCACTAGCTCGTATTCCTTCCCCACTTCCACGTCGGCGAGGTCGACAAGACGGGGCGGCGGAGCTGACGGGTAGTGAGGAAGAAACTCGAAGTAGGCCATGTTAGGCATTATGGTGTAAGAGACCTCTGAAGGCTTGGCCAATGGCTTAAGATTGAGGCCGAAATAGCACTCCGAAGAGGCGTACATGGTGCAAGATAGTGGTAAGCGACCACTATAATAATCAAGAGTCGGGATATATTGAGCCATAGCGCCAGTAACAATCACGTCGAGATATTTGGTGTTGGGCCAAATTCTCGTGATAATCCCCTCCCAATTCTCACCTCTGCATTCCTTGGTAATGAACCGAGCTAGTTCTGGGTTTGGTTTCAGGATATTGATCATGCATTCTCGGATAGAATTGTCTGTGATTCTAGGGTTTAGAGTTCCAGTTGAGATATCGTCGACGAGTTGCTTCCAGTTGAGTTGAAGGAACCGAATGGCCCTGAGAAGGCCGGAGGCGAAAACGGCGCCGACCCGGAGGACTTCTTCGCGCATGAGGAGGCCGCAGAGCATCTGAGTGTACATGCTTTGAAATGAGTCCGTACAAAGAATGGCCTCGTTTGGGCTGGTGTAAACATTGTAAGGGTCATATGGCCTTGTCTTGAAGTGGTCACTTTTATAGTAGCTGGTGAGAACCGGACGTGCTAGAAGACCACCTGGGGTCTTGGTTTCGGCCTTCACAAACAGAAAGTATAGACCCTTCCCTTTGTCCAACCCCGGAACGTTACTGTTGAAAATCAAATTCAATCATCAAAACCAGTTATGAGTAACTATTGAAAACGAACAAGAAGAACTGTTAAATACTCACAGGTTCATCACGGGCATGAGAAGACTGTAAAGCAACTGTCTTCGATCCAATTCTTCTTGAATAGTTGGCATGAGTTTTCTTTCACCGGCAGATGTGCCGGAACTGCAAATCCAAACTCCATAATTAACCCATAAGCACACCCGCATACGTAAATTTGCATATATCTAGTGAAAGAAGAAATCAAAATATAGTATACTAAAAGGTCGTCACGGAAAATGTTATTCTTATAAAAAAAAAAAAATTCATATAAAATTTGTATGCAAAATAACATAGTAGTAGCAGTTTAATAATTAAAAATTATAATAAATATTTTATTTTTAAGTGAAAGACTATCGTTAAGACAAATTATAGTATATAAAAATTTTATATGAAATGTTTGCACGTATAATATTATTTTGTGGTTGCCTCTGGATCAATACTTTGTGTTTGTAAACATTGTATGTGTGGGAATATATATTATCTACCCATGATGGCTATACCTAGTGAGGAACTCCGAGATGGGGTGCGAAGAGAAAATGGGAGAGCGGTCACCATTGGCGATCCGTTGGATATCCGGCTGCAGATCCTCGTAGGTCACCACCGGAACTTTCGACTTGAACGAATCTCTGTCAGTCGCTCCTCCGAGTTTGAACCGCTGGAGGTACTCGGTCTGGGAATTACGGCTCAAAACCTCCATCAAAACCTTCTCTTGCACCGCGTCAGGGTTCTTCGTCATCTCTTCAATGAACTGAAGAGCCTTAGAGTCCTGCTCGCGCACCGGATGGCCGAGCTGCCATGAGAGGCCAGAGTCAACAGCCATGATCGGAAAATTGAAGGTGGCTTTGAAATCTGAGAGCTTTGGCAAAGATTTAAGATTAATCAAGAGCTGTGTGCTTTAACGTTTGCGCGCAAGCTATCTTATATAGGGAGCTTGAGCAGAGCTCGTTGTCCAACTTGTTACGTCAGGTACCACGTCATACTGAGTAATTCCTCCTCCTTGTGGAAGTGTCAAATTTCAGTAATACCATTATGTATTGTAATTTCAAGATTTTATTATATTTTCTCTCTTATTTTATAATGTTTGCCCAATTATTGCTCTAAAAAAATCAATTTAATCTGAGAAACTTTAATCATTTGATTGTTTAAATATTTTTGAATAATTTTTTTAAGTCTTTTTCGATTGTGTGATATCTATAATGACAATTATATAAGTTTCGAATTTTTACATAAACTAATTTTTTAATCGTGTATTTCAAGTTTTCAATCTTATTTACTTGTATTTTTTTACTGCAAAATACAAGTAAATAAGTTTTACCGTATATTTATTTATTTGGATCTCACAGCATTATGTCTTGTAAGTGAAAAAATAATTAAAAATTAATTTATATATAACATCACTCGTTGTTAAAAGATATATCGACAGTACATAATTGTACAAAAAAATAACGATAACAAAATCTTACATAAGAGAAGTAACTACAGACCACGGGTTTTGAACTTTACAGTATAACTTTGGAAAAAAAAATTACAACAAAAAGCACCTAAAACAAGATACTACATTTTTTTTATTGAAGGGTATTGCTATACAAGCACCTATAAAATTTTATATAAAATTTATGTACATAAAGATATAATTAAATTATTAAGTCATTACTTGACTTAAAAATTTAAGCTGTTAGATAAGGGGCCTAACAATGTATATCAAACTAACAACCTCTCTCACATGCGATCCCGGCTCACATGGAGAGGCAAATAGACAAAACATAACAGGTGCACGAATAGAGACATAATGTAGTGCACAACGAGGAAGCATATGTGTGCCACAATAATCGAACCCAGAACCTCCTAGAACCAGAGATCTGATATCATATTAAGTTATTGACCACCAACTCATCTAAAAGCTCAAGTTATTAGAGAGAAGGATAACTTAATTATTTATTTTTTTAGTAAAGTTCAACATTACCTAGATACGAACGCCATTATCTCTATACATGCCTTTATGCAACCCTCTCCTTGCAAGCAGGTTTTCAGGGTTGAGTTAGGCTCATGGGGTCTTCAACATGGTATAAGAACTGAGTTCTGAAAGACCATCACCCCATGGGAGTTGAGTTAGCTCACACTATTGCTCCACATCTATGCTTTGCGTGAGGGAACGTGTGAGTGAATCCCATATCACTTTGATACAAAGGCCATTACCTCCATATATGTGCTTGGATAACCCTCTCCTTACTAGCCAGTTTTTAGGGTCCTAAATTCAAATCTTACCGCCTACCTGTGAATATTTTCACATGTTTGACCCCTTTGTAATCAAGAGCTTGGTCACACGTTAAAGGGCGGGTGAAGAAATAAACAATTAAGTTGTCTTTTTATCTAACACTTTGAAGTTATAGATGAGTTAGTGGTCAACTATCCTTCATAAATGAAGGTCTTTTATTTTAAAATAAAATACATTTTAAGATAACTATTAATTATAAAAATACTATTGCTAAATTATTATAATTTTTCTCAAGTTAAAATTATACAACCAAACAATTGAGATAAAATATATTATAAAAATAATATAGTTGAATAAGAGTCTTTCATTTTAATATATAACATTTATCACAGAAATTTTTAATTATAAAAATACTATTACCGTATTATTGTAATGAGATTTTTTTGTACAGATTTTATAAAATAATAACATTTGATTTTTCTTTCCTTTAGTACGTCTCTCACTATGGAACAATATTTGACTACTATTAATAGC
Organism: Euryodendron excelsum; assembly: GCA_033060915.1. Classification (NCBI taxonomy): domain Eukaryota; kingdom Viridiplantae; phylum Streptophyta; class Magnoliopsida; order Ericales; family Pentaphylacaceae; genus Euryodendron; species Euryodendron excelsum. The sequence continues at coordinate 39,121,603 of CM065385.1, read as the reverse complement.
CGTTAAGAAAATATTTTGGTTCTGGGAGTGGCACGGTGAGGAGGGGACAAATGGGCCCACAATACGTCAGCGTTGCTAAAGGAAAAGACATGTGGGGTCGACGTGCTGGCCAGGTCACCTTAGCTCAACGCCACACGGCTCTCTTTTCTGGTGAGTCTGTTGGTCACCGACAACGACCGCCTGCCGGTGAAATAGGCAGCTTTTACTGTTTATGGCATGCGAGTCTGCGACACCTACCTAAGCTATATTCACACATATAAGTATAGAGAGGACGGCAGGTAGCTATGCAGATACATCGTGTGGCGGGGGAGGAAGCAATGATTATAATATCATTAAATTGTAAGAAAAAGGATTTGAAGAATTCTTCACTAAACTAGATGACAGATGAATTGACATATTATAATATTATCAGAAAATTAATCAGCCTAACCTCATTTGGGAAAAATATTGTTATGCATCAATCAGTGGACATCCTGGCTGTTGTCATGACTTTATTATTATTATTATTTTTTACTAATTAAAATGGTAAGAAATGGCAACTTGCTGCGCGGGATCATAGAATTTACATTTGTTACGAAATATTTAGTTTGAGTAATAATTATTGAGCAAAAAAAGAGGAGTTTGTCACCATAATTTTATTAAAATATAAGTGATATTTAATTCTTTTTTAATATTATAAAATTCACGTAATGACTACGGTAAATAAATTCAAATACTCAACTGTTAAAAGAAGAGTAGAATTTTAAATTTAATTATTAAAATTAACTCAATTACCACTTCGGTAGTTGTCACGACTTTATAATTAAGCTTAGAATTTTCTATTTGTTCTTGTCCTCCTTGTCTGCTATAGTATTTTATTTAGGTAGAAAACATTTTCATTAGGTAATGGCGGTTCCCTGATCACAATGACATCGTTTTCATCGCATTCTTTTAATGTAGAACTTATAATACCTGATTTCTCCCAATATGCAATATGTAATCTTAGATTGAATTGTTTTTTCCTAATATACTTTCTTATTAGTGTACCTGTCGTGAGGTTAGTGAAAAAAAGAGACAATAATCTGTTGTTAAATAAATAAGAAAGTCAGGCAGTTATTTCAACCACCCCAAACTCCCAAATCCTCATTGCGCGTAGGAAAAATATTTAATGAATTGGTAATACCAAGTCAGTACTGAGTAACGTAGAAATCATCTATTTAGAGTTTATTGGCTTCATAAACATTAGAAGTCTCTACTCCTAAATGTTGCACTAATTGTTTATAATTAACATATATAGTATTTTATGTGAACTGCAATGAATTAATTTTGATAAACTTCCGTTCTTAAAGAGGATCCTAAATTGAGAATGTTGATTACTTCGATTTGATCATATAGTATAATTTTTTAATTTTTTGCTGATTTGATCATATAGAATCTGGTAATTAAATAAAATTCCCTCCACAAGCTATTTCGGTTTGGAAATCTTCGTATATATTAAAACAAAGCTAGACGACTAGCATAGTTATTGGCTACAACCATGTAGCTTGCTGGTTGAGAGTCAATTGTGATCAAGGGTTCATCAGCAAGAAGCGTGGACGTTTCTTCCAAAAATAGCAATTTATAATGTTTTGGACGATCTTTTTGACGCTTGATCAGCTTATGGGGCAGTTTGCATGTTTGTAATGACAAATTCTCGTTGGTCAGTTTTCGGAGTTGAGCTCGCTCCACTGGGGGCGGACTGGCGCACGGCCGAGTAAGTTTTCTTTACTAAATTTTTAAAAATAAAAATAATTTTTTTGACCCAACCTTAGTAAAAATAAATTTTGGCCCACTAAACTTAATATTCATTTTAACTATTTTTTTACTTAATTCAAACTGATTTACTTATTAAATTAGAGATTGATTCACACCTTATGGTACTTGATAATAAACTTGAGATCTATTTTTTAGATGGAAGCTTTAATGATCAATATTCTGAAGTGATAGAGATTCGTGGGCTTGCTTAAAAATTAGTTGAAATGAAAAAGGATATTATCTATCTATTAATATATTTGCTTGTGAAGTTAATACAGATCTTATTGGTTGCAACTGCATCGGTCGAGAGAGCTTTTTTTGTAATGAATATTATCAAGATTTTATTCCATTATCGCATTGGAAATGAGTGAATAACTGATTGTTTGGTGATATACATTGAAATAGATATTTTTAGCACTATAGACAATGAAATTATTTTACAAAAATTTTAAAATATAAAACAACGAAAAAAATTATTGTAGTTTGTTACATTAATTTGAACGTTATTTTGTGTAAAAAAATTTGTTATCGAGATATAAAATTTTAAATATTATTGTATTATTTTTATTTTTTAAAAATTATTATTTTACTCATAAATAATTATTTAAAAATATTTTCTGTCACTACCAAAATAAATTTTTGGATACGTCACTGGCTCCACTTGTAGTACTCGTTTCTTTGTTATCATGATCTTTTTTGATTTTTCTACTTTCATGCTTTTGGGTTGTCCACTCGCATTGTACTGTCAAATCAAATTGATAACTCGTGATTTTCTTCAGAGAATCGGAGCAGTGGAAGTGTATATACAAGGGTTTCAAACCCATTGGATGAAATCTATTTTGGCTGTCTATATGATTTACTTCTGCGAATTATCTTGACTACTGGAAACGAAGAGCCTCAGTGAAAGATTGAGCAATTCTAGCTCGAAAGCAAAAGCGCATAAAAGCTCTGAATATTAGGGTTGAAAGATATAATAAATAACCTATTGACTCCAGATCCTTAGATATGTTACTGAAATCATGCCCTCCACCACCTTTTCCATTTTTATATTTTTTTTTATAAACACAAAATCATATTAGCTTCTTTTTATCATAGTGATTACGGAGGTCAGCAAACCAAAATATCAAGTCCACTTGTTGTCTTTTAGCAAAAGCCAAAATAATAAAGTAACAATGAAACTCATTATTGTTGTAGAGAAAGTGCTGCTATAACATCCAAATTGTATGGATAAGAATGCAAGTTTGCGCCAATCCCCGAAGAAGAAAAAAATGAGTTTGCAACAATGAATGGTGATTGTGAATTTTTTTTGAATAATGTTATACAATTAGAAAATTTGTACAAAATTTATTATCAAAATAATGTGATTAAGTTGTGAGTTTATCACTTTAAAATAAAGAATCTGTCAAGATACTTGTTAATTATAAAATTACTATTACCAAATAATTTTGGTACAGAATTTTGTACAAAATTTTTTAAAAAATAGCATTCTTTATTTTTTATTCAAAAAATTATATAAAAAATTTCATAAGAATGATATGACAGTATTATTTTTATAATTAAAGTTACCATAATAAGTGTTTTTCTTTTAAGATATGTACTTCATTCTCAAACCCATTGCTTTAGTAGTGATCATATTGGAGGACAAGTGCACACAATTTCAAACATACAAGATTTGATTTTATCCAGATGAAAGTTCAATGTATTTTCGTTTCATTCCCTTTCGCTAGGGTCATGCCATTCATGGTTGGGTTTTTATGGAAGTTTGATTTAATTGAGTATAGACTTCCAACAACTACTCAAAGGGACTGTCTCGACACCTAAAGTTGGAAACCATGTGCGGCATGCTTAAGCATGAAGCATGCATTTACAGCCTCTGTCCCACCTTAATCCACATGCTCGACTTTTCTCAGCTGCATCAAATCAGGATATTAAAACACGTTGGATTTAAGAAATGACTGAATCCATTCGATTGGAATGATCTGGGCAGGCCTTGTATCAACCACAACTAATGGGTCTATGGGCAGCTGGCAACTTACCATCAATCGTACAAAATTCGGTATGATGTATAATGAACTTGAAATTCTCGCACGAAATTGACTTTTAATCTTTTTTGTTGCGTGCAAGGGAGCATGGTCAAGCTTGTTGGTTTGAACTGAATTGGATTATAAGACCAGTAATACTAATGTCGGTTAGACGACGAGTCTAATGCATGGTTTTGAAATCCTAGATGATAGTTATATATAAGGATAATTACACTTTATTATTTAGTAGTTTGAGTTAAAATTAAATGATCCTATTGTGGTTTAAAAAAGAACACATGACTCATTTGTAGTTTGAATTTATTTACAAAATAGATGAAAATCGTTAGTTTTAATGATAATTTTGTCATAAAAGTACTTTTGTCATTTTATCTCTTGAAATTAAAATATCAAAAAGATGATTTGATCTTTTTATGTTAAAATAAAGAGTTGTCTTTCGAGAGATTTTTTTTTGTTATTTCATCAAATCGTCTTTTTGATATTTTAATTTAGATATAGAAAATGACAAAAATACCTTTACGATAGAATTTTTGTTAAATTTAACTGTTTTTATACATTTTATAGATAAGTCTAAATCAAAGAAATGTCATGTATCTACTTTTAATTACAGAAAAATTATCTGATTTTGGTTCAAACCATAAGAGTTCAAGTACAATTACCCCTGTTGTATAATAGTCTAATGCATTCACGATCTTGCCTTGTACTCAACAAATTTGAAGATGTTGCACGAGGGAAGACTTTTTGACATTAGGCTACGAACATGCAGTAGTTTTAGGGACACAAGCAAATTTTTGTTTGGCACCAATCTAGTTTGATCAACATCGATCATTGAATTTATTGTCAAATTTGAGCAAAGCACGCACATTGCCAAACTATTAGTTTAATTGTTGGGCCAACTTCTCCCACGCTAATTTATTTAACTTGTATTTCTAGGCACTGAGTTGTATTTTCCGTCTCCTTCTTTGAACTGTGGCCAGTTGAATTTTTAGTTTACGTACCACCATTCTCACCGCTAGTCCTTAAATTGAAAATCAATCCTTTTGATTACTAATGGAAATTTTCTATTAGAATTCAATTCCCTTTGTTCTTTTTTTTTTTTTCCTATAACTTTTGAACAACATTTTCTATCAAATTACTATGGTTAGCCGAGAATTCAATTCCCTTTGTTCTTTTTTTTTTTCCTATAACTTTTGAACAACATTTTCTATCAAATTACTATGGTTAGCCAAGAATTCAATTCCCTTTGTTCTTTGTTCTTTGTTCTTTTTTTTCTATAACTTTCGAAAACTTACGAAAAAAAAGTTAGCTGAGAAAAGAAAAGAACTGGTATTTATTTCATAGATAATGCCAACAAATAACGATAGGCTATCCACAGTGACAAACTCAAGAATCATGCTCATGGGACTATGGAAGCCAAACTCAATAGATGACACGTGTGTACAGATGTTAATGAATACAGTAGAAGTTTGGCAGGCCAACTCTAAAGGTAGTAAAATTGGAAGACTTCTTTTTGAAATAATTTCTGGCAACGTCTATATTCGATGGTCATTACATCCTTGTATCTTCGCTATCAGATTGATCACATCCTTTTAAAATTGAACATGCATGCGGCTCTTGACACAATTATAGTGTTGTTCTATTCCAACTTAGACGACAGAAGTTTAAAAGAAGAAAACAACTTCGAATAAAACAACTTCTCTGCACATGGAAGTGGCACTATTTATGAGTTACATATGACCATTTCTAGACCCACAGTGACTGTAGCCTAGTGAATCAGGTTGGATAGATCATGGTTAGGTAATTGTCTGGATACCACATACAAACAATGTGCCTCTAAACAATGAATATGAAAGGACAGAGTCTATCCTAAGTGGTTCTTCTAAGTGTTTGTAGGCACACAAAATTTCAATCAATTACAAATTGTCACCTTTTGCAAAGGCTTGAAAATATGACAATTATTGGTAAATTAAATACTGTCATGCGTCTAATAGGTCTCAAATTAATATTACATAGATGGTCAAATCATGTGCCGTCACATGTCAAAATGATATTATCTCTTTAAAAATAAATAAAGAGGGTAATTATCAAACAACTCTTGATAAATCTTGATTTTATCTCTTTATAAATAAAAATAATAAAAAGATAATAATCAAGTTCGGAGAGTCTTATGAGGACTCTCATTCACCCTTAACTATAAATAGGGGTGTCATCCATCAAATTGAAAAACAATTGATGAAAAATTTTTACAAACACAATTCAAAATGGAAGAATCTCCCTACGGACTTCCAACATGGAAGAAAGGAAGCTTCATCGGATTCAAGTCTCTAAAGCCTCGAAGAACTTTCTTATCTAAACCTTCGATCTCAAGTCACAAATCATGGCAGAAAGCTCTATCAGATTGAAGCCTCTGAAGCCTCGAAGAACTTTCTTGCCTGAGCCCTAGATCACAAACAATTGTTCATAATGAGGCTCTATCAACGAGTTCTTGATGAAGTCTTCAACAAATTTAATATTTTCTTCTACCAAATTAAAGGATATATCTAGATTGATTTGGGAATAAGCAGTCAAGGTTTGATTCGAGATCAAGTTTGAAACCCTTGAGTCAACGTCTTTAAAGAGAACTTAAAAAAACAAATTTCATTCCCAATTAAAAGAACTTTTCACTTAAGCCTTCGATCTTAAGACAATTGTTCGTGACAAACCCTCATCAATCTCTATTACGCTTAAAGCTCAAAGATTCAAATTGAAGAGTTCATTGCAAAGCCTTACAACTTTATTATTTTCTTTCAATAAATTGAAGAATCAATTTAAAAACAAGTCGTCAAGTCCTCAAATCAACTCAATACAAATTCATCTTCTTTTACCAAATTAAAGAATATAAAAAATCTCTACATTCGATTATGGAAACAAGCTATGAAACCCTTGAGTCAATATTATATTCGATTCGGACCTCGAGTCAACATTATTAAAGAAAAGAATCAAAGAATAATTCTTTTATTTAGAATATTCTGTACCTACTTTTCTTTTAAATTAATAAATCCAATTGTTCCTATATTTTTCTGTCTTACTTATTTTTGCAGGCATACCAACCTAGAGTTAGGGTTGTTCCCTGAGGAAGTACGAAGTACAGGGGAAACCAGCAGCACGAGGGCTTGACTCCTCAATTGTCCATAAAATACAAACTGATATAAATCGAGTTGTATATCTTGAGAGCAGTGAATCTAATAAGGTTAAGACGAAACATTTAACTCGCGCGTGATGTCGGTGGGGTATATGCTACATTTATGCATGGGCAACGACGTAGGTCACGTGGCTGGTGAGGAAACATTAAATGCCCATTTTTGGCTTAGTTTTTTTTTTTTTTGTTAATATGTAAAAAAAAGTTAATTTTTTTTACTTTTTTGTTTACTTTTAGTATATAAAAATAAAAAAGAAAAAAAATTTCAATTTTTTGCTGTCCAAAAAGTCAAATAAAAAAATTTAAAATAAACTCTACCAAACGGCCGTAATTCTGAGCACAATTTTGCGGCCTCTTTCACTTTGGTGCATGCAATTAGCCCCTTACACTGGAAGAAGAAAAGAGATCGAGAGTTCTGCAATGTACCTATATATCTATTGATGAAGCAGCAATCTCGCGTTGGCTTGCCCCCAGGTCCGGGATGAACTGCTCTTTGGTCGACCGGTGATCTCCTGCACTAAAACCCACTGGTGTGGTGGGAGCCACTGACCCTCCAGTGTTCAAGGGGATTCACCGACCCGATCGGAGAATGGTTACGAGCATCCGCTCGGCTCTGGAGGGCGAGGACGGTCAGGAGGGGGGACCCGATCAGGGGACGACCGGGTGCACTGGGTGCCGTTCCCAGTCAGGTCGGGGAATTCTCATCACCAGATGCCCTCAATTCATCTGGCCATCTAACTCGTCCCTTCCACGCTCACCGCGATGGAGGTGCTTGTAGTTTAAGTGGGGTACTCCCACTATCGTGTTCTCCCATGAGACCTGTGTCAATTTAGCAATAGAAACGAGTAGAGTTTAGAAATGTATTCAAATTGCAACCGCAAACCAAGAGTGAAATTGATTGCTATGTTAGCTAAAATTTGATCGAAAATCTTTTGGTGTTTGAGGGTTTGGTTTACTAGCAACTAGGTAAACAACTGAATTGAAATTGAAACCTACCACTTGATTCTAGCTAAAGTAAATTGACAATTATGAACATTCTACTTCAACAACCACACTTATAACTAAATTAACTCTTAATTTAACTGGAATTCCAAATGAGCACAAGTAGATATTTAACTTGGTTAAAAAGGGGGTTTGGGTTCAATTGTTCCAATCTACCAATTTTAGCATGAAATTTGAAAGGAGGAGTTTGGGTTAACTCAAATCAAGCACCGTCCAAAGGCCCTTGATTCGGAAAGTTTAGCTTTGAAATTTTAGGGATCTCTAATTATTTTGAAATTAAGTTTTATCACAATTTATGGGTTCTTTAGAAATAAATCACATTTTATTAACTATGATTATAGATCTAAGAGTTCTACAACAATTAATTCTAATATAATTAGAGAAAAATAAGCAAAATAGATATTCAACAAGATTCAAGAACTCCCTTTCATTTTCCATGCATTCCTTGCTAGATTTTTACATTTGCTCCCAAACAATGAGTTTAGCTTGAAGAATTCATGGTTGAGAGCTTTCCAAAGTGTAGAGACAACATCTTGACTTTAAATCAAAAGTGAATATATATTGAAATGTAGAAAATGTGAAAGATTACACTAAATCAACCCAAGAAATCTATCTAAATACTTCCCAAAGCCCTAAATACAACAAAGTAAAGTAAATCTAAGCAAAATACATGATTTTCTCCCATTTTCCCTCTTTACCCGCAGCTGAAAACCTAAAATCTAACTTATCCCTCTTTTTTCTTCGACTGCTGGGTTGTAGGGCAAATCTGCGCTTACCGTCTGAAGTGCATCCAAAGTACGTCTAATATGCGTCTGGACGGCATAACCATTTGGACGGTTATTTCACCGTTTGGACGGTCTTCGGACGAGGAAACTCGGCTCTGTATTTCTTCAAACGGAAAAAGACGACTCTGGAACGGCTTTGGACGGAAAATATCGACTCTGGAACAGCTTTGGACGGGAAATATAGACTCCGGAACTCCAATCTCGGTCGCATCGTCCGAACGGTAATTCGCCCGTCCGAACGGGGCGTCCGAACGGTCTTGGTGTCCGAACGGTCATTTGTCCGTCCAAACGCACCGTCCGAACGGTCCATCCGGACGGACTTATTCTCTTTAAGCCCTTTTTCCACCATTTTATCACCAAAAACCTACAATACATATAAAAAACACTTTAGATCAGTTTATTGCTAAAAATCTATACTAATACCCATATAGAGGCTATCAAACACTTAGTTAGGGGACAAAGATTACACTTTTAGAGTGGAATCACCATCTGTTTGGGGTCAGAGGAATTTCGTCAGATGGCCCAACCACGAGACACGGAGCGCATTTATAGCGAGGGCGGCACAATAATGGCAGGAGTTGTCCCGTCGCTTCACATGCCCCCACGTGGTGGCCAGGGATTAGTTGGTAGTAGTCGAAAAGACATGCCACATCTCGGCCATTGTTGTCCCATCATCGAAGGCCATCAGGACCGTTGATTTTAAAGGTGTAGGGGGAATTTTGTAAGGCGGTTGCCCCCAATTTCGGCCTCATTGCTTTTTACCAAATACGCAGAGAGAGAGGGAGGAACTCAACTTACTTCACCGTTGTTTACACCACCATCGTCGTCTCCATCATCTCCGGCCAACCAAAGGGTGCCCTTCTTCTAGTTTTGTAGCCGGTTTGCTTCAGAAATCGCCGCCGGTGCTTCGAAACGTGGTAAGCTTCGCCCTCTGGTTGTATATACTGGTTTATTACTCGCTGCGTGTCTGTGTTTGAGGGAATGGGCCAGATTCCTGACCTTTGAAGGTTTGTTGATAGGGCGGAATTCTTAGAATCCGTTCTCGGAGATTTGTGTGAGTTGCTTAGGCCAGTGTTTGATAGGATTGAGGGTTGTAGGCCCCTTGGGACTATGTCGATCCCGAAGGGGGTTAGTTCGGATTCAGAAGGGATCGGTTCCAATGGGTACCGAGTCGAAAGGCGTCGGACCCAGGAAGAGGCCTCTGTGGGGGACTCCGGGGGGTCCTAAGGAGTTCCTGATTCAGGGGAGGTCGGAGCTGGGGAGGAACGGGACCAACCCGTTGAGGTTGCTGCCTGAGCCATGGAGGTTGAACCTGGAGAGGGGGAGGAAGAGGATAGCCCCGGGTATGGAGCGGAGAGGGTTGCTTCCTTTCTCGATAGGGAGAATGTCGTCACTCTTCGGCGAGTGTACCAGATCCCAAAAGGGGTAAAGTGTAAGGTCCCCAGCTCTAGGGACCGGGCGTGCTCGCCTAAGGAGGGGGAGATAGCGATCTTTGAGGGCGCACTGGCTGGCGGTCTTCGTGTACCATTCCCCCGGCCAGTCAGAGAGATTCTGCAGAGGTTGCACTTCGCCCCCGGACAGCTCTTGCCGAATGCTTGGCAGATTATGGCAGGTTGTATAATCCTCTGGCAGATCGTCCATGGGAGGGACGTGACGCCAGAGGAGTTCTCGTATTGCTACAGGTCGGCCGAGAGCGGGAAAGGGTACTGGTACTTCTCGGGTTGGTCGACAGGGCTCGATCTGGTCGGCGAACTTCCTTCTTCACACAAGAACTGGAAGGACCGGTTCTTCTTTATTAGTGGAGAGGGCTGGGAGTTCTACCCCTGGGAGACAGACTTCTCTGCTTGGATCCGCAGGCAATGGGGTCATCCGAGTAAGAAGGGTACGTTTGTTTCCTCGAGTCTTCCTCCCTTCTTGTTTCGTGTTTGTTGCATGTGTCGCCCGTTCTGACTTGCGTGTCCTACGGGTGTCAGGTCGGGTTAAGCCCCTTTTGTTTGCCGAGCACAAGGCAGCTGTAGAAAAGGTCCAGAAGTACGAGTTTCGGACCGCCAAAGACTTGGTGTCTGTTGAGGCGCTTGCCCTATACCTTTTGGGACCCGAACCAAACAGAGAAGCCTTGGCTGCAGAACGTTAGAGGAGTGAGTACATTTTTGTTTTTATTATGCTGGTCGTTCTCTAACCCTTCTGGCTACTCTTTGCAGATTGCTAGTCCGCTACCGTTACCCAGGCCGACACTGCCGCGGTTCAGACCGGTCCCCAGACATCCAAGTCAACCCCCGAACCGACCGAGATGAGCTTCGACATTAATTACTTGGCCAGAAAGAGGGCAGCGGCGGTCGGCGCCTCGGGATCGAAGCGTCAGAAGACCGCTGAGGCTACCGAAGAGCTCCCCCTCCCTTTCCTCTCCCGAAAAAGGCGTCCCCCCAAAAGGGGAAAGATCAAGTTTTTGTGGTCGTCAGGCCTCCATCGGGGTATTTGGAGGGTTCTTAGTTGAGGCGCGGCTTGGTCGTTCCGGTAGACTCCCATGCTCATGCTGGTCCAGCTGCTTCTGTCTCGACCAATGTCATCGACAGCTCGGACATGGCTTGGGAAAGGGCGGCAGAGTGTTTAAGGTGTGCTTTTATGGTTAGCGTTTTGTTCTTCATCATCTCTCATGTTATATAAGTTTTAACCACTCGGCTTTCAGTCTCTTGCCAGGGTCATGGCTCTGGGCCATCGCCTAGGGACTTCGGAGAAAGCCCTCTAGGAGGAGAAGGCAACCAGCTCGCCCCTCATCCAGGAGGTCCAGGAGGTCCAGGGCGATGTCTCGACCGTCCGTGCCGAGAGGGATTCTGCTCTAGAGGAGCTCCAGTCGGCTCGGGCCGACAATGAAAGGCTCGCCAAATAGGCCAACAAGCTGCTGCTGAGCTTCTCGGCTGAAGAGGCCAAAAGGTCCGAACTGGAGAAGATTGTAGCAGCCCATGGCGAGGAACTCAAAAAGGCAATAGAGGAGGCCATCGAGGAGTTCAAGAAAGGGGATGACTTCCAGGCCTTGTTGGAGCCCATTTTTCTCATGGGTTTCGAGGCGGCTTGGAAGCAGGCGTTTAAGAAGTATCCCGAGTCAGACTTCTCGAGTCTGGATCCTCTTGACGGAATCGCACCTGTGGACGGCCAGAATGCTATTGACCAAGTGGCTGAAGAAGGGGCCGAAGCGAGTACTGCTGGAGAAGGCCAAATTGCTGAGATTCAGCAGGAAGCCACTGCAGGTGACCAGGTCGGGTATGCTCTGCACGCCGACGCTGAGGGATAAACTGTTGAGCACGCTCAGGCTTGAAGGCAGCTCGGGTCCCTTTGTTGCTCTTTTGGTATTCTCTCTCTCTTTTTTTTTTTTTGGTTGTAAGGGGCATCCTGCCTTTGTACATTTGAATGCCTTAATGAAATTATCTTTTGTTTTTACTCTACGTCTGCTATGTTGTCAGAGTCTTTGGTTGGAATGATTTGTATATTGCTTGCAAGTGCTAGTGGGGACCTGACCAGCAACTATAGCCGAACAGATCCAATACTGGATCTGCTCGGCGCTTGTCTGGGTAGACTTAATTTCTATTACATCGCCAATTAAGGCCCGCTCTCTGCCAGGCACTCGGCCGGGCAGATTCTACTTCTGTGCCATTGCCAGTTAAGGCCTTCTGGATCTGCTCGGCACTTGGCTGAGTAGATTCTATTTCTGTGCCATGGCCAATTAAGGCCCTCTGGCTTTGCTCGGCACTTGGCCGAGAAGATTTTATTTCTGTGCCATTGCCAATTAAGGCCTTCTGGCTCTGCTCGGCACTTGGCCGAGTAGATTCTATTTCTGTGCCATTGCCAATTAAGGCCCTCTGGCTCTGCTTGGCACTTGGCTGAGCAGATTCTATTTCTGTGCCATTGCCAATTAAGGCCCTCTGGCTCTGCTTGGCACTTGGCCGAGCAGATTCAATGTCGATTCCATGCAAGTAGATAAATTCAAAGTCGATACATGTAGACAATTTGCTGAACAGTCGCTTTCATTGATATTATGGAAGATTACAAGTAGGAGCCTTTCAAGAGTAGTACTTCCTTAGATGTTCTGCGTGCCACGGGTGCGGGAGCTCCTTACCTTCTGAGTTCTTTAACCTGTACGTCCCCTTCCCAGTACTGCCGACTACCTGGTAGGGTCCTTCCCAATTGGGTTCGAGCTTGCCCTCTCTAGGATCCTTGGTGGTCTGGTTGACTCTTTTCAAAACAAGGTCCCCGGTCATGAAGTCTTTTGGGCGAACTCTGGAGTTGTGGTACTGGCGCATCTTTTGTTGGTAGGCCGCCACTCTCATGGCTGCCTCTAGTCTCCTTTCCTCCAATAGATCTAAATCCACATTTAGAGCCTCGCCGTTGGTCATGGGGTCGAACCGCACCGTTCTGGGGCTGGGGAGACTGATCTCTACTGGGATGACGGCTTTGCTGCCGAAGGTAAGGGAGACTCTCCGTTGTTCTGTAAGCCCAGAGGATGTTATGAAGCTCCTCCGCCCATAGGCCCTTGGCCTTCTCTAACTTCGTCTTGAGGATCTTCAATAGGGACCGGTTGGTGACTTCAACTTGGCCGTTTGCCTGAGGGTGCTCTGGGGATGAGGCATGGTGGCTTATCCCTAGGTCAGTGCATAATTTGTTGAACTGTCTGCCCTCGAACTGCTTCCCGTTGTCTGTGATGACAACCTTAGGGATTCCGAACCTGCACACAATATTCTGCCACAAAAACTTCTTCATCTTCTCCTCCGTAATTGTCGGCAAGGCCTCTGCCTCCGCCCACTTTGTGAAGTAGTCAATCACCACCACTGCAAATTTGGTCTGTCCTTTGCCGAGTGGTAATGGTCCCACGATATCGATCCCCCGTCTGGATTGGGGTCAGCTCCTGCGAGGGTAATCTTGGGATACTGGCGAACCGTTGGCACTTGTCGCACTTCTTAATAAATTCCTGGGCATCTTTCTCCATAATGGGCCAATAATAGGCCGTTCGCAAAATCTTCTTAGCGAGAGACCGAGCGCCGGAGTGGTTCCCACACACACCTTCGTGAACCTCCCGTATTATGTAGTCTGCCTTTTCCTCGTTGGCGCAGCGAAGCAACGGCATGGTGTGCCCCCTTTTGTATAGTATTCCATCCTGTATGAGGTATCTGCTCGAACGGTATTGAATCCGCCTCGCCTCATTCCGGTCTTTTGGCAGGGCTCCGTTCTCCAAGTAATTCCTGATTTGGCTCATCCATGAGGATTCGGGCATAATTTGGTCGACTTCCGAGCTCTGGATGCTCAGTGAATCAAGAATTTCGATCGGGACATTCGGGTCAGGCTTATCAAACGAGGCTATCCTGGCCAGTCAGTCTGCCTCCTCATTCTCCAATCTCGGGACACGTTCCAAGAGTATCTTCGCTAATCTTTTAGCCAGGCTCTTCGCCACTTGGCAATACTGCTTCATGTTGTCTTTCCTTGCTTCGTACTCTCTCTGAACCTGCTCTACTACAAACTGAGAGTCGCTTCGGAAAACTATCTGTTCGGCCCCCATTCGCCGAGCCATTCTGAGACCGACAATGAGTGCTTCGTATTCAGCGACATTGTTGGTGGCAGGGAACTTAAAGCGGAGCGCGTATTCCATCTTGTAGCCGTCAGGGGTAACGAGGACCACGCCGGCACCACCGGAATTATGAGTGGAAGAACCATCAACATTCAAGACCCAGTGACCGTCAAGCAGGCCGGCTTCTAGGGTGGCAGGGGGCGGGTTAGTGAATTCTGTAATGAAATCTGCAGCAGCCTGCCCTTTGATCGCTAGTTGTGGACGATAGTGGATGTCGAATTGGCTAAGTTCAACAGACCATTTCACCAATCGCCCTGACGTCTCGGGCTTGTGTAGGATGTTCTTGAGTGGCTGGTCATTGAGTACCACAATGGTGTGGGCTTGGAAGTAGGGCCACAGGCGCTGAGCTGCAGTTACCAGTGCAAGGGCCATAAGTTCCATCCTCGGGTACCGCTCTTCTGCTCCACGCAAGGCACAACTGGTGTAGTATACTGGCTTTTGGATCCCCCATTCTTCTCGGATGAGAGCTGAGCTCACTGCTGTCGCCGACACAGCCAAATAGAGAAACAATTCCTCCCCCGGGGACGGTTCTGCTAAGCAGTGGGGCTGAGCTCAGGTATTGTTTGAGTTGACCAAAGGCTGTTTCACACTCCTCGTTCCACTCGAACGCCTTGCATAGGATCTTTAAAAAAGGCATACACTTGTCAGTGGACCGAGAGATGAACCTATTCAGGGCAGCAACACGTCTTACCAGGCGCTGAACGTCTTTTGTCGTCCGGGGTGACTGCATGTCGATGATGGCTTGAATCTTCTATAGGTTGGCCTCAATCCCCCTCTGTGACACCATGAAGCCTAGGAACTTGCACGAGACGATGCCGAAGGCACACTTGGCGGGGTTGAGTTTCATTCGGTACTTGCGAAGTGTTTGGAATGTCTCTTTGAGGTCCCGCAGGTGGTCGGTGGCCTCCTTGCTCTTCACCAATATATCATCCACATAGGCCTCCACATTACGGCCAATTTGTGACTTGAACATGAGGTTGACCAACCGTTGGTATGTGGCCTCTGCGTTCTTTAACCCCAACGGCATGACGTTGTAGCAATAAAGCCCCCAGTCTGTAATGAAGGCGTGTGCTCCTGGTCGCGCTCCGCCATCTGGATCTGGTTATATCCTGAAAAAGCATCTATAAAGGTTAGCATTTCATACCCCGTAGTAGAGTCGACGAGGAGTCTATGGCCGGTAGTGGAAAGTTGTCCTTGGGGCATGCTTTGTTCAGATCGGTGAAGTCAATGCACATTCGCCACTTCCCGTTGGACTTCTTTACCATGATAATGTTCAAGAGCCAAGTGGGGTAGTGCGCTTCCCTGATGAACTTTGCCTGCACCAGATTCTCCACTTCTTCAGCAACTGCATTATTCCTGTCGGGTGTAAAGTTCCTCTGCTTCTGCTTGACTGACCTGGCCTTAGGGTCGATATTCAAGTGGTGAGCCGTTACTCGTGTGTCAATACCGGGCATGTCTTCGTGAGACCAGGCGAACACGTCCACGTTATTTTTCAGGAACTCCCGCAGTTGTTGCTTCAACTCCTCGGGTGCGGCAGCCCCTATCCTCACTGTTCGGTCCTGCCCCGGCTGCCCGACCAGGACATCTTTTAGGTCTTCGGATGGATCTCCCCTTTTGATTTCTTCCTCATCCCTCGCTTCGATCTCTTCGATGACTAAGGTCTCCCTGTTGGGTTCTCCTTTGAGGGAGGCCATGTAGCACTCCCGTGCTTCCTTCTGGTCGTTCCATGCGCATCCGACCCCAGTGTCGCTCGGGAATTTAATCCGAAGATGATACGTAGAAGCGACCGCCTTAAACTGGTTCAGGGCGGTTCGACCAATGATGGCGTTGTATGCAGAAGGGCAATCCACAACCAGAAAGTGCACCATCTTCGTTGTCCGGTGTGGTTCCTCTCCAAGGGTTACTGGTAGGGCGATGGACCCCAGAGGAGCCACCCGGTCCCCGGTGAAGCCGACCAGGGGACAATTAACTGGTTTCAATTTCTTTTAGCCAATCTACATTTTTTCGAGGGCTCCCCGAAATAGGATATCTGCTGAGCTCCCGCTGTTGACTAGGATTCTCCAAGTTTTGAAGTTGGAGATCACCGCTGAGATGACCATGGGGTCATCATGTGGTTGGTGCAGCTCGGTTGCCTCTTCTTCTGTGAACATGATCGTGGGACCTTCGGTCTTCGTTTTCTTGCTGGCCGCCCTGACCAGCATTACTTCTGCTTTAGTTCGGATGTCCTGAAGGTGTTTCTTCCTTGCCGAAGAGGACTCCCCTCCTCCGGCGAATCCTCCAGCAATGACTCTTATCTCTCCGATGGGTTGGGCGGTTGTTTCGGTTCTTGCTGGACTACGTCGTTCCGCCCATGCTCAGTCTCGACCGGCCACATAGCGGCTAAGCCTCCCCTGTTTGATCAGATCTTCGGTCTGCTGCTTCAGGTCGATGTAGTCCTCCGTGTCATGGCCATGGTCACGGTGGAACCGGTAGTATCGCCTCTTGTTCCTCATACCCGACGGCGTCATCAAAGGCTCGGGCCATTTCAGGTCCGGGTCGTCTCTGATCTCCATTAGTACATCCTTCAATTTCGTCGTGAGAGGGGTGAACGTTCGATCAAGGTCGCGATAGTGCTCGCGCCTCTCCTCTCCCCTGTTCCTCGCCCGATTGCTATTTCGGCTTGTCTTGGTCTCCCTCTCATAGTTCGATGTTCCGCTCGATCGCTTCTTCTCCAATCGTGAACTGTCCCCTTCGTTATTATCTCGCCTTGCGCTCATGGCGTCCTCCGCGTTCATACGCTTCTGAGCACGGAGCATTAACTCTGCCATATCCTGGGCCGGTCTCTTTGATAGGGAAAAGAGGAGTTTCCCACTTCTCAGGCCGCTCATAAACTCCGTGACAGTTGCCTTGTCATCCAAGTTGTCCATGGCCAACGTCTCTTGGTTGAACCTCCCAACATACTCCCGTAGCGTCTCCTCCTTCTTCTGCCTCATCGTCAGCAAGCATGCCACGGGCCACCTTTGCCGTTGGGCCCCAATGTAGTGGCTCACAAAGAGCTTGCTAAGTTTCTTGAATGTGGAGACCGTCGCCGGCTTTATTTTGTTAAACCAAGTCCGTGCTGAACCCTTCAGCGTGATGGGGAATGCTTTGTACATGATCTCGTCCGGCACTGCTTGCAGGTGCATGAGTGCTTTGAATGTCTCCAAGTGGTCCACCGGGCCCTTGGAACCATCGAACGTGTCCAAGGTCGGCATTTTAAACTTTGGGGGGAGTGGAAATTCCTTCACCTTCTGCGTGAATGGGGAGGCCGTTCGGCCAATGAGGGCGTCCACGGTGTTTGGAGTTTTTACTTCCACCGCTGCTAACACTCCAGCCATTTGGGCTTGCATGGCTTTCAGTTGCTCGTCCCAAGCATGGGAGCTCTCCGGTTTGTCGCCTACCATCTCCGTCCTTGATGGGATGGCGTGGCTCGTTTGTGCTTTGTCGACATTGGGCTCGCGGCGAAGTAGAGGGTCCTCAACCCGCCCTCCATTACTGTTTTTGCCATCGTTGGGGGGGGGGGGGCGGACAGATCCTTGTCGACTTCCTGCTCTTGTTGTTCTTCGGCCAGCGGGTTGGGCTGCGGTGGAATCTCTGGTGGAGGAGGAGGAGGAGGGTTTCGTTGAAGTAACTCCGCATTTTGACTGACTAGCTGCTACATGCGGGCCATCATGTCAGCCACCGTCTTCTCCAAAGCGGCTATCTTTTCTGCACTAGAATCGGCCATCGAAGTTCCTTCAAGGAGGGTGCTAATCCCAGACCTAGACAAGACCATGAAATGCCACGAGAGAAGTCGTTCCCACAGACGGCGCCAGCTGATAAAGCAACAATCTCGCATTGGCTTGCCCCTAGGTCCGGGATGAACTGCTCTTTGGTCGGTCGGTGATTTCCTGCACTAAAACCCACCGGTGTGGTGGGAGCCACTGGCCCTCCGGTATTCAAGTTAAATTCAAGGAGATTTCGGCGTTGGAGGGAGAGAGATTCAGGATTGTGTGTATGCTTTTCGTACCTGTGAAGGGGATGAATCTTTCCCTTGTATGCTTGTATGGAGGAGGTAGGTGGTCTTTCCACGTGGCGGTCTCTGGGTGGGGGATCAGAATGGTGTCAGAATACCTGAGTGAACCATCCCCACACTCCAAGGTGACTTGTGTCAGAGCGACGTCAGGGGAGTGGGGGTTGGTCGCAAGTACACGTCCACACCCCTGGTGCGTGCCAGGGCGGCCGGTGTCAGAAGTAGGCTCCACTGGCCTGGTCGGTCGTCGACCCGATTGGAGAATGGTTACGAGCATCCGCTCGGCTCTAGAAGACGAGGATTGTCTGGAAGGGGGACCCGATCAAGGGACGACCGGGTGCACTGGGCGCCGTTCCTAGTCAGGCCCTCATCACCATCTATCTATCTATATATATGTCTATTAAAAGCAGCGGATGAATTAATATCAACCCAAAGAAGTTCATTTCCCTGGCATTCACCATGAAAGCTTGGAGAGGAATGTAGGTAGTGATCCTCAAATTTCTCATTGATATACTGTTTATATGCCTTGCCATTAGCCGAAGCGCCTGGGTTGAATATGACCCTGACACGTGTGACATCCTCACCAATGGTCTGGACTAACATGAGCAATCAGTGTTAAATTGGAATAATGTTTAGAGATGATGTTATTTTGGCCAAAGAGGCAGTTTGAGACAGTGGGAGAACATATACACATGGATAACCTACATAATGCATGTAGGCGTAGCATTTACATGAATGATCAACCTCGAACTTTATAATTAAAGAAAATATAAAAGGATAATGTTATACAAATAAAAAATTTATATAAAATTTTTATACAAAATGATTGTCCTAATGAGAGTCTTTTAATTCAAAACAAAACACTTATCATAATGACTTTTAATTACAAAATTTTTACTGTCACATTATTTTGTATGCAAATTTTATAAGAATTTTTTTTAAGAATAATACTTTCTAACATAAAATGGTGTATTATGATGCTTAAAACTTGATAGTCTGGATAACAGAAAATATCCTACAGTAAACATAAATTCTCGGAGTGATATTGGTGTGACGCTGGCCAAGAATTATCTGATGCTAAAGTTAGAAGACTTGAATGTTGAGATAAGAACAAAGTAATTTAAGATTGATTGTTCATGTAGCATGCTCGCCGTTCTATCCCCTTAAATAAGTCGTTATGAATATTATTTAGGGATTTTGATCATTTGACTAAGGCTTTCTAGTGACAGATCTCAAAAGAAATTGAAGGCGAGATTATTAGGATTTCCAACTATCCAATTCTTTACCCTTGCACCTATGTCAATCATTGCTTATTTTTTGGCTAAGGTGACGCTCCGCCGAGCCGAACATGGTGGCCGAGAGCCGATCTTTGTTAGGTCAGATTAGTATACATCTATAGACACATAAACATTAAGGTAATGCTATAACAAAAAATTTATACAAAATTTTATGCAAAATTATGTGTTTTTTTTAAAGTTTTTTTACTTCAAAACAAACATCTATCATGATAACTTTTAATTACAAATTTATCACTATCACATCATTTTGTATTAATTGTTTTTTTTTTTTTTTTGTAAGAATAACATTTTTCTAAACATCAACATAACTATACGTATATAGTTACTATGGAATGAACTCATTCATTTGGTGCAATATAATGACTGTCTCCGCCACTGCAATTACTCTCTCTCTCTCTCTCTCTCTCTCTCTCTCTCTCTCTCTCTCTCTCTCTCTCTGTGTTATTTGATGAGCTGATGAACTTGGCCTCTTGGTTGGCCAACGCTTCTCCTCCACTTGAAGAGACGTTTTCGTCAATGGTACCTGCATGAATGTGCGAAATGAAAGTTCACACACGGGAGTTTCTGGTTATTTTGGTTACCGTTTACCATTGATGGACCTTTTCTCCTCCTCTACTCCTTTATTTTCCACCGCTTTACAACTTGCATTTTGGCTTTACCTCACGGCACCGTACCGCTCAAATTAAGTGCATCAAGAACAAAAACCAGAAATTGTGATTATCAACTTTAAATATGAAGAGTCATTCTGACGCTATTTGTTTTGTTATTTTATGTAATTATTCTCCCACCTTCAACCTTTTTTTTTTCTTTTTTTGTTTGGGTGCTAGCGAAGCTAACAGTAAATATTAAAGCCTCTCAAGGGCCATACGAGCTATGTGTTATGATGTTAAATTCATGTGATGCTACGTGTAGGGAAATTATATTTTTTGAAAAATAATAAGCAACATCCTAATTGAATGGTTGAGTTTTTAAATTTAAAATTTTTACCAGGAGAAAAAAGGCACAAATGTCACATAATTTAACTAGAATATCACACTACGTACGTATGACGTGGTGAATGTGACAGTTGCCCAAGATAATTACTCTAAGATCGGCATGATCTGTTATTCCTGCTTGACTCCTAAATTAGCAAGATGATCCACTCAATTCTTCCCTTGCAGTAGCAAGATGATTCACACGAGGTGATCCACACAATTATGTGGGCGATATTTTTTTTAATTATTTTGGTTATATAGTAGGGGTGTTTGGGTCAGCTTAAACAATTTCTTCTATGTTCCAGTGAAAAACAAGTCATCTACTCTAGGACCAAGGGCTTCAAGAAAGATAAATTTCTCACAATCTGACTTCAAAAGATTGTCAAATTTCAAACTCATCACAGCTTGTTTACATCTCAATTGGACTATCTCTCAAGGCTATGCATATGTTTCATACAACTTCAATCTAGTTTTTTTCACTTTGCATTTTTGACTTACAAGTAAAAAAAAGTCAATTTTTTTTTATAACTTTTTTACTTTTATAAGCTAATATAAGCAAAAAAAGCAAACAAAAAATAAAGTAAAAAGTTAAAAAAAAAATTGTTTTTCTTGCTTATAAGTAAAAAAAGTCAAGAAACTTGAAAAAAATTGTACCAAACGAGCCTTAGTCTGTTTCAACTTTCAAGGATTAATGGGTGGGAGATAATCGATAATTCTGGGTTTTACTTGGGGCAGCTGACACTGTAGGGTGGAAGAGCTGGCAAAATTTGAGGTATGAAAATGGGGAAGCCTTGAAGGCCTTGCAGCTTCTTAAACTGCATTTCATGCAGATAACATAGGTTGGTCTTGCATGCATGACCTGTTATCAATTCACCTTGAAATAATGATACAGTACGTATAACCAGAAACAAAAAAAAGTAAAGGAAAAAGTGGTACAAACAATTTTTTTTTTTTTGATAAGTACCATGAACACATCTGCTATAAGTGTAAACTATAAAATAAATTGATTAAAAATCAGAAATACCATTGCGGTTTAATAAATATAAATTTTTTTTTCCCTTTTTCCTTCCCTTGTTTAATTCTAACTAAGTCAAAAAAGAAAGTGAAATGGGAGGGAAAATGAATTTTTTTTTTTTAAATCATTCTCTCTTTTTCTCTCTCTTTTATTTCATTCTACTTTTCTTTCATTTTTATTATAAAACCAAAAATATTTTTTCTTCATTTTCTCTTTCTTTTTCCTTCCTTCCAAACTGGATGTAACTAGTTGTCATGTAACTTACAATGAACTCCCTAGAAAATAATATGTTGTGCAAGAAGAAGAAGAGCTTTTTCACAAATTTTAAACATGAATAAGATTGTAGCAGTTAGAAAGATAACGCTACTTGTTTTTTTTATCATTAATGACCCAAAGATTGTGCTGTGAAGATCACTACATGGTCTTTAATAGGCCAATTAATGTATATTTTTAAATAAATAACTTGAGTGTTGAACTGTGTCTTATACAGTCACAGCCCTGAGGAAGAGAGGAGACCTTCTTTTCCCTTCTCCCTTGACACACCCCCCTTCCCGGCCCCACCCAAATTTCAATTACATTTATCCTTATACCCTTTGGCACACTCTCTCTCATTAGCCCTTGCCCAGTTTTGTTTTGTTATTTTTGTGCTTTTTTTTTTAGTTTTGTTTCTTTTTTTTTCATTGATTTTGTTTTTTTTTTTAACTAGTTTTTTTATTTTTTTATCAATTTTAATTTTCTTTTTGGATAAAAAGTTTTTTTTATTATATGTTTGTAATATTTTGTTTATTTTTTAGTTGTAGATTTTAGGAGTCATTATTTGTAAAAATTTTAAAAAGTATAAACATATGGATCAAAATAAAAATTATATATATGAAACTAACAAAAATACTAACAATTAATAGTAAACACATTTATAGCTTACGAACAAATATTTTTTTTCAAATGAAAAGTACATGTAGTAATACACAAAACAAACATACACGAAAATATATAAAAATACAAATTTTAATCAATATTGTCTGCAAATTCTGCTTCCGACGCATTTGGTACTGTATTTATTACTTCGTACCACAAATGAACATGTGTCCTATAACACTTATTACTTGGTGTTAAAAATTATATAAAATAAAAAAATAAAAAAATAATAAAAAAACTAATTAAAAGAAATAAACAAAACTAATATAAAAATAAAACTAAATAAAATATATAAGTGAAGGAGTTCAAATAACTTATTATTTCAAGAAAGAAAGAAGGGTATAAAGGTAATTTAAATGGGAAACAAAATTTGCAGCCCAGGGGCTATCAGGTGAGGGGTGGGAAAAGCAATTTGCGGAAGAGAGGCAGAAAGCTAGCTAGCTATGATAGGCTAAAACCATAGCTGAAGTTACCAATACTTTCTAAGTACCAAAGTTCACATGTATAACTGTTGCCATTGGACAACCTCGAAGTCAAAGGCTTGTATACATATATTGCTTCTAGGTCACTTCATTTCTTTATTGGCTGTACATGACTATTTTTTTGGGTCAAGCTCAGGATATGCATGAACACTATCTAAATTGATCAGCTAGCCCTCTGTCAGTTAGTCTTGAACCACCTCCATTGCCTTACTTATAGGGCATATATTTAAATGGGTACTCTGCCTTTTTTTAAGCCTCTTAAGGGTTCTGAATTCTGATTGAGATGCAATTTGGGAACTTCTACACGCTCTTAGGAGAGTTTTGCCTGTCAATCTGATGTGGATTATTGGGCACAAAGGGTCCATTAAAACTTTTGGATTGAGCCTTGAAGTCAAGTGTAAGTTTGAGAAGTTAAGGCCCACTCACCTTGGATATAGTATCGGGCCACCGACTTTGTAAGCATTCCTAGCAGCAGTCTTGGGAGGCTGGATCAAGTATTCAACAAAATGAACATGTTCTACCCATCTCTTCTTGAGAAATAAGTGCCTTGTTTCCTTACAATGTCAAAACATAAAGACAGAGAGACAAAAAAAACAAAAGGAACTTAATAAAAAATAGTAACTAGTGAAACTTCAAACTAATATAATATACTCTTCAGAACACACAAAAAAAAGTAAATAAATCTAAAATTAAGGCAAAATGTGTCAATTTGACAAGAGATTGCATAATGAAAATAATGTAATCGGTCACAGTACATGGTGGGCCCTAACACATCTACCAGACCCACCTTATGAAGGGGACTCACAAACACAATATTATAAGAGGAGAGTCCCTTATCCACCAAGGACCGAATAATTTCTCCTACCAGCAGTGGTAAGATTAACAGTGGGTCCTTTAGGAATTGTGGCTCAATTTGCTCAGAGCCCACAACTTACAATATTCAATTATGACTAGGCCCCCATCAAAGTTTAGGGGTTGGCATTTTCAGCTTAACCTAGGCCTCTTATGGTTAATAAATATAGTACTTCGATTTCATAAAATCTATACTTTACTACATCGCTAAAAAAATATACTATCTATGCTAACCTTAAGGACACTTAGAAGTTATGACTTCAACAATCGAAGTTGCGAAGAGTAATGTTATACAATCATAAAATTTATGTAGAATTTATGTTCAAAATAATATAGTTAAATGAAAATCATTCACTTTAAAATAAAACATCCATAATGATATCTCTTAACTATAATAATGTTATTGTCACATCATTTTGATTGAATTTTTTATACAATTTTTTTGAAAGAATAGCATTTTTTTGTAGAAAAGACAAAAATATTCTACTAGAATGATGTGACGGTAATATTTTTATAATTAAAAGATATCATGATATGTGTTTTGTTTTAAGGTAAAACATCTAACCAATTAATGTTTGTCAAAGGATGCACTGAATAAATATACTAACATGCTGTCGCTGATAAAGAAGACCGGAATTGTAGTGCTGGAATGAAAATTCAGGTATTAAAAATTAAAGCCAAACTATGGTGGTACAGAATCAGTTAGTTCTGTTGGTTATGGTGCTTTACAATCTTCAAAGACTACGATCATGGAGATTGGTGGGTAGCTTAATTACTTTTCCGGTGCTCACTGTGTCGGATTGGCTGTTTGGAAACAATAAATCATAAAGAAATGTTTCCAGAAAACAAAAATAGTAAATATGCATTAAAAACAGAAAATGCCATCCTTGAAGCATCGACTTCCAAAAAGGACCGCAATAATAATGCAGCCACTGTAACCCCTTTGTCATTGCAAACAGGGCGGAACATCTACCTACTGAACAACTTCTAATTTGTCTTTTTGGAAAAAGTAGCATACAATCGAACGGCACGTCAACACAATTGAAATTAACCACAGGGGTTACATCAGCAAAGGGGAAGGCTATTGGGGCCCAGTGGGTTTGCTATTGGGCCCCAGATTGAACTCTTAGCTCCGAGCAATTTATCTGGATTGACCGAATTGCGGAACATCTACCTACTGAACAACTTCTAATTTGTCTTTTTGGAAAAAGTAGCATACAATCGAACGGCACGTCAACACAATTGAAATTAACCACAGGGGTTACATCAGCAAAGGGGAAGGCTATTGGGGCCCAGTGGGTTTGCTATTGGGCCTAGATTGAACCCTTAGCTCCGAGCAATTTATCTGGATTGACCGAATCGCAGGAGAGATTAATTAAAATGCGCGTAGATTGATTCAAATACCTTTAACAATCATATAAACAAAAAGAAAAGAAGAGAATGAAAGGGTATTGTATGCTTCATAAAGGAGATATGTACACAAATTTAGGATTTTTATAGTATTAAAGAAATGCTGAAGAAGAAGAAGCAATGGGACCATTTTGAAAAATAAAGGCTATGCTATATAATTAAAAAATTTATACAAAATTTATATATAAAATGATGCAGTTGAATAAGTGTCTTTACTTTAAAACAATAAAATAAGTCATCATTATGACTCGTAATTATAAAAATATTATTAACATGATTTAAAATAGTAATGTTATTCAACCAAAATTCATATAGAATTTATATATAGAATGATATGGTTGAATGAGAGCCAACAAAAATAATAATATATCAAATTTCTTTGTAACATAGGCTTAAATCATACAGAATTATTTTATGCAGCATTTCTTTGGTTGTATTTGGAAAGATCAGTTCAAGGATTTTAAATTTTCAAGCAGCTTCATTGACCAAGGTTAGTTCCTCTATACAATTCAAAAGCAAATGAAAATTTTAGCATGGACAACATCAGATAATAGCAATTCCAAATCGACTTTTGAACAATAAGATAAATGGATCACAGCCGGAGATTTAAGTCGAGATTTTGCCGATCCGACGCTTGATCAGCCAGTTTTTCCATACGAAAGCTTCCTGGCCATATCATATCCATAGCTTCTTCAACTATGGTGGATGTCCATGCCACCCCCAAACCAGTGGTTGCATCACTAAATCTTGCTACCGTGGCAGTCCCTTCTCTGCTCGGCTTGTGTACAAGTGAGTGCTGCTGGACACCCAGAGATCGTGCTGGCGGAGAATTGAAGGGAAACCCCATCCTCTGAGACCGATGCCTTTTATTTGATTCTCTCTCTCTTTTATGTGCATTCTGGTGACCACACAAAGCTTGTGAGCTAAAGAACTTCCTCATGCAGAAATTGCATGAGAACAGCTTGTTTTTGCGAGGTCTTGATTTGGAGCCACTACTCTCGAAAGCCTTCGAGGGCTCACCGGTATTGAGGCCTAGACTCAACCAGTCACCCAAATCATCGTCTGTAACATCTCTTTCATCATGGTCACCTGTTTTTGATTCATCGTCTTGGTGGCTGTCTACTATCTCATTCCCTTCTTCCCCTTGGAAGACCATTGCACCACCACTAAGAGTGTGATTGTGAAGGCATGGAGGCTTGAATAAATGAAGGTATAGATCAAGTAGGAGTGGAAGATATAGATTTTGTTATTTTAATCTATCTCATTTTTATATGGCGGTCCCACTTGGTGAAGGTTTCTCTAAGGGAAATTCATATGTCATCTTCTACTTTGGCCATGGTCACGGTTGGGATTCTCAGCTGATATTCTTTGTTTTCTCTTATAACCTGTAATGGCATTTCAACTACATGATTCTCTTAAGTAGGGGCTAATAACAGAAGGTAAAAACCACCCACAAGGAGATAACTTTGTCAAACCATGCTTCTTAATCTTTTGTCTTCTATTTAGGGATAATGTCTTATGTTTCAATGTGTTTATTCTTGTTCTTTCCTTGATCTGAAGCATTTTGTGTGCCTCCCAGCTAGTTCTCTATGGCCCTAGGGATATTGAATAAACCCCACCATATCGAAAGTTTTGATTGCTCATGGATAGATTATAGTCCATAGATGCATCTAAAGTAAATTGTTGATAGAAACTAATGAACTACTATAATTTAGCTTTCATTCATTCATCTGGACCCTGGGATATGTCATAGAGATTGAACGTGTGAGAGAGAGAGAGAGAGAGAGAGAGAGAGAGAGAGAGAGAGAGAGAGAGAGAGAGAGAGAGAGAGAGAGGTTCCATGCATTAGGAAGCTGACATGGTGCAGTTACTGCCACAAAACGATTTAACTCCATCCAGGACATTGATCGATGGGGATTGAAGCAGAGGTGGACCAATTGGACAGGGTAAGGAGGTTGGCACAGCCGCACGGCATCACAATCACTGATTCTCACCATCACCGTAGATTCTCTGTAATGTACTTTGGTAGCGAAGTTTTAGTGTCAAAGTAGGAGGAGGAAAACAAGATGATAAATGTTCATATTTATTGTAGTGACAGGGGATGCTATTTTTACTTTTTACATGTCATGAAATTCACATATCGTGTGTACGGATATATATATTTTTGATACTTCGGAATTGAAACAAAACAAACAGAAAAGGAGGTAAGGTCTCACATAAATTATGCCAATCATTTCTCCTACTAATAGAGACCTAAGGGAGTCAGGTGGTTCTTCAAGGAATACAAATTTTTCCATTTGGTCAATTCCCAATAAGGCAAGTTTGTTGCTTCTACATTTTCTTAGAAGGGCTCGTAAGTCCTCGATTAGAGCCTTTTGTGGGTGACCTTGCTCTATCTCATCTATAATGAGTTTTACAGCTTATTCAGAATCTGATTTCACCTCCACTTCATTAAGATTTTTCTCTAGCTTTATAATTAGGCCTTTGTATATTCTCTATAACTCTACTTCAATACTGATGCAGTCTTATCGTTTCCCTATAAATTCATGAACCCATCTACCTCTTTCGTCTCCCCTTGAACTGTGTTGAGCTTAATTTTACCTGTAGCAAAAAAGTTCCATTTAATTAGTTTAGGTATTACTTGATCCTTGGTCTCGAGAGGGAGGAAAACTTTTAGAATTTCATTAGCATATTTGCTCGCCTCTGGATGATATTTCAATGGGTATCATTATCTTGATTTTCAAAACATTTCTTGTTTCTCTTCAGATTTGCCAGGCGGGGGTTGCGGGTCGGGTGGGGTGGGGTGGGGTGGGGAGAAGGGGGCCTGAGAATTCTGGCAATAATGTTGATAAAAAGTAGGCAAATCAGGTGTGGGGCGCTTTGTCTTTTAACTTTCTAAACAAAGAAGATCCATGTGCGTCTCTTAATGAAGTGGGCTACGTATATGTACAGTGGGAGAATGTATTCAGATCCACTTTGTACTTATTCTCGGAATCTTGTTCTCAAACTTGACAAGTTATAGCTCTCTCTCTCTCTCTCTCTCTCTCTCTCTCTCTCTCTCTCTCTCTCTCTCTCTCTCTGTTATTGTCTCGCACAAAGGTGCTTTGCTGAAGGAGCTTCTTTAGATTAAAATAATTGTGGTGATGGATTCCTTTCGATGTATAAAAAATAAAAAATAAAAATTGTGGTGTTGGATTGATGACTCAGACCTTCAACAATTAGACAAGTCTCAGCAGTTGGTTTCTTATATGTACCCGCCGAAGTTGGGTTTTTTTACTAAAATAACTCAAAAATACATATTTATTCTAGAAATATTAATTTAGAAAAAATTATTCTCAAAGTACTTTAAAGCGCACTCTATAATTGCGTTTAATGGGAAAAATGCATTTCAACATTGCTTTTTTGAGGCCTACCACAAGGCTAACTGAAGGTTAGCTAAAAACTGACTAAAGGCTAATGGGACTGACAAAAATTGAGAAAACACAATTGTCTATTGTGTTTTTTAAAGAAATGCAGTTTTGAATAGCGTTTTCTTAGAAAAATATAATAGAGAATTGGGCTTTTGGTCCTCATTACCGGGCTCCCTCTCTTCTCCCCCGGTCTCTCTTCTCTTTTCCTTATTTTTCTCCTCCTCCCTGCTGTTTTCTCCTCCCTCCGCAGCAAGCTTGTTTCCTTCTCCCGGCTATTTTTATCTTCCTCTATCTTGTTTCCCTCACTGCAATAGGTGAATAGAGTAATAAATATATTATTTTTAAATGTATAGTTATATTGTAATGTACTTTAAAGATCATTAAGTTTGGTTTCTCCATTGGTAATACTTTTCGTTGATCCTATCAATTCGGCAAAGATCTCCCTTACAATCCCCATACTCAGATTGTCACAATATTCTTTGGTAAGGTCGAATATATATTTAATTTATATTGTTTAGCTTGGTTAGGTGTATAATATTATTATATATAGTTACATTATTTTATGTTATTGAAGTTGGTAAAATAGATGTGTTTTATTTATTTTGGTTGTCATATTATTTGTGTTAGTAATTACTAGACAATTACAAAATAGATAGTATGTAAGAGAAACATCACATTTGTTAGTTGTTACATAGTGTTTTTTTGCATATCATGAAAAAAGTCATAGTAAATCTCATAAAAATACGAAATGTATTGTAAAAATATGAAATGTATTGTGAAAATAAAAAATCTATTTACAAAATAATTGTAAAAATACGAAATTATTGAAAAATAGGATATTTATTTATTTACGAAGTTATTGTAAGAATGCAAAATCTATTAAAAAAATAGAAAATTTATTTACAAAATTATTGTAAAAATAAAAAATTTATTTACAAGTAAGTAAATATTATTTATGAAATTATTGTAAAAACACGTAATTATTGTAAATATACAAAATTTATTGTCAAAATACTACATTTATTGAAAAAATAGGAAATCGATTTACAAAATTATTGACAAAGTAGGAAATTTGCCAAAAAAATTGTTGAAAAAAGAAGAAATTTATTTCCAAAATTATTGTAAAAATAGGAAATTTAGTTAAGAAATAATTGTAAAAATAAAAAATTTATTTAGAGCAAGTAAATATTTTTTTTTTAAGAGGCATAGTAAAAATTAATTGAAATAATGTCTTTGTGAAAAAACATATTATTAAAATATGTAATAAGCAAATTAATTTTCAAAATTATAGTAATAATATGAAATTTATATAGGAAACTATTGTAAAAATACGTAATTTATTATGAAAAAATGAATTTATTGAAAAAATAAGAACTTTATTTACAAAATTATTATAAAAATACAAAATTTATTTAAAAATAAGTAAATATTTATTTATTTACAAAATTTGTGAACCATACAGTATCCCTGTCTCTATCAATGGTTAGTGCAATTTAACCATTGATAATGAATCTGTCCCTTGAAAATTATTGAGGCTTTAAGTAAACGTATGATGTGTTTGTTCATTTTATATCAAGGTATGATCCAAAATGGATGAGATAGTGGCAATAATGTATTAGGGTGGAAAAATAATGAAAGATTGTAATTAAAGGGTAGTGTACAACATGGATTGCCAGATATGTTGCAGTATAACGTTAATGCCAAGGACGAATAAGTCAGATTATGAAGAAGCGGTAGTAAGAATAAGGCGAGAGAATAATCGAATGTTAATGCGACGATGTCGCTACTTTATGCTCCAACTCGTCACCGAAATGGCAGAGGCCAGTAACATAGAATTTACACCAAAAGAACACAGTAATGTATTAAATAACGACAAGTATCTATCAGATTATTATATGTCTGATGAGGAGTGAATTGAGAATTTATGTTAGTTTCAATGAGTCTTTATGTTGATGTTTATCGATTCGCAATGAGTATTAGCAAATTTTAATGCTTGTGTTTTTACATCATAAAGGTGTAATGTCATGTATTATGTTTATATTTTGAAAATGAAATATTAGGTGTAATGTAAAGAAAGCTTTTATTACGAAGTTCATGACTACAAAACTTAGTAAACAAACATACATGACCATGATATGTAAAACAATATACCCCATACATAAATATTATCATGGATTTTCATCTTTATCGGACATATCAATGTCATATTCATATTTTTCATCATTGCTAGCATATAAGTAAAATTTTGCCTCAGTCATTAACCCTTCTTCAACACATTCATTCGCCAACATACTGAAAGATTGTCAAAACAACCGCATTTGCATTCGATTCTCCTTTTCGCAAAAATGTTGAAATACCTTTTGCAACAATTGAGGAGTATTGGTAGGCATATTTATTGCCAATCGACTAGAAATTTGTAAATTGGCTGCTTGCAAGTCTGCAACCAAAATATGATTTCTTGTAGTTCTATTTGATAACTCACTTAACATTGTATTTGTTGGTCCAATAGGCAACCCGAGAGAGGGGGGGTTGAATTGGGTTTTTCGAATATTAATACAAGTTAACATTAATTAAGATTAATCTAAACAATATAGTAATGGTTAATCTATGTGCAAAGCAATGTTATCATGAAAAGCAAAGAAAACAGAGCAATAGAAGAGAGACATAGATTTACCGATGTTCAACCACAAACCGTGGTCTACGTCCTCACCCCAAGACCTCCTTGAAGCCTTCTTCCACTATGTAATCAACGATTACAAGATGGGCTGCTGATTGACAAAGTGCTCAGCTCATTCTACAAGAACTCCTCACCGAGCTCTTCAATTTTCAAGTAGTTTTATCCAAGCTCCGCTCAAACTTTACAAGAGTTTTGCTTCACATAAGAGAATTCTCAAACTCTCAATTGCAAGTGTATAGGAGTATACAACTCACTCTCTACTAAGAGTGGATTTTACATTCAAAGCTCACTCAAGAATAAAATAGGAAGAATATCCAGGAATATCAGGTTGATCAGTGATTCTTGTCTCTTGTTGTTTCTTCCTCTTGATTCTTGTATATAAATGCAGTTGGAGGCTAGTATATATACCCTTGCATTCATTCCATCCGTTGGAGGTGGTTGGGTATCATTAATGTGCGTTCAGTCCGTTATAACGTTAAGAAAAATAGCTGTTATAACAGAGGGCGTCGGCTCCACTTTTTGTGGTGTCGACACTTCCTACTTCTGCATTTACCAGATATAGTTCACTGAGTTCATGAGTCCCCTCTTCAGGTTGATGAGGCGACTCCTTGTTCATTTCTCTTCTTCATATTAGGCTTCTGCTGTCATGATGCGACACTTCTGCTTCAGGTGTCCACTCATTGATTATTTAAACTTCAAGCCTTTTGCTTCTGCTACCAGGAGGCGACACTTCATCTTCAGGTGTCCACTCATTGATCATCTAAACTTTAAGCCCTTTGCTTATGCTACCAGGAGGCGATACTTCATCTTCATGTGCCCGCTCATTGATCATCTTATCTTCAAGCCTTGGCGTCTGTCTCTATGAGGCGACACTTCATTACAATGTGTCCACTCATTGCCTACTTGGTCTCCAGGCTTTTTGCTTCTGTGTGCAAGAGGCGACACCCCATTTCCATGAGTCCCCTTTTTGTTCAATTTGTCTCCAGGCCTTTTTGCGTCTGTGATCAGGAGGCGACTCCTCATTTCCATGAGTCTCCTCATTGCCCAATTTGTCTTCAGACCTTTTACGTCTGTGATCAGGAGGCGACTCCTCGTTTTCATGAGTCTCCTCATTGCCTAGAATTCAGCTTTCAGATTTCTATTGATTAAGCTTATCAAAGCACTGGTATAAGAACTTCAAGGAGTATGTCTTTGGGGTATGATGATCAATCAAATCTTCTTAACTCATCAGAGTTGACGTCTATTCAATTTTGGATTGAATCAATCATTGGATGTTGATCTTCTTCTTGAATCTCAAACTGTCAAAACTTCATTTGATCAAAGCTGAACTTTTCTTCTTCATTTGTAAAGTTCCTTCTATCATTGTAGGATATCTTCTTTAATGCCAATCCACCTCAATTGTGTGAAGCTTCACAATGCTTCAATTCTGATTTCCTCTATTTGATAGCAATTCTTCATTCTTCATTAAACTCACTTTACTGAGACCATTGCAGACTTGATGAAATCTATTTACACATCTAATCTTCATTGATCCTTTACATTGTAGAAGAATTCTTCACTTGGATTCCATGTAGAGATCAGATATTCATTGTGAGCCATCTTCTCAGCAACTTTAATCACATTGTCTTGAATTGGTCTTAGCATACCAGATGAAATCTTCTCTTGAGCATTTTCCAAATTCTTCAACAACCAATACATCTTCAACTGAGCATTGCACCTCTTCAACTAATCTTTGCAAATTCTGCTGAGATCTTCTTTAGGCATTTACAACATCTCCATTCTTCATCTTTAACTGAACATTGCACCTCCTCAACTGATGAAGTCTTCAGTCTATCTTACAAATCAATCTTCATCGAAACTATGCACACTTGAAAGAAGCTTTAATTGAACACCTTCAATCTCTTCGAATATAAGACATTTGCTTGAAGTAGAGATAGGCATCTTTTTTCAGTTTGGTTCATTGCATAGCCCTTTGAATTCATTGCTTGCATCTTGAACTTGTTGTGCATTCTTCTTGACATGTATTAGACTTAAGATTCAACTTTAAGTCTTAGTTATGAGCTTTGTTAATTTGCACACTAAGTAGATTCATTAGTAACATAACACAAGGTTTAGTTATCATCAAAATCAACATGGGAATTAACCTTGAGTCAACAAGGATCAACCTTGACTCAACAATCTCCCCATTTTTGATGATGACAAAACCTTTGCAAAATAAGTTCATATAAGATTGAATGAAATGAACAAAGTTAAATAATCATATCAATGAGAAAACTCCCCCTTCGTTTTGTAATTAAGCAAATAATGCTTAAAGAATAAAGGCACTTCAAAAATAGTTTCAGGGAGTTTTTGTCAGTTAAATCAAAGACATTTTGAGATAAGAGATTCATGTTACTCCCCCTGAGAACATGCTCTATTTATGTCAAAAGGTACTCTTTTTATGTCATTTTCATTTAATGTCAATGTAATAAGCAATTCATGTTTGTCCAATTCAGATTTTCCAATGAAAAAAAAATATTTCTCCCCATAAGTCATGTTATTCCAATTTAAAGAAATGTTTGACTAGTTTTCAACAAACATGTATTGTATTCTTCTCCCCCTTTTTTGAATTTACACTCAATTTATCTTGTTTAATGCAAGTTTGCATTAATTTTGCCACCATACTTACAAACTTGTTTAATGCAAGTTTGCTTTTAATTTTGCCCATACTTCTCCCCCTTTTTGTCAATTCATCAAAAAGAGAAATAGAATGAGAATGATATCGAATAAGTGAGAATAATAGATAGATATAATAGTAAAAAGAATGTAAAGAGTAGAATATATTGTTGAAACAGAGAAGTAAACAAATAAGCAAGCTATCAGAGCAATCATATGTGATACCAAAAGAAAATGATATTTTATTGATTAAAATGGTGAGACTACAAAAGATTGTATAATTATCATGTTCATAAGAATTATGCAACAAAAGAGATGTTATAACAAGGCCATGAGGAAAACAGATGTGATGAAGTGAGAGGAAGTATGAGGTGAGGAAAAGTGATAGGTGAGGATAAATAGGATTAACAAAGGATAATCTAGTGAGCTTCAAATTCAGTGGCCGAAGAGTCCTGTTCCCTAGCTGCTTCCCCTTCCTGTGCTGGTTCTTCTTCCTCTGCTTCTTTTTCTGTAAATTTCCTTTTCGTATTACTTAAAATTTGAACCTCCTTTTTGAGTTCTCTTATCTTTCTTTCACAAATCATCATCCTTGTGTTTGCAATATCAGCCTTGTGATGTAATTTGTCCAGAGATTCCATAACTTGAGCCATAAAAGAATTCAGATCCCCTGTGCTTTCTTGTGATTCAGAACTCAACAATGATCTTCTTATGCTTCTATGCCTTGAGGTGCTTCCAGATGGAGTTTTTCCTTTTGAAGTACTTTCCTCTTCCATTTTCTTTGGAGTCCATTTGTCATTCTTTAGCATGTACCCTATTCTTTTGAGGGTTCTCTCATTATACTCATCACTAATGGCTTTGGGGATTATCTTCTTCTCATTTTTCAGATCAATACCAAAATGTTTGAAAACCTTTGTCAAGAAGATTCCATACGGCAGAGTGATTTTGGAGATTGTGGCCTTATATATGTGATCCAAAATAAACAGAGGCAAATCTATTCTTGTATCAGTTATGTAAGCCCATAGAAAGAATAACTCCTTTTCCGAAACATAGTCATATTTCCCAGTTTTAGGAGTGAATATGGTGCAGATAAAGTGATGGACAAGCCTTAATTCAAGAGGTAGATTAATAGCAAGAGGTTGTACATTTTCGTCCATGTCTTTTCCATAAAGAACTTTTAATTGGTCTTTTCTGGAGACACTATCTCTATAGATTTCTCCACCAATTTTGATTCCAAGAATATTTCTAACTGCTTCTCTATCCAAATTGATAGTAATTCCTTTAACATAACTTCTGACAGATACTTCTCCAGATTCCCTTTCAGCATTTAAATAGAAATGAGTTACCAAATCAGGGTAAACATCATCCCTGAGTGTTGTCATATACTTCCACCCTAGGTTGTCAAATTTTGTACCAAATTCGAACTTATGAAGATCAAAGAATTTATAGTCTATCCATCTTCCATTGAATACTTTTCGAAAAGAGAAGGTCAAATTATACCTTTCTTGGGCCTTGCCCTCACTAAAATATAGTTCATTCCATTCCAGAGCTGCTGAGGATGAAGCTTCTCCAGTTTTACTCTTCTTGCGCTTGCCTTTGTCTTTGCTAGACCCTCCTTTGGATTTTCTCTTCGGTTCAGTTGAAGTAGGGGCAGGTACTACCACTAGGGCTTTGGACATCTTTTTCGGTTTAGAGGTTTTGGGAACCATTGTAGGAGAAGTGAAGGTTGAGAGAGAGACAGATAGGATCGATTAGGGTTTATAGAAATATAAAGATGAAGAGCTGCGATGGTTTATGAGTGACGGTTGGTTTTGGTGCGAACAGGGGAGCGGGAGAGAAAAAGTGTGAAAGTAAATGAATGAGAGGGAAATTTTGAATGCTTGTAAAGTGGGCTTCGTCAAAGTATATAGGCCCGCAGCATGAGGCGACTCATGAGCTAAATGAGGCGACATATGCTTTGTTAATAAAATGATTTAAGTCCACTGATGTGATGAGGCGACTCAATGAAATAAAGTGTCGACTCTTTCACCCAGACTAAGCATATAATTGTAGGAAATTCATGAAATGATCTTTTTCAATATATGTGATAAAAGACATCTTAATATGATCATATAATGCATCATGAATTTAAGAAAAGCGTTTCATATGAATGACAAACATATTTAGACATTCAAAATACAAGTTTCACTCAAATCAAACATAAGTTTGGACCTGTTCCATCACAAGTTGAGAGTCGCTACGTACCAGGACGTGCTCTGCCCCCATTTGCCAAGCCATTTTGAGGCCAGGAATCAAGGCTTAGTATTCAGCCTCATTGTTGGAGGCAGGGAATTTGAACTTGACAGCATATTTGAGTTTGTGCCCTTCAGGTGTGACAAGGACGATCCCGGCCCCATTTGCTTTGTTAGTGGAGGAGCCGTCTACATTGAGCACCCATTGGGTGTCCAGGGAGTTGTCAGCGGGGTGGGTTGTTGGGTTGGTGAATTCAGCGATGAAGTCTGCTATAGCATGCCCCTTAATCGCCAGTTTTGGTCTGTACTGAATGTCGAATTGGCTGAGTTCTATGGACCATTTAACAAGTCTGCTCGAAATCTCCAACTTGTGAAGGATCTTCTTCAATGGCTGGTCTGTCAGAACAACTATGGTGTGGGCCTGGAAGTATGGCCTTAACCTCCGTGCTGAAGTTATTAGGGCGAAGGCCAGCAGCTCCATTTTGGGGTATCGCTACTCGACGCCCCTTGGGGCCCTACTTATGTAATAGATAGGCTTTTGGACTTCTTTATCTTGCTTGACCAGGGCTGAGCTCATTACTGTGTTTGACACGGTGAGGTAAAGATAGAGTTCTTCACCTTCCACAGGCTCACTTAGCAACAGTACTGAACTGAGATATTCTTTGAGTTGTTGGAAAGCCTATTCACATTCGGGGGGTCCACTCGAAAGCTTTATGTAGAATTTTAAGGAAAGGAAGGCACTTATCTGTTGATCTGGAGATGAATCTGTTCAGTGCTGCCACTCTGCCAGCCAGTCTTTAGACTTCCTTGGTGGATGTTGGGGACTACATGTCGAGTACTGCTCTGACTTTTTCGGGGTTAGCCTCTATCCCCCGGTTGGACACCATGAACCCCAGGAATTTGCCAGATGCTACTCCAAAGGCACATTTAGCAGGGTTCAGTTTCACCTAATAGGTGTGTAGGTTTTTGAACGTCTCTTCCAGATTTGTTAGGTGGTTGGTGGCTCGTTTGCTTTTTACCAGCATGTCATCGACGTAGACTTCCATGTTTCTTCCAATTTGGTTGCTGAACATGCGATTGACAAGCCTTTGGTAGGTTGCTCTGGCATTCTTCAGGCCAAAGGGCATTACTCTGTAGCAGTATAAACCTCTGTCTGTCACAAACACCATGTGCTCCTAGTCGTGCTCCACCATTTTTATCTGGTTGTAACCTGAGAAGGCATCCATGAAGGTCAGCATCTCGTACCTTGCTGTTAAATCCACCAGCTAATCTATTATGGGTAATGGGAAGCTATCCTTCGGACATGCCCTGTTTAGATCTGTGAAGTCCACGCACATCCTCTATTTCCCATTTGCCTTTTTACTATTACCACATTGGACAGCCAAGTGGGATACTGGGCCTTTTTTATGAAGCCAGCTCTGGTCAATTTCTTAACTTCATCAGCTACTGCTTCATTTCGCTCTGGGCGAAGGTCATTCTTTTCTACCTGACTGGTTTTACCGATGGATTTATATTCAGATGATGGGCAATAATCCGGGTATCAATGCCCGGCATATCCACGTGAGACTAGGCAAAAACATCAGCGTTTTGCTTGAGGAAAGACCTCAATCCCTCATTGAACTCCTCTGAGGCTATTGTCCCAATTTTTACTACCTTGGTATGGTCTTGCCCTCCGACCATGACCTCCTCGAGTTCTTCTACCGGTTCTCCCCTTCTGATCTCCTCCTCGTTCCGAACCTCCAGCTCTTCAATTAGCATGGCCTCTTTGGTCTCCCCTCTGAGGGATACATATAACACTCTTTGTCAATCTGTTGGTCACCCCTGGCCTCCCCAACTCCTTAAGACGTGAGGAACTTGACCTTCAAGTGGTAGGTGGAAGAGATAGCTTTGAACTTGTTGAGGGCTGTTTTGCCCAAAATGATGTTATAGGCTGAAGGATAATCCACCACTAAGAATATCACCATCTTGGTAGCTTGTTGGGGTTGAGTCCCTAACATTACTGCTAGGGCTATAGAACCCAAAGGTGTAACTCTGTCGCCAGTGAAGTCGACCCAGGGGGAATTGACCGGTTGTAACTTTTCACAGCCGACCTTTAATTGCTTGAAGGCCTTTAGGAAGACAATGTCTGCCGAGCTGCCACTGTCCACAAGGACCCTCCTAATCAAGAAGTTGGACACTACCGCTGATATGACCAAGGGGTCGTCGTGAGAGCTTCTTCATCAATGAATGTGATGGGGTTATGCTCTGCCCTAGATTTTTTGGATGACCGATCTATGAACATGACTTCTCTTTGGCTCCGTGCCTCCCTAGCGTGCCTTTTTCTCGCAGAGGAAGACTCTCCTCCGCCTGCGAACCCTCTAGAGATGACCCTTATTTCTCCCATGGGTTGCTGATTTTGCCTTTCCCTCTCTACACTTCTTCATTCGGCTTGCCTCGGGGGCTAGTCTCGCCTCTTGTCACGCCTCCCCCTTGCTATGTACCTGCCTAATCTCCCTTGCTTGATTAGGTTCTCAACCTGCTGCTGAAGGACATAACAGTCCTCCGTATCATGGCCATGGTCTTGGTGAAATCGGCACCACTTATTAGTTGGCCTTTTCTCTGGGGGGGGACCTCATCCGTCCTATTCATCTCAGCGTAGGATCCCCCTTGATCTCGTAAAGTACTTGATCCAGAGGAGTATTTAGGGGGGTAAAATGCTGGTTGTACCTTGCTGGCTTAGGCCGATCACCTTCTGCTCTGTGCTTCTGCTCAGCCATTCTAGGGGCTTTCACTGCCCTATCATCCTTCTTCTCCTCAGCCGTCCTTTTCTTGTCCTAGCTAGGAGTGGCGCTCTCCGGTTCTTCCCTGGCCTTGAGAGTGTCATCTGCGTTCATGTATTTTTGTACCCGGAGCATTAGCGTAGCCATGGTTTTGGGCGCCTCCTTGGCCAAGGAAAATAAGAACTTGGGGGTTCTGATGCCTACAATGAACGCCACTACTGCCATCTTCTGATCTAGGTCATCCAAGAACAAAGTCTCCTGGTTGAAGCGGGTGACAAATTCGCGTAGGGTTTCCTTCTCGCATTGCTTAGTGTTGAACAAGGAAGTGGAGGGCCTCCTCTGCCTCTGCCCTCCGATATAGTGGCTGACAAACAACCTGCTCAAGTCCACGAACTTATCGATCGTTCCCGGGGAAAGCCTATGGAACAAGATCCGAGCTGGGCCTTTAAGGGTGGTAGGAAGTGCCCTGCACATAATTTCCTCAGGGACCGCCTGGAGGTCCATCAGGGCTTTGTATGTCTCCAGGTGGTCCAGAGGGTCCTTTGTGCCGTCAAAGGACTCCAATGTGGGCATCTTGGACTTCGGGGGTAAGGGCATCCTCATCACTCCTGGCGTGAAAGGCGTGTCTGTCCTGTTCACCAGCTCTTCTACCGTGCTAGGGCCCTTCTCTTTTACCGCGGCAATCACACCAGCTAGTTTAGCCTGCATTTCCTTCACCTGCTCGTCCCACACTGGGTGAGTTTCACCCGTGTGCTCCGGAAGCACCATGGTAGCTACCTTGGACTAGGCGATGTGGCTCTGGGCTTCGTCGGCGTGAGTTCTAGCCGTTCTCGGGGGAGAATTTTCCCCAGGGAACACTGGGTCATCCGCTCCCTCGTCGGTATTACCTTCTCAGTTCTTTGCAGTCGGCTGGTTTGCAGGTATCGGTGGGTCCTCTAGCAGTGGAGGATCCACCGCTGCCGGTGCCGCTGATGTCACCGACTTCTGATTCCAAGCCTGGAGCTGGTTCACGGATGGCATCATTTTGATGATCTGCTGCTCCAAGGCAGCGATCCTTGCTGTACTTTGTTCCTCCATCGCTTCGTCTAGCCTGATTGATGCAGCACCGGATCGGGTCAAGACCATGAAACAACTAAAGTGTCATTCTTACAGACGGCACCAACTGATGATGTAGTGAATTTGTACATCCTTCCCGACCTCCGATGCGAACGGTTGGGGAGATGAATCCTCCTGCTTAGGACACCGGCCTGGTGCCAACCAAAGACACTCCAATGCTAAAGTTTCGCTAGAGATAAATAGGCAGAGTAACGAATGCTCAAGGGTTGATGTATCTCGTACCTTTTTGGAGATGACAACTGCCCTTTTTATTGGAGTGTTGGCTTGGATCGTAGGCACTTTCATGGGAGAGTCAATAGTGCCCTCCAATTAGGCATCCAAAATCGTGGGGATGTATCGTGCCTTGATATTAGGCTCCATAGACTATGCCCCCAATCGTAGAGGAGCCGTCCCAATCATGAGATCATGGAGGCTGATCGTCAGGCGAGAATCTCGGGGTGCCTTAATGGTGGCGCTAGGTGTACTGTTGGAGCTCTGCCCTTCCAAGTCTGTTAACAGGTCTGGTCTGGAAAGGAGTTTGGGAGTCCGAGTCTAGAAACATAGCCCGAGCTCGTGTGGTCTGTCCATTGGGGGGGCAGATCGGCTAGACTTGTCGTATTATCAACGACTAAACGTGTTTGACCACAACTCTAGGGGTTGATCAGGTAGTTAAGGCACAGTGCTTCAGTGTTGTTTCATCTAACGTTTCTAGCCTAACAATTACCCAGTTTGTGGGACTTGAATTCTTTCCATTCCATAATTTGAAATGAAGATTTTCATTCCATTGATTAAGATGTTGACACATCAGTTAATCTAAAAATGAAGAGTTTAGATAAATTGACTTAAAATTTATTTAAAAATAAATAATTTTATAGTTATATATAAAGAAATATATTTTAATACAAAACAATATTGTTTTAGTAAGACATGTAATAAGATTACTTCTAGTCCATTGACTATGGAATGGAGATCTCTATTCCAAATCATAAAATGGAGAGAATCTAAATCTCAATTTGTATTGGACAAAAAACTACATAACTCCCAAAATTAGTCGAGGTGCACATAAACCGACCTAAACACTTAATTACCAAAAAAAAAAGAAAAAAGGTATGTTTGACCACTAAGAGCCAACCATAGTATGCAAGTCCTCTCAAAAAATTATAGTACCTTAACAGAAGGTATCATCTTGGTTTTTGAATATTATTTCCGTTATGGTTTTTTTTTTCTTGCTCATGTTTGATAAGTTTGCTAGTTTAAAACTTAAATCGAGTGAATTTTTTTTTAATAAAATTTCTTTTAAAACCTTAAGCTTCACAACTGAAACTACAGGAGATTTGAGATAACTAACATTGATACAAAATAAAATGAGTTTAATTTTGATGCACTAACAGTGTAAATTTTTTTTACACAAGTGCGTATCAGAAGACGTGTCCATGAGTCTTGTTTGGTTATGTTATACTTAAATTCTAAATAACACGTATCGCACTCTGATGCTTTGCTTATGTAAAAATATTATACACTATCAGTGCATCAAAACTTAACTCAAATAAAATTTACCCAATTTCACATTAAGCTTCAAAATAGGAAAGGACTTGCTATCTATGGAATAGGATTCTCTCCATTTTATGATTAGAATGAATATCTCTATTCCATTGATTTAGGTATTAACATAACACATTAGTTAAAATAAAAATTAATTGTTCAAATGAGTTGATTTAAAACTTATTTAAAAATAAATGATTTTGTAATTATATATAAGGAAATACATTATAATATAAACGGATTTGGATTCTCTCAATTCCATGAATTAGAATGAAGATCTCCATTCCATTGATTGAGGTGTTGACACGTCATCTAGCATAAAAATGAAGGGTTCAGATGAATTGACTTAAAATTTATTTAAAAATAAATAATTTTATAGTTATATATAAGGAAATAAATTTTAATACAAAACGACGTAGTTTTAGTAAGACATGTGATAAGATTATATCTAGGCCATTGATTATGGAATGAAGATCTCCATTCTAATTTTTAGAATGGAGAAAATTCAAATCCATTATAAACCAACCTAATTTTGGTAAGATATTTGATAAGATTCATCTAGAGATTTCAAGAATAACCAAATCCGCTTTCCACTACATGTTTGATGACTTCCGTTTACGCATAGCAATAGAAAAAGGATAGTAATCCAACCATGTATAGAAAATGGTACGGGTGTTCGTGTTTTATTTTTTGGTGAGTCCCAAATTTACTTCTTGATTTTTTCGACCGAACATTATAACACTTGCAAACTTTTATGATTCGAGTATCAGACAGTTAACGTCCTAGACATTAAGGAGTGGGCCTACGCGTGGCTTAAAAGTTTGGATAGTCTAGGCCTAATTACATGGGCCGTAGCCGGTTCTTGAAAAATGTATGGGCCAGAATTTTGTTCTAGGAAACTAGGTGCTATAAATAATTAGCATCACCCGCTAACTCCATTTATCGACTAACGGAGTAAACGTTTTCAAGTGATCGTTTTATTTATTTTATCAAACCTCGTTTCTCATCAGGCCCAAAGCTCTGTGCTAATATTTGCCCAATATTTTCAATAATCACCATTTACTAGGAATGGTAACGAGCAGATTCGGTACAAAATATTCTTACTTATCCCGTTAAAATTGAAGAAACCCTGCTCTATTTTCGTTCCATTCCCGAAATAAACCAAACGGGGTGGTTTCTCACCTGGTTAGTTAATACATTTTAATTTTAAAATAAAATTTTAAACTTAATGCATTGATTTCAATAAAAAAATTTAAACTATCAAATGCATTCATGGGCACAACGTGGCATGTTCTAAGCTACAAATAGTGCAACCAACTTAACTTGTATGTAACAAGGCGTGAGGTGCTTTTATAAAGGGTTTGATATGTTTTTGCTTCTTTAGATTTTTGATGTGGGATATGTCTACATCGTTTAAGTTGAAAAGGACCATGGTTGTAATTTTTTCTTGTCCTACGTCGGTTTTGCAAAAGGGATACAAGAGCCTTATAAAACAACTCAAGCAAAGGCAGTTCAAAATAATTGTTGGCTGGGGTAAAATTGCTTGGCATACTTCTATATGGAGCGGGTTCAGGGTGGGGTGGACAAATTGCCATCACGCAATTATGTGTGTAATTTTTGAACGCGAAGAAGTTTTCATTTGTTTATGAAAGATGGTCAGTTTCATGGCACAGTACATAAAATAACTCTTCTTTTGTCAGATAGCAACCATATATGATTCTCCTCTTGGACTGAGTCAGT
This sequence comes from Euryodendron excelsum, assembly GCA_033060915.1. Classification (NCBI taxonomy): domain Eukaryota; kingdom Viridiplantae; phylum Streptophyta; class Magnoliopsida; order Ericales; family Pentaphylacaceae; genus Euryodendron; species Euryodendron excelsum. Next base: position 39,078,130 of record CM065385.1, on the reverse strand, counting down.
AATATTTCAACATACCTGAAATGCAGAGAATGATGGTCACAATATATAACACTGCGAAGCTGATATAACCACAGTTAAACGTTTCGCAAAGTCGCATCCCTTGGTGACTCGTAAAGTCGTATCCGTTCAGTATCACTGAAAGTTTTCACAGTTAAATACCATCTATTGCATTATATGTATATAAGTTGCTTTCAGGGTATATGTTCAACTGCTAAAGCTTATCCGCATTAAGATAATTAAATTATTGGCATATTAGAGATAAGGATAAAAAAAAATTTATTACGCTGTGTTTACATCAAAAATTTGATAAAAGAAAAAAAGAAAAAGACATAGATTTGAAATTATATGGTATGTTTGGTTGCTAGAAAAAGTGATGAGTAAAAGAACATTAAAAGAAAACAAGAATTTAGAATCTCTTATTTTGTTCACTTCTTCTTCTCGTTTTCATTTTCTTTTTCATTGAAAAATCCGAAATTCCAAAATAGTATTACAGAATAAGCAAAGCAAAAAGAGGTTATCACGCTGACACAGTAGATATAGCATGGTAACGTTAAGACACATATTTAGCTCTCTGCAAGTTTTGGAAAAAATGTGTGTGATATATTGAACTGATAATAGAAGCTAACCCTAGTGTGTAATGCATTAAAACGTCCTCCCCACTCTACCCTCCACCCCTCATCTCTCTCCACACACGCATAAGTGCACATATTACATCTTTCATAGGCATTTATTCCAATTTGGGTTTACAGATGCATTGATTAATTTTTTAGGCTAGTATATACATACTAAACAGAGATTGATTTGCCTGTCTTCCTACATGCGTTGAAACCAAGTATTTTTCCATTACTAGTATGATTTTTTTTAATCTCTTTGATTAAATTGTCAGGCTTAGTGGCTTTTCTTGATTTGGTAACAACTTTGTTATATTGGCACCCGATGTCTTCATTGTGTTCTTGTGTTGGTTGCAGCTAGGGTATGATTAATGCATAACTGACACAACTTCGTATGAAAACAGGTATCATATCACTGTAGAAAACTATTCCGATTTTTCCTTATTGAGAGAGAGAGAGAGAGAGAGAGAGAGAGAGAGAGAGAGAGAGAATTTCAATTAAACAAGAATCATATAACTGTTTGTCACAAAAGAAAATGATCTCAGTATATATCTATACTATAAATAGTAATCCTCTTTCATGGCTTAGACCTGCACACAATCTGTAAGCATCAATCTGCTAAAATTTCATGTTATAATAATGCTATATATACATAATGTTATACAAACAGAAAATTCATACAGAATAATGTGCCTTAATGAGAATATTTTACGTCTAAACAAAATATATACATAATGACTTTTAATTAAAAAAGTGCAATTAGCACATCATTCTAATAAGAATTTTTATATAAATTTTTTATAAGAATAATATTTTTTATTTTTATATTTATGCAAAATAACATTGCTATTTGTGATCCTTATAATTTCAAATAAAAAAAAAGCCACTAATATATCATTTACGTAGAGTTTTATGTACACAAATTTGCAAGGATGGAATTTCTCATGATATGCTTTGAAGCATCGATAGTAAAAGTAGCGTGTATTTTGGAATTAATTAATACAAAAGGAGAGAGAGCCTAGATATAACGAAAGAATATGCAGAACGTGAGAGAAAATCCATGCATATAAAGCCCGCATATTTTTTTGCCAAAGTGCACAATAACGCCCTGCATATTTGAAAGAAATTACAACTTGGCCACCAAAATCCACAAGAGAGAAACAAGATCGGTTCAAAACTTGTAGACTTTTTCAACCCCCTTTTCTTCGACTTTAACAAAGTTGAAACAAAGACACAGATACGCTTTAGACAAAAAGATCAGTGGCAATAACACCATGCGCACAGATTATTTGAACCTACACAAAGCCTGACCTTGCAAATTCAAAAGACAACTAAAGACACTTTCCAAAGCTAGATCACAACCAACAACCAAGAGAAAGAGTCTAGAGAGAGAGAGAGAGAGAGAGAGAGAGAGAGAGAGAGAGAGAGAGAGAGAGAGTGGAGAGAAAACAAAGTCGTGTTTGGTTGGTAGCTAGCTAACCATATATTTCTGGTACTTTCATTCTTGAGTCAACGTCAACTCAGTTGGGTCATCAGCGTCGTCGTTCTGGTGTCCAATGTGGCGCAGCAGGGCTAAAATGCTCCGAGATCACCCTAGAGTGAAGGAGTTCCATGATGGGTGTGAAGTTAACACACCTTGGAACCTTGTACTGATTGATAGAGGCACCCCTAGAAATGGCATAGTCCATTAGCTCCTCGAACGTGCCATTCTGCACCACCCTTATCTCAAGAGGTCCGATCGAGTTATCCGCTACTCGGCCTTGTCGATACACTGAGTTGAGCGATTCTTCCATAGCTAGGCAGCATTGGTTCAAAGCCTCTTGAGTCGGCCAGTTGGATGGATCCTTCACCATCAATTCCCAGTAAATTACGTAGTGTCCCGGAATGGTGTTCGCCTCGGCATAGCTTGTGTACTCGATCACGCTGGTATTGAATTCGCGCAGCAGTAACGAAGCATTCTCAACAGCCATTTGCAACTCGGCCTCGTCGGTCTTGTCCGAGTCGATGCTCAGTAACACGTTCTTCCTCCTTATGAACTTGAACTGCGGGGCCGAGTTGTGGAAACCAGTGACTCGGAGGATGTCGCCAACTCGGTAGCGGCACAGCCCTGCATATGTGGTGATCACTAGCTCGTATTCCTTCCCCACTCCCACGTCGGCAAGGTCGACAAGAAGGGCCGGCGGAGCTGACGGGTCGTGAGGAAGAAACTCGAAGTAGGCCATGTTTGGCATTATGGTGTAAGAGACCTCCGAAGGCTTGGCCATTGGCTTAAGATTGAGGCCGAAATAGCACTCCGAAGAGGCGTACATGGTGCAAGATAGTGGTAAGCGACCACTATAATAATCAAGAGTCGGGATATATTGAGCCATAGCGCCAGTAACAATCACGTCGAGATATTTGGTGTTGGGCCAAATTCTCGTGATAATCCCCTCCCAATTCTCACCTCTGCATTCCTTGGTAATGAACCGAGCTAGTTCTGGGTTTGGTTTCAGGATATTGATCATGCATTCTCGGATAGAATTGTCTGTGAGTCTAGGGTTTAGAGTTCCAGTTGAGATATCGTCAACGAGTTGCTTCCAGTTGAGTTGAAGAAACCGAATGGCCCTGAGAAGGCCGGAGGCGAAAACGGCGCCGACCCGGAGGACTTCTTCGCGCATGAGGAGGCCGCAGAGCATCTGAGTGTACATGCTTTGAAATGAGTCCGTACAAAGAATGGCCTCGTTAGGGCTGGTGTAAACATTGGAAGGGTCATATGCCCTTGTCTTGAAGTGGTCACTTTTATAGTAACTGGTGAGAACCGGACGTGCTAGAAGACCACCTGGGGTCTTGGTTTCGGCCTTCACAAACAGAAAGTATAGACCCTTCCCTTTGTCCAACCCCGGAACGTTACTGTTGAAAATCAAATTCAATCATCAAAACTAGTTATGAGTAACTATTGAAAACGAACAAGAAGAACTGTTAAATACTCACAGGTTCATCACGGGCATGAGAAGACTGTAAAGTAACTGTCTTCGATCCCATTCTTCTTGAATCGTTGGCATGAGTTTTCTTTCACCGGCAGATGTGCCGGAACTGCAAATCCAAACTCCATAATTAACCCATAAGCACATCCGCATACGTAGATTTGCATAAATCAAAATATAGTATACTAAAAGGTTATCATGGAAAATGTTATTCTTATAAGAAAATTTATATAAAATTTGTATACAAAATAATGTGTTAGTGACAGTTTTATAATTAAAAATTATTATAATAAATATTTGTTTCGAAATAAAAGGCTGATAAATCATGGTGTATAAAAATTTTATATAAATTTTTTGATTATATAATATTATTCGGTGGTTGCCTATAGATCAATACTTTGTGTTTGTAAACATTGTATGTGTGGGAATATATAGATTATCTACCCATGATGGCTATACCTCGTGAGGAACTCCGAGATGGGGTGCGAAGAGAAAATGGGAGAGCGGTCACCATTGGCGATCCGTTGGATATCCGGCTGCAGATCCTCGTAGGTCACCACCGGAACTTTCGACTTGAACGAATCTCTGTCAGTCGCTCCACCGAGTTTGAACCGCTGGAGGTACTCGGTCTGGGAATTACGGCTCAAAATCTCCACCAAAACCTTCTCTTGCACCACGTCAGGGTTCTTCGTCATCTCTTCAATGAACTGAAGAGCCTTAGCGTCCTGCTCGCGCACAGGAGGGCTGAGCTGCCATGAGAGGCCAGAGTCAACAGCCATGATCGGAAAATTGAAGGTGGCTTTGAAATCTGAGAGCTTTGGCGAGAGATTTAAGATTAATCTAGAGCTGTGCGCTTTAACGTTTGCGCGCAAGCTTCCTTATATAGGGAGCTTGAGCAGAGCTCGTTGTTCAATTTGTTACGTCAGGTTCATACTGAGTAATACCTCCTTGTGGAAGTGACAAATTTCAGTAATACTATTATGGGTTGTAATTTCAAGATTTTATTATATTTTCTCTCTTATTTTATAATGTTTGCCCAATCATTGCTCTAAAAAAATTAAATTAATCTGACAAACTTTAATAATTTGATTGTTTAAATAATTTTGAATAATTGTTTTAAGTCTTTTTCAATTGTGTGATATCTATAATGACAATTATATAAGTTTTACATTTTTACATAAACTAATTCTTTAACGTATTTTATTTTCTTATCCGCAAGACACAAGTAAATAAGTCTTATCGTATATTTATTTACGTTAATCTCACTGTATTGTGTCTTGTAAATGAAAAAATAAATTAAGAATTGATTTATATATAGCATTACTCATTGTTAAAAGATACACCCACAGTACATAATTGTAGAAAAAAATAACTATAACAAAATCTTACTTAAGAGTAGTAACTACAGACCACGGTACTTGAACTTTACAGTAATACCTTTGTAAAAAAAATTACAACAAAAAGCACCTAAAACAAGAAAACAAGATACTACATTTTTTTTTATTGAGGTGTATCGTTATACATGCAACCATAAAATTTTATACAAAATTTATGTAGATAAGGATATAATTAAATTGTTAAGTCACTACTTGACCTAAAAATTTAAACTGTTAGATAAGAGACTTAACAATGTATATCAAATTAATACCCTCGTTCACGTGCGATCCCGACTCGCACATGGAGAGACAAATAGACAAAATATAACAGTTGCACAAACATAGACATAACATAGTGCACAATGAGAAAGCACATGCGTGCCATAAAAATCGAACCCAGGACTTCTTAGAACCAGAACTTTGATACCATATTAAGTTGTTGACTACCAACTCATTTAAAAGCTCAAGCTGTTAGAGAGAGGGACAACTTAATTATTTATTTTTTTAGTGAAGTCTCACATTACTTAGATACGAAGGCCATTACCTCTATACATACCCTTGGACAATCCTCTCCTTGCAAGCAAGTTTTCAGGGTTGAGTTAAGCTCATGAGTTCTTTTAACATGATATCAAAACTGGGTTCTAAAGGGCCTTCACTACATGGGAGTTAAGTCAGCTCACACTATTACCCCACATCCATGCTCCGCGTGAGGGAGTATGTGAGTGAATCCTACATCGCCTGGATACGAAGGTCATTACCTCTATATATGTCCTTGAATAGTCTTCTCCTTACTAGCCGATTTTCAGGGTCTTGAATTCAAATCTTACCGCTTACTCTTGAATATTTTCACTTGTTTGGCCCTTTTATAATCAAGAGCTTGATCACATGCGAGGGAGCGGGTGAAGATGAGTTGGTAGTCAACGATCCTTCATAAATGAAGATCTTTTACTTTAAAACGAAATACACGTTAAGATAGTCAAATTATTATAGTTTTTCTCAAGTTAAACCTATACAACCAAACAATTGAGATATGATATATTATAAAAATAATGTGATTGAATAAGAGTATTTTATTTCAAAACATAACATTTATTATGGAAATTGTTAATTATAAAAATACTACTATCACATTATTGTGATGTGATTTTTTGTACAAATTTTATCAAAGAATAACATTTGATTTTTTTTTCTTAATGTGAATTCAACAAAAATTAAGATTTCCTTCATTACTATTTAATATTAGGTTGACACTTTATTAAAATAAACACACTTAATTTTAAGTATTATATACTTTTATTAATTTCTTTTCCTTTAGTACGTCTCTCACTACGGAACAATATTTGTCTACTATTAATAGTCGTCAAGAAAATATTTTGGTTCTGGGGGTGGCACGGTGAGGAGGGGACAAATGGGCCCACAACACGTCAGCGTTGCTAAAGGAAAGACATGTGGGGTCGACGTGCTGGCCAGGTCACCGTGGTTCAGGTTGGGGATTTCTGTCTGGCTCAAGGCCACACGGCTCTCTTTTCTTGTGAGTCCGTTGGTCACCGACAACGACAGCCTGCCGGCGAAATAGGCAGTTTTTACTGTTTATGCCGTGGAAAGGGCCACATGCGAGTCTGCGACACCTACCTAAGCTATATACACACATATATGTATAGAGAGAGAGAGAGAGGACGGCAGGTGGCTATGGAGATACATGTTGTGTGTGGGGGAGGAAGCAATGATTATAATATCATTAAATTATAAGAAAAAGGATTAGAAGAATTCTTCACTACACTAAATGACAGGTGAATTGACATATTATAATATTATCAGGAAATTAGTCAGCCTAACCTCATTGGGAAAAATATTGTTGTGCAGCAATCAGCTGGACATCCTGCGTGTTGTCATGACCTTATTATTAATTTTTTTTTGCTAATTGAAATGGTAAGAAACGGCGACCTGCAGCGTGATTATAGAGTTTATGTGTTTAATTTGAATCATAATTATTAATTAAAAAAATATAAATTTATTATCATAATTTTATTAAAGTATAAGTGATATTCAATCTCTTTTCAATATCATATGATTCACGTAACTAATACCGTAAACGAATTCGAAAACTCAACTGATAAAAAAGGAGTAAAGTTCTAAATTCAATTATTAACGACAACTCAATTAATATCTTGGTAGCTGTCACGACTTTATAATTAAGCTTAGAATTTTCTCTTTGTTCTTGTCTTTCTTGTCTGCTATCATATTTTATTTAGGTAGAAAACATTTTCATTAGGTAATGGCGGTTCCCTGATCACAATGACATCGGTTTCATCGCCTTCTTTTAATGTAGAACTTATAATACTTGATTTCTCCCAATATGCAATATTTAATCTTAGGTTGAATTGTTTTTTCCTAATATACTTTCTTATTAGTGAACCTCTCATGAGGTTAGTGAAAAAAAAAAGAGACAATAATCTGTTGTTTAATAAATAAGAAAGTCAGGCAGTTATTTCAACCACCCCAAACTCCCAAATCCCCATTGCTCGTTGGAAAAATATTTAGTGAATTGGTAATTCCACAGCTTTACTGAGTCACGTAGAAATCATCTGTTGAGAGTTTATTAGCTTCATAAACATTAGAAGCCTCTACTCGCAAATGTTGCACTAATTGTTTATAATTAACATATATAGTATTTTATGTGATCTGCAATGAATTAATTTTGATAAACTTCTATTCTTAAAGAGGATCCTAAATTGAGAATGTTGATTACTGCGATTTGATCATATAGTAATGATGCAACAATCTCATGGGTCTTACCCCTAGGTCTTCGACAAGCTCTTTTCCGTTAACGTGTGATCCCCTCCTCTAAGTACATCGGTGTGGTACTTGTCAAAGATCCTCCGATAATGAAGTTAAATTCTAGAGAATATGGTTACTTGAGAGTGTGTTTGTTAGGGTTTCCTCTTTTGCGTAGCTAGATAAGAAAACCTTTGCTTCCTCTTTGTATGCATGCGTGAGGGGTGATTGATGACCTTTTCATGTGGTGGTGTGTTATTGGAGAGTCAGATCTGTGGCAGAATATTTGAGAGGGTGGTTGCTTCACTCCGCGTGGCGTGAGTCAGAACGACATCAGCGATGAGGGCGATTGTCCCTCACACACTTTACGTCCTCACTTCAAGTGTATGCTACTGTGTCCGGTGTCAATTGTGGCCTCCACTGATATGATGGGAAGGATGGATGGGTCGGGGAGCACGCCGGAGAGCCTAGTCTGTTCGGGAGCCAAGAGAATCGGCTCTGTCGATCCTCGATCAGTCGTTCGGGAAGAGCCTTAGTCTGGTCGGGATCTGATCAGGATATTGAAAAAACATCACTACCATGTATTATATTTTTTAATTTTTTGCTGATTTGATCAAATAGAATCTAGTAATTAGATAAAATTCCCTCCACAAGCTATTTCGGTTTGGAAATCTTCGTATATATTAAAACAAAGCTAGACAACTAGCATAGTTATTGGCCACAACCATGTAGCTTGCTGGTTGAGAGCAAATTGTGACCAAGGGTTCATCAGCAAGAAGCATGGACTTTTCTTCGAAAAATAGCAATTTATAATGTTTTGGACGATCTCATTACGCTTGATCAGCTTATGGGGCAGTTCGCATGTTTGTAATGACAAATCCTCGTCGGCAGTTTTAACTGAATTCAAAAAAAAAAAAATTTTTTTTTTGACCTATCCCAATTGAAAATGAATTTTGTTCAACTAAACCTAATATCCGTTTGAACCTTTTTTTTTTTTTTTTTTATCCAACTCAAACACATTTACTCATTAAATTAGGGATTGATCCACACTTTATAGTACTTGATAATCAACTTGAGACTTACTTTCTAAATAAAAACTCTAATAATTAATTTTCTGAAGTAATAGAGATTCGTGAGCTTCTCAAAATTTAGTTAAAACGAAAAAAGATATTATCTATTCATTAGTATATTTACTTGTGAAGTTGACACTGATCTTACTGGTTGCAACTGTATCAGTTGAGGGAGTTTTTTTTGTAATGAATATTATCAAGACTTCACTCTGTAATTACATGAAAATTGAGTGAATAAATAATTATTTAATGACATACATTGAAAGAGATATATTTAGTATCATAGACAATGAAGATATTTTACAAAAGTTTTAGAATATAAAACAACGAAGAGAATTATTGTAGTTTGTAACATTAATTTAAATGTTGTTTCGTGTAATAAAAATTTATTATCAAAATATAAAATTTTTAATATTATCGTATTATTTTTATTTCTTGAAATTTATTATTTTATTTATAAATAATTATTTAAAAGTTTTTTCTATCTTTACTAAAATAAATTTTTGAGGACGTCACTGGCTCCATTTGTAGTGCTCGTTTCTTTATTATCATGATCTTTTTTGATTTTCTACTTTCATGCTTTTGGGTTGTCCACTTGCATTGTACTGTCAAATCAAATTGATAACTCGTGATTTTCTTCAGAGAATCGGAGCAGTGGAAGTGTATTTGCAAGGGTTTCAAACCCATTGGATGAAATCTTATTTGGCTGTCAATATGATTTACTTCTGCGAATTATCTTGACTACTGGAAACGAAGGGCCTCAGTGAAAGATTTAGCAATTCTAGCTCGAAAGCAAAAGCGCACAAAAGCTCTGAATATTGGGGTTGAAAGATATAATAAATAACCTATTGACTCCAGATCCTTAGATATGTTACTGAAATCATGCCCTCCACAACCTTTTCCATTTTTATATATTTTTTTTTATAAACACAAAATCATATTAGCTTCTTTTTATCATAGTGATTACAGAGGTCAGCAAACCAAAATATCAAGTCCACTTGTTGTCTTTTAGCAAAAGCCAAAATAATAAAGTAACAATGAAACTCATTATTGTTGTAGAGAAAGTGCTGCTATAACATCCAAATTGTATGGATAAGAATACAAGTTTGCGCCAATCCCCGAAGAAGAAAAAAATGAGTTTGCAACCATGAATGGTGATTGTGAATTTTGTTTTAATAATGTTATATAATTAAAAAATTTATACAAAATTTATTATTAAAATGACGTGATTAAGTTATGAGTCTATCACTTTAAAATAAAGAATCTGTCAAGATACTTGTTGATTATAAAATTACTATCACCACATAATTTTGGTACAGAATTTTGTACAAAATTTTTTAAAAAATAGCATTCTTTATTTTTTATTCAAAAAATTATATAAAAAATCTCATAAGAATGATATGACAGTATTATTTTTATAATTAAAGTTACCATAATAAGTGTTTTTCTTTTAAGATATGTACTTCATTCTCAAACCCATTGCTTTAGTAGTGATCATATTGGAGGACAAGTGCACACAATTTCAAACATACAAGATTTGATTTTATCCAGATGAAAGTTCAATGTATTTTCGTTTCATTCCCTTTCGCTAGGGTCATGCCATTCATGGTTGGGTTTTTATGAAAGTTTGATTTAATTGAGTATAGACTTCCAACAACTACTCAAAGGGACTGTCTCGACACCTAAAGTTGGAAACCATGTGCGGCATGCTTAAGCATGATGCATGCATGTACTGCCTCTGTCCCACCTTAAACCACGTGCTAGACTTTTCTCAGCTGCATCGAAGCTTCAAATCAGGATATTAAAACACGTTGGATTTAAGAAATCCATTCGATTGGAATGATCTGGGCAGTCCTAGTATCAACCACAACTAATGGGTCTATGGACAGCTGGCAACTTACCATCAGTCGGTGCAAAATTCGGTATGATGTATAAATGAACTTGAAATTCTCGCACGAAATTGACTTTTAATCTTTTTTGTTGCGTGCGAGGGAGCATGGTCAAGCTTGTTGGTTTGAACTGAATTGGATTATAAGACCAGTTATGCTAATGTCGGTTAGACGACGAGTCTAATGCATGACTTTGAAATCCTAGATGATAATTATATATAAGGATAATTACACTTTATTCTCTAGTAGTTTGAGTTAAAATTAAATGATTTTATTATAGTTTAAAAAGGAACACATGACTCCTTTGTAGTTTGAATTTATTTACAAAATAGATGAAAACTGTTAGTTTTAATGATAATTTTGTCATAAAAGTACTTTTGTAATTTTATCTCTTGAAATTTAAAAAATATCAAAAAGACTTGATCTTTTTATGTCAAAATAAAGAATTGTCTTTCGAGAGATTTTTTCTTGTTATTTCATCAAATCGTCTTTTTGATGTTCTAATTTAGATATAGAAAATAACAAAAATACCTTTACGATAGAATTTTTGTTAAATTTAACTGTTTTTATACATTTTACAGATAAGTCTAAATCAAAGAAATGTCATGTATTCACTTTTAATCACAGAAAAATTATCTGATTTTGGTTCAATCCATAAGAGTTCAAGTACAATTGCCCCTTTTGTATAATAGTCTAATGCATTCACGATCTTGCCTTGTACTCAACAAATTTGAAGATGTTGCACGAGGGAAGACTTTTTGACATTAGGCTACGAACATCCAGTAGTTTTAGGGACACAAGCAAATTTTTGTTTGGCACCAATCTAGTTTGATCAACATCGATCATTGAATTTATTGTCAAATTTGAGCAAAGCACGCACATTGCCAAACTATTAGTTTTATTGTTGGGCCAACTTCTCCCACGCTAATTTATTTAACTTGTATTTCTAGGCACTGAGTTGTATTTTCCGTCTCCTTCTTTGAACTGTGGCCAGTTGAATTTTTAGTTTACCTACCACCATTCTCATCGCTAGTCCTTAAATTGAAAATCAATCCTTTTGATTCCTAATGGAAATTTTCTATTAGAATTCAATTCCCTTTGTTCTTTTTTTTTTTTTTTTTCCTATAACTTTTGAACAACATTTTCTATCAAATTACTATGGTTAGCCGAGAATTCAATTCCCTTTGTTCTTTTTTTTTTTTTTCCTATAACTTTTGAACAACATTTTCTATCAAATTACTATGGTTAGCCAAGAATTCAATTCCCTTTGTTCTTTGTTCTTTTTTTTTTTTTCTATAACTTTTGAAAACTTACGAAAAAAAAAGTTAGCTGAGAAAAGAAAAGAACTGGTATTTATTTCATAGATAATGCCAACAAATAACGATAGGCTATCCACAGTGACGAACTCAAGAATCATGCTCATGGGACTATGGAAGCCAAACTCAACAGATGACACGTGTGTACAGATGTTAATGAATATAGTAGAAGTTTGGCAGCCCAACTCTAAAGGTAGTAAAATTGAAAGACTTCTTTTTGAAATAATTTCTGGCAAGGGCTATATTCGATGTTCATTACACCTTTGTATCTTCGCCATCAGATTGATCACATCCTTTTAAAATTGAACATGCATGCGGCTCTTGACACAACTAGAGTGTTGTTCTATTCCAACTTAGACGACAGAAGTTTATTCGAAGAAAACAACTTCTCCGCACATGGAAGTGGCACTATTTATGAGTTACATATGACCATTTCTAGACCCACAGTGACTTTAGCCTAGTGAATCAGGCTGGATAGATCATGGTTAGGTAATTGTCTGGATACCACATACAAGCAATGTGCCTCTAAACAATGAATATGAAAGGACAGATTCTATCCTAAGTGGTTCTTCTAAGTGTTTGTAGGCACACAATCAATTACAAATTGTCACCTTTTACAAAGGCTTGAAAATATGACAATTATTGGTAAATAAAATACTGTCATGTGTCTAATAGGTCTCAAATTAATATTACATAGATAGTCAAATCATGTGCCGTCACATGTTAAAATGATATTATCTCTTTAAAAATAAATAAAGAGGGTAATTATCAAACAACTCTTGATAAATCTTGATTTTATCTCTTTATAAATAAAAATAATAAAAAGATAATAATCAAGTTGGGAGAGTCTTATGAGGACTCTCATTCACCCTTAGGGGTGTCCTCCTTCAAATTGAAAAACAATTGATGAAAAAATTCTACAAACACAATTCAAAATGGAAGAATCTCCCTATGGACATCCAACATGGAAGAAAGGAAGCTTCATCAGATTCAAATCTCTAAAGCCTCGATGAACTTTCTTATCTAAACCTTCGATCTCAAGACACAAATCATGGCAGAAAGCTCAATCGGATTGAAGCCTCTGAAGCCTCGAAGAACTTTCTTGCCTAAGCCCTAGATCACAAATAATTGTTCGTAATGAGGCTCCATCAACGAGTTCTTGATGAAGTCTTCAACAAATTTAATATTTTCTTCTACCAAACTAAAGGATATATCTAGATTGATTTGGAAACAAGCAGTCAAGGTTTGATTCGAGATCAAGTTTGAAACCCTTGAGTCAACGTTCTTAAAGAGAATTTAAAAAAACAAATTTTCATTCCCAATTAAAAGAACTTTTCACTTAAGCCTTCGATCTTAAGGCAATTGTTCGTGACAAACCCTCATCAATCTTTATCACGCTTAAAGCTCAAAGATTCAAATTGAAGAGTTCATTGCAAAGCCTTATAAATTTATTATTTTCTTTCAATAAATTAAAAAATCTATCCATATTAATTTAAAAACAAGTCGTCAAGCCCTCAAGTCAACCCAATACAAATTCATCTTCTTTTACCAAATTGAAGAATATAAAAAATTTCTACATTCAGTTATGGGAACAAGCTATGAAACCCTTGAGTCAATATTATATTTGATTTGGGCCTGGAGTCAACATTATTAAAGAAAAGAATCAAAGAATAATTCTTTTATTTAGAATATTCTGTACCTACTTTTCTTTTAAATTAATAAATCCAATTGTTCCTATATTTTTCTGTCTTACTTATTTTTGCAGGCATACCAATCTAGAGTTAGGTTTGTTCCCTGAGGAAGTACGAAGTACAAACTGATATAAATCGAGTTGTATATCTTGAGAGCAGTGAATCTAATAAGGTTAAGACGAAACATTTAACTCGCGCGTGATGTCGGTGGGGTACATGCTACATTTATGCATGGGCAACGACGTAGGTCACGTGCCTGGTGAGGAAACAATAAAGGCCCATTTTTGGCTTAGTTTTTTTTTTTTTTAGTTAATAGGTAAAAAAAAAGTTAAATTTTTTTTTGCTTTTATGTTTACTTTTAGTATATAAAAATATAAAAGAAAAAAAAAATTTCAATTTTTTGACGTTCAAAAAGTCAAATAAAAAAATTTAAAATAAACTCTACCGAACGCCGTAATTCTAAGCACAATTTTGCGGCCTTTTTCACTTTGGTGCATGTAGCTGAGGTGACAGACAATTTCTAAAAGGAATTAGCCCCTCACACTGGAAGAAGAAAAGAGATCGAGAGTTCTGCAATGTACCTATATATCTATCTATCTATCTATCTATCTATCTATATATATATATGTATATTAAAAGCAGCGGATGAATTAATATCAACCCAAAGAAGTTCATTTCCCTGGCATTCACCATGAAAGCTTGGAGAGGAATGTAGGTAGTGATCCTCAAGTTTCTCATTAACAGAAGCGCCTGGGTTGAATATGACCCTGGCACGTGTGACATCCTCACCAATGGTCTGGACTAGCATGAGCAATCAGTGTTGAATTGGGAATAATTTTTAGAGATGATGTTATTTTGGCCAAAGAGGGAGTTTGAGACAGCGGGAGAACATATACACATGGATAACCTACATAATGCATGTAGGCGTAGCATTTAGATAAATGATCAACCTCGAACTTTATAATTAAAGAAAATATAAAAGGGGTAATGGTATACAAACAAAAAATTCTTACGAAATTTCTATACAAAATGATTGTCTTAATGAGAGTCTTTTAATTCAAAACAAAACACTCACCATAATGACTTTTAATTACAAAATTTTCACTGCTACAACATTTTGTATGCAAATTTTATAAAAATTTTTTGTAAGAATAATATTTTCTAATATAAAATGGTATATGATGATGCTTAAAACTTGACAGTCTGGATGAGAGAAAATATCCTACAATAAACATAAATTCTCGGAGTGGAATTGGTGTGACGCTGGCCAAGAATTATCTGATGCTAAAGTTAGAAGACTTGAATGTTGAGATGAGAACCAAGTAATTTAAGATTGATTGTTCATGTAGCATGCTCGCCGTTCTATCCCCTTAAATAAGTCGTTAAGAATATTATTTAGGGATTTTGATCATTTGACTAAGGCTTTCTAGTGAGAGATCTCAAAAGAAATTGAAGGCGAGATTATTAGGATTCCCAATTATCCAATTCTTTACCCTTGCACCTATGTCAATCATTGCTTATTTTTTGGCTAAGGTGACGCTCCGCCGAGCCGAACATGGTGGCCGAGAGCCGATCTTTGTTAGGTCAGATTAGTATACATCTATAGACACATATACATTAAGATAATGCAATAACAAAAAATTCATACAAAATTTTATACAAAATTATGTGTTTTTTTTTTTAGAGTTTTTAACTTCAAAACAAACATCTAACATGATGACTTTTAATTACAAATTTATCATTACCACATCATTTTGTATCAATTTTTTTTTTTTTTTTAAGAATAACATTTTTCTAAACATCAACATAACTATACGTATATAGTTACTATGAATGAACTCATTCATTTGGTGCAATATATGACTGTCTCCGCAACTGCAATTACTCCCTCTCTCTCTCTCTCTGTGTTATTTGATGAGCTGATGAACTTGGCCTCTTGGTTGGCCAACGCTTCTCCTCCACTTGAAGAGACGTTTTCGTCAATGGGTATCTGCATGAATGTGCGAAATGAAAGTTCACACACGGGAGTTTCTGGTTATTTTGGTTACCGTTTGCCATTGATGGACCTTTTCTCCTCCTCTACTCCTTTATTTTACACCGCTTTACAACTTGCATTGTGGCTGTACCTCACGGCACCGTACCGCTCAAATTAAGTAACAAAACCCAGAAATTGTGATTATCAACTTTAAATATGAAGAGTCATTCTGACGCTATTTGTTTTGTTATTTTATGTAATTATTCTCCCACCTTCAACCTTTTTTTTTTCTTTTATTTTATTTTTTTGGGTGCTAGCGAAGCTAACAGTAAATATTAAAGCCTCTCAAGGGCCATACGAGCTATGTGTTATGATGATTTATTCATGTAATGCTATGTGTAGAGAAATTATATTTTTTGAAAAATAATTAGCAACATCCTAATTGAATGGTTGAGTTATTAAATTTAAAATTTTCATCAGGAGAAAAAAGGCTCAAATGTCACATAATTTAAATAGAATATCACACTACGTACGTATGACGTGGTGAATGCGACGGTTGCCCTAGATAATTACTCTAAGATCGGCATGATCTGTTATTCCTGCTTGACTCCTAAATTAGCAAGATGATCCACTCAATTCTTCCCTTGCAGTGGCAAGATGATTCGCACAAGGTGATCCACACAATTATGTGAGCGATATTTTTTTAATTGTTTTGGTTATATAGTAGGGGTGTTTAGGCCAGTTTAAGCAATTTCTTCTATGTTCTAGTGAAAAACAGGTCATCTACTCCAGGACTAGGGGCTTCAAGAAAGATAAAATTCTCACAACCTAACTTCAAAAGATTGTCAAATTTCAAACTCATCATAGCTCGTTCATATCTCAACTGGACAATCTCTCAAGGCCATGCATCTGTTCCATACAACTTCAATCTAGTGTTTTTCACATTGCTTTTTTGACTTACAAGCAAAAAAGAGTCAATTTTTTTTTATAACTTTTTTACTTTTATAAGCTAATATAAGCAAAAAAAGCAAACAAAAAATAAAGTAAAAAGTTAAAAAAATTGGTTTTCTTGCTTATAAGTACAAAAAGTCAAGAAACTTGAAAAAATTGTACCAAACGAGTCTTAGTCTTTTTCAACTTTCAAGGATTAATGGGTGGGAGATAATCGATAATTCTGGGTTTTACTTGGGGCAGCTGACACTGTAGGGTGGAAGAGCTGGCAAAATTTGAGGTATGAAAATGGGGAAGCCTTGAAGGACTTGCAGCTTCTTAAACTGCATTTCATGCAGAAAACATAGGTTGGTCTTGCATGCATGACCTGATTATCAATTCACCTTGAAATAATGATACAGTACGTCTTCCCAGAAGCAAAAAAAAAGGAAAAAGTGGTACAAACAAAATTTTTTTTTGATAAGTACCATGAACACATCTGCTATAAGTGTAAACTATAAAATAAATTGATTAAAAATCAGAAATACTATTGTGGTTTAAAAAATATAAAATTTTCTTTCTCTTTTTCCTTCCCTTGTTTAATTCTAACTAAGTCAAAAAAAAAAAGTGAAATGGGAGGGAAAATGAATTTTTTTTTTAAAATCATTCTCTCTTTTTCTCTCTCTTATTTCATTCTACTTTTTTTTTTTATTTATTGTCAATACAAAACCAAACGGGAAAAGAAAATTATTTTTTTTTCATTTTCTCTTTCTTTTTCCTTCCCTCCAAACTGGATGTAACTCGTTGTCATGTAACTTACAATGAACTCCCTAGAAAATAATATGTTGTGCAAGAAGAAGAAGAGCTTTTTCACAAATTTTAAACATGAATAAGATTGTAGCAGTGAGAAAGATAACGCTACTTGTTTTTTTATCATTAATGACCCAAAGATTATGCTGTGAAGATCACTACATGCTGTTTAATAGGCCAATTAATGTATATTTTTAAATAAATAATTTGAGTGTTGAACTGTGCCTTATACAGTCACAGCCCCGAGGGAGAGAGACAGAAAGCTAGCTAGCTATGATAGGCTAAAACCATAGCTGAAGTTCCAATACTTTCTAAGTACCAAAGTTCACATGCATAACTGTTGCCATTGGACAACATCAAAGTCAAAGGCTTGTATATATATATTGCTTCTACGTCACTTCATTTCTTTATTGGCTGTACATGAATATTTTTTTGGGTCAAGCTCAGGCATATATATGAACACTATCTAAATTGATCAGCTAGCCCTCTGTCAGTTAGTCTTGAACCACCTCCATTGCATTACTTATAGGGCATATATTTAAATGGGTATTCTGCCTTTTTTTAAGCCTCTAAAGGGTTCTGAATTCTGATTGAGATGCAATTTGGGAACTTCTACACGCTCTTAGGAGAGTTTTGCCTGTCAATCTGATGTGGATTATTGGGCATAAAGGGTCCATTAAAACTTTTGGATTGAGCCTTGAAGTCAAGTGTAAGTTTGAGAAGTTTAGGCCCACTGAACTTGGATATAGTATCGGCCACCGACTTTGTAAGCATTCCTAGCAGCAGTCTTGGGAGGATGGATCAAGTATTCAACAAAATGAAAATGTTCTACCCATCTCTTCTTGAGAAATAAGTGCCTTGTTTCCTTACAATGTCAAAACATAAAGACAGAGAGGCACAAAAAAAAAAAAAAAGGAACTTAATAAAAAATAGTAACTAGTGAAACTTCAAACTAATATAATATACTCTTTAGAACACACAAAAAAAGTAAATAAATCTAAAATTAAGGCAAAATGTGTCAATTTGACAAGAGATTGCATAATGAAAATAATGTAATGGGTCACAATATATGATGGGCCCTAACACATCAACCAGACCCACCTAACAGAGGGGACTCACAAACACAATATTATAAGAGGAGAGGCCCTTCCTTATCCACGAAGGACCGAATAATTTCTCCTACCAATAGTGGTAAGATTAACAGTGGGTCCTTTCGGAATTGTGGCTAAAATTGTTCAGAGCCCACAACTTACAATATTCTATTATGACTAGGCCCCAGTCAAAGTTTAGGGGTTGGCAATTTCAGCTTAACCTAGGCCTCTTATGGTTAATAAATATAGTACTTCGATTTCATAAAATCTATACTTTACTACATCGCTAAAAAAATATACTATCTATGCTAACCTTAAGGACACTTAGAAGTTATGACTTCAACAATCGAAGCTGTGAAGAGTAATGTTATACAATCATTAAATTTATGCAAAATTTATGATCAAAATAATGTAGTTGAATGAAAATCATTCACTTTAAAACAAAATATTCATAATAATATCTTTTAACTACAATAATGTTATTGTCACATAATTTTGATAGGATTTTTTATACAATTTTTCTGAAAGAATAGCATTTTCTTGTAAAAAAGACAAAAAAATTCTACTAAAATGATATGATAGTAACATTTTTTATAATTAAGAGATATCATGATAGGTATTTTGTTTTAATGTAAAACATATAACCAATTAATGTTTGTCAAAGGATGCACTGAATAAATATACTAACATGTTGTCGCTGATAAAGAAGACCGGAATTGTAGTGCTGGAATGAAAATTCAGGTATTAAACATTAAAGCCAAACTATGGTGGTTCAGAATCAGTTAGTTCTGTTGGTTATGGTGCTTTACAATCTTCAAAGACTACGATCATGGAGATTGGTAGGTAGCTCAATTACTTTTCCGGTGCTCACTGTGTCAGATTGGTTCTTTGGAAACAATAAATCATAAAGAAATGTTTCCAGAAACAAAAATAGTAAATGTGCATTAAAAACAGAAAATGCCATCCTTGAAGCATCGACTTCCAAAAAAGACCGCAATAATAATGCAGCCACTGTAGCCCCTTTGTCATTGCAAACAGGGCGGAACATCTACCCACTGAACAACTTCTAATTTGTCTTTTTGGAAAAAGTAGCATACAATCGAACGACACGTCAACACAATTGAAATTAACCACAGAGGTTACATCGGCAAAGGGGAAGGCTATTGGGGCAGTGGTTGCTATTGGGCCCTAGATTGAACTCTTACACTATTAAAAAATAGCTCTTTGCTTCGCAAGTTTTTGCAATGGCTTTTTTGCCGTCGCAAATGCTTATTTTTGCGACGGCAATTTACCCGACACAAAAGGTTGTCGCAAAAATTTTTTGCTACAGACATTTGCGACGGCAGATATATAGGGTCGCATATGTAACTTTTTGAGACAACTATTTATGACGGGAAGTGAGCCATCGCTAAAAAAATTTTTTGCGACGGGATTTTCCAACGGCAAAGCTGTCGCAAAGAATTTTAATCAAAACGACGCCGTTTTGATTAAAACTCTTCAGCCCACCCTTCTTCTTCATTTCCCCCCATTTTGCTGTAAACCCTAGCCGCGGCAGAGCACTTTGTAATGTTACTCTCTCTCTCTCTCTCTCGATCCCCCTCTCTGATCACACCATCGCCACCTCCTCCGCTGTGCTATCGCCACATTCTCCTCGGCTGCGCCATAGACAACTCCTCCTCCGCTGCGCCATCACCACCTCGTCCACTGCGCCATCACCGTCGCCTCTGCTGCATTGCACTCCCAGCAGCTCCTCCGCCGCGCCATCGCCACCTCCTTCACTGCGCCGCACTGCCGCGTCCTCTGCTGCGCCTCCACCCTCTGTTGCACTGCCTTCACCTCCGCCACACCACCACCGTCTCTTGTGGCTGAAGGTATGTTCTCCTGTTTCTCTTATTATTTGCATTGCATGTTTGACATATATTCGTTGGTTGCACTTCAAAATTGAAGAACCCACAGTAATGAAGCAATAAAACTAGTCTTTTCTTGGCTTTGTTAGAAACAAACTCAATGTCATGTCTAATGAATACGTTCAATACCAATCTTTGGTCCGGTATGTACATATGAAAATGCAATTGCTTGAAGTTAAATGGCTAGCTGAATAGTCTAGTTTATACATACTTCAAAAGTGTAAAAGTTTGGTATGTACATACTCTGGAAAAGTTTGTTTTAACTATTGCTACTTATTTCATTTGTTAGCTCACTTATTAGCCTGCCCTGTTCCTTTAGTGGCAACCCCCCCCCCCCCCCCCCCCCCCCCCCCCCCCCCCAATCTATTTCTATTTGGTGTTGGAATTTGGATTATCTGCTCACATCTACAGGTGCCAAAAAACGAAAAAAAAAAAAACAGAGTATTATATATAACTGAATAGACAAGGTGAGTGAGTCGCTTTACTGTACATCTAAGGGGTTGATTGCAAATGTTAAAAAGTTAAAAAAATGTTGTTGGCAGTAGTGTCTCTTGTTTATACATACTTTAAAAGTGTAAAAGCACTATTCAAAGTGTTCCATATGGCCAAAAACTACATATTCTCTATGGTAACAACGATGTCAACAAATAACTTGTGGCTATGATACCTGAAAAGTGGAAACCCTCAAGTTCAGGCTTGTTCTTTTCTTTTCACTATCAACATAAATACACCAAAATTAAGGGCTTTAGAAAACAAACTCAACAAAACCTCAACATATTTTCACATAATCTTACCAAAATCTCAACATATTTTGGCAAAACATTGTGTTTTGTGATCATATCAAGGTGCATGATTGGCTTTATTAGGAAAATAATAGAGACAACCTGGCAAAGAGACTAAAGCATGGATGAGACATTTAGGCGGGAGATAGAAAGGTGAAAGGGTAAATGAAAAATGATCTCAGTCGTTAAAATGTTTTCAAAATACTCAGCCTTTGGATACAATTGTAAGAGAGAGACATTTTCAATATCCACGATGTGTTTTATTAGATAGATGTCATGTAGGACAAATGTCCCATTGAAAATAAAAAAAAAAAATATTGTGTTTTATTATATAGATATGCAAGACTATATCTTTAATTTTTCTCTAAACATTTAATTTACTATATAAAAGTGACTAATCTATTCACATTATTGAAACAAAACATGAGAGGATTTTATTAATAATTAAGACTAGAGAAACGTGACATAATTCTTTTTACATAGCACGTTACATGGATTATCCTAATAAACTATACCACGTGCAAAGCATGTGCTCCACTAGTAGTCCCAATAAAACTAAGAGTATTATCTTATGAAAAATAGAAAATTTAAAATGACAGAAAAATAGTAGGACAATGTTTCTTGTACTAAACGAGTAGAAGAAATTTTTTTTTTTTCCCTAACATTGTTTATGATATTTCTTTCATGCATGCATACATACATACATACATACATATTTATATTTTGGTTATCTCATGCTTGCATGAGTTAATTGAAGTATAAGCTTATAACCTTAGACCTGTTCAAGAATCCTCATCAGACTTTGTGGATTCGGCTTTGATGAGATGGTTTTTGAATTGTCTAATTTCGGACAGTTTGGGAATGCATAAGTCTATATGGCAGTTAGTGGCTCACCATTTCAAATTGTTTATCTTTGAGGCTTATTCTGTGCGGCAGCTCCTATTGTTCTCGGCGTACATATTGGATGTGGTGTATATCAATACATTTTATCTGTGTCGTGTACGTGAAGAACTGCGGGGAGATGCTGCCAAATTTTTTTTGGAGATGGATGAAATGGTTTGAGTTGTTTTATTCCATATAGACTGTGTATTCCTGAATGAGATAGGACCACCTACCTTTTAGAGTGGAGTTGAATGGATAGGTTTCACGATGCATAAGCATTTTAAATAGATTATTTTTTAGTTGTTGTGGTGGATAAGTAATGTTGTCGATGTCGTCATGTGCAGAAGTATGGACAAGAGTTGGATTGATTTAGGTGAGAGGCTATCACTGGAATATATTAATGGGATCGATGAATTCTTGTCATTTGCATACGCCGGCCGGGATGAAACTTCTGTCATATGGTGTCTGTGTAGGAGGTGTTTAAACCGATATCATAACCCACAAGATGTTGTGCGTAACCATCTTTTAAAGAGTGGGATGTACAGAAATTACAAAAATTGGACAAGTCATGGGGAAACCCGTCGTCCTTTGCAGTCTCACGGGAAAATGAAGTGTTGGTGGAATCTGACAGTAGTGCTGACATTAGGGATGACATGGTTGGAATGATACAAGAGGCTATGCCATATGTTGGCACAACTTCTGAGAATGAACAAGAGCAGATAGGTGCAAATCAAGAAATAACTGATTTTTTTAAACTTTTGGAACAAGCACAGACTGAATTGTATCCGGGTTGTCAAAAATTTACCAAATTGTCTTTCATTGTTCGGCTTTTGCATATGAAGGTACTAAATGGTTGGACCGACAAGTCAATTGATATGTTACTTGAGTTATTGTGTGAGGCTTTCCCTGAAGGAGTCAATCTTTCGAAGAACTATTATGAAGCTCGCAAGATAACTAAAAATTTGGGGTTCACTTATGAGACTTGGGATGCATGCCCTAACAATTGTTTGTTATTTAAAAATGAGGATGCCGATCTTAGTCAGTGTGTCATATGTGACAGTTTTAGATGGAAACACTGTGATGAAACTGTACTCTCCAAAGATAAGAAGAAACCTGCAAAACAAATGAGGTATTTTCCCCTGAAGCCAAGGTTGCAGAGATTGTTTATGTCGTCACAAACGTCCAAGGCAATGAGATAGCATGCAGAGGAAAGAGTAAATGACGGGATCTTAAGGCATCCTGCTGACTCACCGGCATGGAAACATTTTGATCAGCAGAATCCAGAATTTGCCAGTGATCCCCGCAGTGTAAGGCTTGGGCTTGCATCAGATGGATTCAACCCATTCAAGTCAATGAACATAGTCCACAGTACTTGGCCTGTAGTGTTAATTCCATACAACTTACCGCTTTAAATGTGCATGAAGCAACCATTTCTGATCTTGTCTGTACTTATTGATGGCCCAAAATCCCCCGGCGACAAGATTGATATGTATTTGCAACCATTGATTGAGGAGTTGATTGAGTTGTGCAATGAAGGTGTAGCCACGTTTGATGCATCGACGAAAGAAATGTTTCAATTGCATGCATGTTTGTTGTGGACAATAACTGACTTCCCTGCATATGCCATGTTGTCAGGATGGAGTACAAAAGGTAGATATGTTTGCCCCTACTGCAATAAGGAAACTAATTCCTTATGGTTGAAACATGGTAAAAAATTTACCTACAGGGGTCATCGTCGGTTCTTACCTGACGGTCACAAATTTCGAAAGGATAAAGTTTCTTTTGATGGCACCTCGAAGATAAAAGGCAAGCCTACAGTGTTATCTGGATCAGATCTATTGCTTCAGTTAGAGTCAGAAGGAATTTTAACTCAATACAAGAGGGATGACCTGATAAAAAGACGTAGAAGATTACAAGAAAATGACAATCCTGGACCTCAAAATCATAATTGGAAGAAAAAAAGTATATTCTATGAGTTGCCATACTGGAGACACAATTTGATCAAACACAATCTCGATGTAATGCATATAGAGAAGAATGTCTGTGACAATGTATTGTGGACTATACTAGGAGTTGTGGGGAAGTCCAAGGACAATGCAAGTGCTAGGCGTGATCTAGAGCTTGTGAAACTTAAAAAAGCATTGCACCCGTAGAATAGAGGGAATAATAAAATCTACCTACCACCTGCACAGTTTACAATGTCTAAGGAAGAGAAAGGCTTGTTCTTGAAAGTTCTGAAGGATATTAGAGTGCTGGATGGGTATGCATCCAATATATCCCGTCATGTCCGTTTACAAGATAGGACCATTTGGGGTTTAAAGAGTCACGATAATCATGTCATGATCCAACAATTTATTCCTCTGGCTCTACGGAATACATTGCCGAATAAGGTTGTTCAACCATTGATTGAATTGAGCAACTTCTTCAAACAACTATGCTCCAAGGTGAACCGTGCAACTGAGTTACAATATATTCAGGAACGTATCGCAGTAACACTTTGTCATATTGAGAAAATCTTCCCTCCCTTGTTCTTCGATGTAATGGAGCACTTACCCATACATTTAGCAGAAGAAGCATTGGTAGCTGGACTAGTGTAATATCGATGGATGTACTCAATTGAGAGGTGTTTTCTGACATTAAAAGAGTATGTCCGTAATCGAGCTTGCCTTGAGGGTTCAATAGCTAAAGGTTATGTGATGGAGGAGTGTATGAATTACTGTGCATAATATCTACATGATGTCGAAACAAAATCCCATCGGCCAGTGCGAAACATCGATGGTCCAGAGGGGAAAGGCTTGCAATATACTATTGACCTCAATTCAAAGATGCAGATTCATCGCTATGTCTTGTCCAACACAAAATCAATTGAACCATTTAGAAAGTAAGTTATTTAATTAACACTCTTCATTATATTTTTATTAGTCTTTGTACATGATATGTTGATATCTCTCAAATTACACAGCTTGCACCTTGCTTCTATTAAACAAAAAAGGCCCTGCGTAGACGTTCGCCAGATCCAACACGAGCATTTTGAAACATTCCACACTTGGTTCAAAGAACATATACGTACTTATTATTATACAATATAAATGCTTTAATTAAAAGTAACATTAAATTTCTAAACAGGTACAAACTTTGCTAACAACAAGTGATGTCACATTGTCTCAAGAAATCATTACATTGGCAGCTGGTCCTGATTCAGTTGCATGAAGGTATAATGCCTGTAATGTGAATGGGTTTCATTTTTGAGTGAAGGGCATGGATGACCATCGAGTTACGCAAAATAGTGGTGTAGCTTTAAAGGCAGAGACATTAAGTTATGCTAGTCGGAGAGATAACAATCCTCGTGTTGGGGTTGTATACTATTATGGGCAATTAACTGACATTATAAAAGTAAGATACACTAATAGCATGCCATATGTAATGTTTAAGTGTAATTGGATTGAAAACAATCACGGAAAGAAGGAAGACGGCTTCAAGTTCACATTAGTCAACTTCAACCACTTGTTGTACCGAGATAATCGAGTCATAGATGAACCGTTCATCTTCGCATCCCAAGCTAAGCAAGTTTGGTATGCTTCAGATGCTTTGGCGCTACAGTGGCACGTTGTTGTAAAGATGTCCCAAAGAGGTTTGTTTGATATGAATTCCGCAGTTCCTCAAGCTAATCCGTACACAATTCAACAATTAGAGGAAAATGTAGTCGTAATTGGTGATGCAGATGGTAATTGGGTTAGGGGAGAAACTGAAGGAGAGACAGTTGTTGATGTTAATACTTAGGAAATATTTCAGTATCTTGGTTGTAACTTATGAGTTTTGAGCAGAATATTTGCATTTTTGTTTTGTTTTTCTTATAAATTTTTATGAACTGTTTATTTTATGTCTTGAACTTTAGAACAATGGTTTTATGGTTTGGAGATGTATCAGGCATATGTAGCTCACTAGAAATTTCATGGTTTTGAAAAAAAATGGTTACATGGTACGTACAACACGACTATATATACTATGTTCTAATTTGGCATGCAGATGTCTTTCTCGTTGAGACGTGCCCACCGTCCTCGTACTATGTCTGAGGCAGTTTGTCTAAGCTCACCTGAGAGTAGTGAAACCTCTACACCGTCACCACTACCTGTCACATTGGTAGCAGCACCACCACCACCACCACCACCGTCGCCGCCGCCGGTACCAGCACTTTTTGTAGGTATATAGGTTTGGTTCTTCTATATGGATACTTGATCCTTTCGGCATTAGCTTTAAGCATATCTATGTGAGTAGTCTCTTGGTGTGCTTAATTTTTTTTTTACAAGTATAGTTTGCTTTTTCAAATGCTTCAATGAGTGAATAAGTTGGTAGCAGTAGCTATGTTTTATATTCTAATGACGGGGAGTTTTCAAGTTATGCAACAAAAGGACTGCGAAAAATAACTTAGTTGTCTTGCTTGGGATAATGTTTTCAATGTTGTCTTGCTTGGTTTGGGTTTTTAAGCTACTTGAAGAGGACAAAAAGAGTATTTTTTTCAGCTGTTTAAGGTTGCCTTACAATTTTCTTTTATCTTTTCTTTAAATTTTTAGCTAAAACTTGGCTTTTATATCTTTGGGCAATCAGAAAAATGATGGGAATGGTGAGCCTTTCGAACTTCTTAACAATAAGTGAATAAGTTGGTAGCAAAGTTACGATACCTACTGCAATTAAAAGGCCATATATGCACAATCACTTTCTCTTATCTCTAAGTTAATGATTTTTTTTTTTTGGGCTAGGCATTACGTTATTAATTTTTATATGCTTATTGTTGCCCCCTATTTCTTTTAAAGCATTTTCATCTCTGCAAAATCATGTACACATCTATTAGTATATTTTTCTTTATACTTGATTGGGTAACACTTCTTTGTGCCCATATGATATTATCATATTTTACCATGAATTCTGATATTCTGATTGGCTATTAAGTCTTGCTTGGAATTGAACTGCTTCATATGACGAATTATCATTACGAATTTTTCACTCAGGACGTAGCACGAAAATAGAACAATGAAGCTTCTAATTTGGCTTGGATATGGTTTTAAGACTTTTTAATGATAATGCTTAAATAGTTAAAATAGTTAATTTGGCTTGGATATGGTTTTAAGCACGTAAATCTGAACCAGCCATCTGTCAAAATAGTTAAAATCAGATTTTGTTTAATATGTTGTTCTGATTTGCTTTTGTTCTGGTTTTTTAATTTCATAGTTACTTAGGCCTATTTCAATGTTGGATACTTAAATTCTCCATTCTGCAAAGCAATTCTATTCAATCCCAGTAACCATCTACAATGATAAAATTTGCAAGTCAAGTTCTAAAAGCCAAATATGGTGATGATAGTAGCCGAATGTTTAGCCAGCTTGGCTATCTAGTAGCAGAACGAGTTTCCTTTAACTATTTAGATTGGGATAACGTGCCTGATAATATCAAAGATGGAATTTGGAATGATGTGGAGGTAGTAATATATACACTCGTTGTTTTTTTAAGTTACTTAATATAAAATGTGAGCTAATGTTCTATATTTTCTTATTTGTAGGATAACTTGGTATATTGTCCGCCTGAATATAAAGTAGTTTACATGAAGTCATGCTCTAAGATTTGGAGAGATAAGAAGACTAAGTTAAAGAAAAAACACTTTTGTCCATACAAGGATGACCCCCTCCTTGATAGTAGAACCCCTAAGAATGTCATGCCAGAAGTTTGGAAAGAGCTTGTGAGTTATTGGATGAGCCCCAAAGCACAGGTAAGAACTTCTGCTTTAGTTCTTGCAATCTCTTGCTGTTTGGTAAACCTAGGATTGCATCATTTATTGGGTCCAAATTCATGTTTGACAATAATGTAGGAGATATCGAACTGAAATTCTGCTAATTGAAAGCATCGTGCCATACTTCATCGAACTAGGAGGACGCATCTTCGCCAGATTCGACAGAAAGTATATAAATCAAGTTACTTAATTTTAGTTCATGAAAACAATTATTTGAATATAACATCTGTAATTGTTTTATATTTGCAGCTATCAAAGGAAGGGAAGAGGACTGACAGGATGAGCATCTACATTGCGTCAGATAGGACATCTGACCCAGAGGTGGCAGCCATTGTTGTAAGTATAATTGTATAGTGGTCTTTTGGTAAAAGTTTCATTTTTATGTTTCTAATTAATTTCCCCTTTTGTAGGCTGAATTTGAGCGGCGACTTGAGGCGGTGCCTGAGGAGGACAGGACTGATGAGGTTCGAGATAGCATTTTCATAAAAATGATGGGGAAGGATGAGCATGGATATTGCAGGACCTACGGGACAGATATACTGCCATCAAATTTACAGCGTAGGAGTGGTAGTTCATCGCAATCAGCTGCCTCCACAGGGCCCAAGTATCGAGGAGATCACTCAGCAGGTCACTTAGCACGTCACTCAGCACCTCATACAGTTTAAAGATGATATTAGAGAGTTAGTTATGTTAACAGTCACCCAGTGTATAGGTTTGCAGGGTGCAGGCAGTACGAAAACGGCTATGCAGGTTTGATAAAATACCCCTTTTGTTATATTCATACATATATTACAAAGTAATTAGTAATAAACATTTACTTAAATATGTAGGTCCCAGATGCATCTAGTGGCCATCAAGTATTTTAGGAGTCCGTGGGTGATGATGTTATATCATCTGCATCACCAGCTACGCCAGCATCAGCTACACCACCATCAGCTACGCCACGACCTACTGACCAGGTATGGTATTATATATATTTAACGGGAATTTATTTTGTATAAAACACTCACGAGGTGTGAGGACAAACGGCACAGTCAACAAAGTCTCAGGTAGGGAGTTGGAGCATTTTTTCTAATATTAGGACCGTTTAAGTGTTAAAATTTAAGTTTCGTCATTTTCGGGCCCAAAATCTACAAACGGTCTAAGAACGGCGTGAAACTTAGCACGTCGCACGGTTTAGACAATGATGACATGTGGCGACAAAAGGCACGGTCGCGGATTCTCGGATTGGGAATTATAGCATTTTTTCTAATATTATTACACTTTAAGTTATAAAGTTCAAATTTCATCATTTTGGGGCCCAAAATCCATGAACGGTCTATGAATGGCGTGAAACTTGGCACGTAGCACGGTTTAGGCAATGATGACGTGTGGGGACAAATGGCACGGTCGCCGGATTCTCGGATTGGGAATTATAGCATTTTTTCTAATATTATTACACTTTAAGTTATAAAGCTCAAGTTTCGTCGTTTTGGGGCCCAAAATCCACGAACGGTTTACGAACGGCGTGAAACTTGGCACGTAGCACGGTTTAGGCAATAATAACGTGTGGGGACAAACGGCACGGTCGCCGAATTCCCCGTTGGGGAATTATAGCATTTTTTATAATATTTTTACACTTTAAGTTTTAGAGTTTAGTTTCGTCGTTTTGGGGCCCAAAATTCACGAACGGTCTAGGAACGGCATGAAACTTAGCACATAGTACGGTTTAGGCAATGATGACGTGTGGGGACAAACGGCACGGTCGCCGGATTCCCCATTTGAGAATTATAGTATTTTTTCTAATATTATTACACTTTAAGTTATAAAGTTCAAGTTTCTTCGTTTTGGGGCCCAAAATCTACGAATGGTCTACGAACGGCGTGAAACTTGGCACGTAGCACGGTTTAGGCAATGATAACATGTGGGGACAAACGGCACGGTCGCCGGATTCTCCGTTTGGGAATTATAGCATTTTTTATAATATTATTACACTTTAAGTTTTAAACTTTAGTTTCGTCGTTTTGGGACCCAAAATCCACGAACGGTCTATGAACGGTGTGAAACTTGGCACGTAGCACGGTTTAGGCAATGATGATGTGTGGGGACAAACGGCACGGTCGCCGGATTTCCCGTTTGGGAATTATATCATTTTTTATAATATTATTACACAAGTTTTAAAAATCAAGTTTCGTCGTATTGGGGCCCAAAATCCACGAATAGTCTAGGAATTGCGTGAAACTTGGCACATAGCACAGTTTAGCCAATAATGACGTGTGGAGACAAACAGCACGGTCGCCGGATTCTCGGATTTGGAATTATAGCATTTTTTCTAATAATATTACACTTTAAGTTATAAAGTTCAAATTTCATCGTTTTGGGGCCCAAAATCCACGAACGGTCTAGGAATGGAGTGAAACTTGGCACGTAGCTCGGTTTAGGCAATTATGACGTGTGGGGACAAACGGCACGGTCGTCGGATTCCCCGTTTGGGAATTATAGTATTTTTTATAATATTATTACACTTTTAGTTTTAAAAATCAAGTTTCGTCGTATGGGGGCCCAAAATCCACGAACGGTCTAGGAATGACGTGACACTTGGCACGTAGCATGGTTTAGACAATAATGACGTGTGGGGACAAACAGCATGGTCGCCGGATTCTCGGATTGAGAATTATAGCATTTTTTCTAATATTATTACACTTGAAGTTATAAAGTTCTAGTTTCGTCGTTTTGGGCCCCAAAATCCACGAACGATCTATGAACGGCGTGAAACTTGGCACGTAGCACGATTTAGGCAATGATAACGTGTGGGGATAAACGGCACGGTCGCCGAATTCCCCATTTGGGAATTATAACATTTTTTATAATATTCTTACTCTTTAAGTTTTAAAGTTTAGTTTCATCGTTTTGGAGTCTAAAATCCACGAACGGTCTACGAACGGCTTGAAACTTGGCTCGTAACACGGTTTAGGAAATGATGACGTGTGGGATAAACGGCACGGTCGCCGGATTCCCCGTTTAGGAATTATAGCATTTTTTATAATATTATTACACTTTAAGTTATAAAGTTCAAATTTCGTCGTATTGGGGCCCAAATTCCATGAACGGTCTAGGAATGGCGTGAAACTTGACACGTAGCACGGTTTAGGCAATAATAACGTGTGGAGACAGACGGCACGGTCGCCGGATTCTCGGTTTGGGAATTATAGCACGTTTTCTAATATTATTACACTTTAAGTTATAAAGTTCAAGTTTCGTCATTTTGGGGCCCAAAATCCACGAACGGTCTACGAACGGCGTGAAACTTGGCACGTAGCACGGTTTAGGCAATGATAACGTGTGGGGACAAACGGCACGGTCGCCGGATTCCCCGTTGGGGAATTATAGCATTTTTTATAATATTCTTACACTTCAAGTTTTAAAGTTTAGTTTTGTCGTTTTGGGGCCCAAAATTCACAAACGGTCTAGGAACGGCGTGAAACTTGGCACGTAGTACGGTTTAGGCAATAATGACGTGTGGGGACAAACGGCACTGTCACCGGATTCTCGGTTTGGGAATTATAGCACTTTTTCTAATATTATTACACTTTAAGTTATAAAGTTCAAGTTTCGTCATTTTGGGGCCCAAAATGCACGAACGGTCTACGAACGGCATGAAACTTGGTACGTAGCACGGTTTAGACAATGATAACGTGTGGGGACAAACGGCATGGTCGTCGGATTCCCTGTTGGGGAATTATAACATTTTTTATAATATTCTTACACTTTAAGTTTTAAAGTTTAGTTTCGTCGTTTTGGGGCCCAAAATTCACGAACGGTCTAGGAACGGCGTGAAACTTGGCACGTAGTACAGTTTAGGCAATAATGACATGTGGGGACAAATGGCACGGTCGCCGGATTCCCGGATTGGGAATTATAGCATTTTTTCTAATATTATAACACATACATAAAATCATAACATGTCGATGGATTTTATCAAAAACTCCAGTTTTGGCCCGAAACTTCAAAAACTTTAGATCTTTCTCTACAGGTCAAGTTAGGTTATGATCGCTATACCAAAATGTTCATTGTTTCAAGAGGAATAAAAGCCCTTTAAAAAAATTTAAACAAGATCACTGTATTGTCCAGATTAAATTTCACAAGTTACAGGTTTAACAACCCATAATCAATTTTAGTGACTTGAAATCACACAATGAGTCCTTAATCCACGTATATCAGGCTCTAATACAACATGTAAGCATAAAACATATCATAAAAGCATAACTATGTATTATATGTGAATATAAGAACATCAACAGGAATTAAAACGAATGTAGAAACTTATTTGTTTGCTCGATGATTTATTAATCTCAATGAAACAACAGTTTAATCCTAAACAATACTTGTTAGTAATTTAGTCTTCCTCTTTGTATCCACTTTCTGTATGACAAAATTTTTATAAAAAAATAGTCTAGTTGTAGGAAGAGAGGGGATTTAGGTTATATAAATATTAAATCCCTAGCCACATTGGGCCCCTCTATAAAAGGCTCAACTAACTAACCAGACCCACATTAACTACTGTCAAATCACATTAATTTAAAAGGTACACACTAGTCCATGCATAATTGATCACAACTTTATTGAACTATCCATGTTTATCTCATCCAAACCTGAGTCCAAACCGTATTTAATTCAAGATAGTCCAACAGCAACACCTCCATTTTGCTTCAGAACATTTGAAAATGACTCCTAATTAAGCAAAGAACTTTTCTTTTCAAAATGCCACAGAATATGAAATGCTGTGTCTTGAGGTCCCATATATCCGTTATTACACACATACATATATATAATAATATATAATACAAGGGTCCTAAGTTAGATCAACAGACCTTGTAATAATGATCCAAACACAGTCAGCTTCT
This sequence comes from Euryodendron excelsum, assembly GCA_033060915.1. Classification (NCBI taxonomy): domain Eukaryota; kingdom Viridiplantae; phylum Streptophyta; class Magnoliopsida; order Ericales; family Pentaphylacaceae; genus Euryodendron; species Euryodendron excelsum. Next base: position 39,045,397 of record CM065385.1, on the reverse strand, counting down.
TCCCAACCCCCTGAAGAAGAAATGTAGGGTAAATAAGGTTTTTGAGGCTCGGAGAAATGCAAGAGAGTAAGAAGCATTAGTTGCTCTGTTCGGTAATGGGGATTCCAACGAATGGAGTGGAAATCACAAGGCCGGTGGGGTGACGGGCTTAAGACGATAGGGTGTTTTGGTCCTCTTGGATCTGAAACACAACTGAGCGAACTTTGAAGGAGTCTGGTAGGTAACCGAATTACAGTTTGTAGGGCATTACTTCTCTTTGAATTGTAGGTTGGGCTGGTAAGGCTGTTCCCAAGGCACCTACCAAAAGAGAATGATACGGTTATAGAGGCTTCTAAGCTATATAGATCTGCATTACTATCTAATTATCTCTTGCCACATCAGCATCAAAGTGGGCTCTGGGGACCCGTTAAAGCTTGGGTCTTGATAACGCAAATGACACAAGTATAGCTACTCGGCAGACCAGACCAGACCAGCTCGGCTCACATCTCCAGATCAAGCCCCCTCTCCCTCTTGGGTTAAGTCTGCCGGAAGGAAGAGTGGCAGAGCTCCATCGATACACTAGACGCCGCCATAAAAATACTCCGAGATTCTCGCCTGGTGATTAGCCCCCATGATCCCATGATCCGGACGGTTTCCCCCACGAGCGGGGGCATGGTCCATGGAGCCTAAAATCAAGGCACGTTATATCCCCACAAAGTGGGAAGCATGACTGGGGGCACGATTAGCTGACCCATGAAGGTGCCCACGATCTAAGCTAACACTCCTATAAGAAGGACAATCATCACCTCCAAGAAGGTACAATTTTATACCATCCTAAATACCATGATTTTGTTCATTTATCTCTGGCCTAACTTTGGCATCGGAGTGTCTTTGGCAAGCACCACACCGGTGTTACAGGCAAGGGAATCATTGCCCCGACAAGTTGCACCAGAGGTTAGGAAAGACGTACCAGTTCACTGCATAATCAATTGGCGCCGTCTGTGGGAACGACACTTTGATCGTTTCATGGTCTTGACCCGATTCGGTGCTGCATCAACTAGGATAGGCGGAGAAATGGAGGAATAAAGCACCGCCAAAATCGCTGCCTTGGAGCAGCAGATCATTGAGATGATGGCCGCAATGAACCAACTCCAGTCCCGGAATCAGGAATTGGAGAGGAGGTTGCCTCCCCCGCCGGAGGCACCAGGGACGATAGATCTGCCACCAGAGGATCCACCGTTGCCTGCGAACCAGCCGACGGCAAATAACCAAGGAGGCAACGCCGGCGAAGGAGCGGAGAACCCAGCGCTCCCAGGGGAGAACCCTCTCCCGAGAGGGGCTGGATTTCAGGCTGACAAAGCCCAAAGCCACACCGACCAATCCAAAGCAACAACGGTGGTTCTTCTAGAACACACTACCGAAACTCAGCTGATGTGGGACGAGCAGTTGAAGGAAATGCAGGCCAAACTGGCTGGAGTGATAGCGGCGGTGAAAGAAAAAGGACCCAGCACAGTGGAAAAACTGGTAAGTCGGACGGACACCCCGTTCACACCAACGGTCATGAGGATGCCCTTGCCCCCGAAATTCAAAATGCCCACATTGGAGTCTTTCGATGGCACCAAGGATCCCCTGGACCACCTCGAGACGTATAAGGCTCTGATGAACCTCTAGGCAGTCCCCGACAAAATTATGTGCAGGGCATTTCCCACCACTCTTAAGGGTCCGACGAGGATTTGGTTCCACAGGCTCTCCCCTGGGACAATCAATAAATTTGTGGACTTAAGCAGGTTATTCGTCAGTCATTACATCGGGGGGCAGAGACAGAGGAGGCCTTCTACCTCCCTGTTCAACACCAAGCAGCGCGAGAAGGAGACCCTGCTTGAGTTTGTCACCCGCTTTAACCAAGAGACTCTTTATGTAGATGACCTGGACCAGAAAGTGGCAGTGGCAGCTTTCATTGCAGGTGTCAGGACTCCCAAGTTCCTGTTCTCCCTGGCTAAGGAAGCGCCCAAAACCATGGCTGTGCTAATGCTTCGAGCACAGAAATACATGAATGCAGAGGATACCCTTAAAGCCAGGGAAGACCAGGAGAGCGCCACAGCCAGTCTGGACAAGAAGAGGACGGCGGAGGAAAAGAAAGACGACAGAGCAGCAAAAACTCTAAGGTTGGCAGAGCAGAAGGCTAGGGGAGAGAGCGATAAGACCAAGCAAGCCAGGTATAACCAGTACTTCATCCAACTAAACACTTCTCTGGACCAAGTGCTCTATGAGATCAAGAGGGATACGGCGCTGAGATGGCCGGGGAAGATGAGGTCCCCACCAGAGAAGAAGCCGACCAACAAGTGGTGCCGTTTTCATCAAGACTATGGGCACGACACAGAGGACTGCTATGACCTCAAGTAGCAGATCGAGCACTTGATCAAGCAAGGGAAGTTAGGTAGATACATAACGGGGGGCAGATGTGACGATAGGCGAGAGCCGGCACAAAGGCAGGCCGAACAGAAAAGCCCAGAAAGAAGAAGGCAAAACCGGCAGCCTATGGGCGAGATTAGGGTCATTTCTGGTGGTTTCGCAAGCAGCGGAGAGTCTTCATCATCAAGGAAGCAACATACTAGGGAGGCACGGAGCCAGAGAGAGGTCATGTCCATAGATCGATCATCCAAAAGACCCCGGGCTGAATATGATCCCATCACTTTCACAGACGAGGAGGCTAGGACCATATGCCAACCTCATGACGACCCCCTGGTCATATCGGCAGTGGTGTTAAACTTTTTAATCTGAAGGGTCTTGGTAGACAGTGGCAGCTCGGCAGACATACTCTTCCTAAAGGCCTTCAAACAAATAAAGATCGGCAGGGAGAAGTTGCAACCGGTTAACTCCCCCCTTGTTGGGTTCACGGGAGACAGGATCACACCTCTGGGCTCCATCGCTCTACCGGTAACGCTACAGTGCCCCAACAAGCTACCAAGATGGTAACATTTTTGGTAATAGATTGCCCCTCAGCTTATAACATCATTGTGGGCAGAACAACCCTCAACGAGTTCAAGGCCATACCCTTAACCTACCATCTGAAGGTCAAGTTCCCCACATCCCAAGGAGTTGGGGAAGCCAGGGGTGACCAGCAGACCGCTAGAGAATGCTATATGGCATCCATCAAGGGAGAAACCAAGGAGGCCATGCTGATTGAAGAACTAGAAGTTCGAGATGAGGAGGAAATCAGGAAAGGAGAACCGGTAGAAGAACTCGAGGAGGTAATGGTCGGAGAGGAAAACCAGACCAGGACAGTAAAGATTGGAACAACGGCCCCTGAAGAATTCAAGGAGAAATTGAGATCTTTCCTTAGGCCTCACGTTGATGTTTTTGCCTGGTCTCATGAGGATATGCTAGGGATTGATACCCGGATCATTGCACATCATCTAAACATAGACCCAACAGCAAAACCGGTCAGACAGAAAAGGAGGTTTTTTACTCCAGAACGCAACGAGGCGGTAGCAGACGAAGTCGAGAAATTGACTGTAGCAGGCTTCATAAAGGAGGCCCAATACCCAACCTGACTATCTAACGTAGTGATGGTCAAAAAGGCGAACGAAAAATGGAGAATGTGCGTAGATTTCACAAATCTGAACAGAGCGTGCCCCAAAGATAGCTTCCCCCTACCCATAATAGATCAACTGGTGGACTCAACGGCAGGGTACGAAATGTTGACCTTTATGGATGTATTCTCAAGGTACAACCAAATAAAGATGGTTGATCACGATCAGGAAAACACAGCATTCGTGATCGACAAGGGCCTGTATTGTTATAAGGTAATGCCCTTTGGCCTCAAGAATGCCGGGGCAACTTACCAAAGGCTCGTCAACCGCATGTTCAGTAGTCAGATCGGGAGGAACATGGAGGTCTACGTAGATGACATGCTAGTAAAGAGCAAGCAAGCCATCAACCATCTAGCCGACCTGGAAGAGACGTTCAAGAACCTGCAAGCCTACAAAATGAAATTGAATCCTGCCAAATGCGCCTTCGGAGTGGCATTGGGCAAGTTCCTGGGATTCATGGTTTCCAACCGAGGGATAGAGGCTAATCCGGAGAAAATCAGGGTAGTGTTAAACATGCAGTCCCCAACATCCACCAAGGAAGTCCAAAGGTTGACTGGCAGAGTAGCAGCGTTGAATAAATTCATCTCCAGATCAACAGATAAGTTCCTTCCTTTCTTTAAAGTTTTACGTAAAGCCTTTGAGTGGACTCCTCAATGTGAACAGGCTTTCCAGCAACTTAAAGGGTATCTAAGTTCAGTACCACTGTTAAGCAGAATCATAGAAGGAGAAGAGCTCTACCTTTACCTCGCAGTGTCAGATACAGCGGTGAGCTCTGCCCTGGTCAGGCAAGAGGACGGAGTCCAAAAGCCCGTCTATTACACCAGTAGAGCCTTAAGGGGCGCAGAGGAGCGATACCCCACAATGGAGCTGCTAGCCCTTGCCCTCGTGACCTCAGCAAGGAGATTGAGGCCATACTTCCAGGATTACACCATAGTTGTCCTTACAGATCAGCCATTGACGAAGGTCCTCCATAAGCCGGAGACCTCGAGAAAACTTGTCAAATGGTCCATAGAGCTCAGCTAATTCGACAACCAATACAGACCAAGACTGGCAATTAAAGGGCAGGCTATAGCAGACTTCATTATTGAGTTCACCCAGCCCACAACTTGCCCCAGTAACGACTCCATGCAGCCCCAGTGGGTGCTCAACGTAGACGGTTCCTCGACAGACAGAGCAAGTGGCACCGGGATCATCCTTGTCACCCCTGAAGGGCACAAACTCGAGTATGCCATCAAGTTCAAATTTCCCGCCTCCAACAATGAGGCTGAATATGAAGCCTTAATTGCTGGTCTCCAAATGGCTTGGCGAATAGGGGCAGAACACGTCTTAGTACGGAGCGACTCTCAACTTGTGGTAGAACAGGTCAAAGGAGAATACGAAGCCAGAGGAGAAAAAATGCAAGAGTATTGTGAGATGGCTAAAGGTCTGGCAAGAAAATTTTCAAAATTACTTCTAGAAAGAGTACCAAGATCGCAAAACGAGGAGGCAGACTGGTTGGCCAGGGTTGCATCATCCTAGGAAGACTACCCTGAAGTACCCATAGAAGTGCTGGATTCGCCAAGTATTCGGAAACCAGAAGTACTGCAGGCAGAACAAGAAGTGGAATGGGCAACACCAATTAGAAACTACCTGGAGAAAGGGTCCCTTCCAGCAGATAAAGTTGAGGCAAGAATGATTCAGTACAGGGCCAGCAGATATGCCCTAATAAACAATATTCTATATAAAAGGGGGCACTCCATGCCTTGGCTAAGGTGTGCAGGAAAAACAGAGGCGGATTACATCATGAGAGAGGTTCACGAAGGGGTCTGCGGCAATCACTCAAGAAGGAGAGCTTTGGCTAAGAAGATTCTCAGAGCAGCCTACTACTAGCCCACAATGGAAAAAGACGCCCGAGAGTTTGTGAGAAAATGTGACAAATGCCAAAGATTCTCTAACATCCCAAGACAGCCGGCCCAGGAATTAACGCCAATCCGGAGCCCATGGCCTTTCGCCTAGTGGGGAATAGACATAGTGGGAGCTTTGCCCTTGGGGAAGGGTTAGACTAGGTTTGCAGTGATAGCGGTTGATTACTTCACAAAGTGGGCAGAAGCCGAAGCGGTCGCCACAATCACAGAGCAGAAAATGAAGAATTTCCTATAGAAAAACATCATATGCAGGTTCGGCATCCCAAAGGTGGTCGTCAGAGACAACGGGAAATAGTTCAAAGGTGGTCAGTTCGGTCAGATGTGCTCAGACCTCCAGATCAGCCACCACTACTCTTCCCCAGAGCATCCCCAAGCCAATGGTCAGGTTGAAGTCACCAACCGGACATTGTTCAAAAGCATCAAGGCAAAGCTGGAGTAGGCAAAAGGTTTATGGGCGGAGGAGCTTCCTAATATCCTGTGGGCCTACAGAACAACAAAAAGAGTCGCAACAGGACACACCCCTTTCTCCCTGACTTTTGGGTCTGAAGCGGTTATTCTGGTGGAGATAGGCCTACACAGCCTCAGGGTCGAACATTTCGAAGCAAAGGCCAACAGCGAGGCCCTAGAGGTAAGCCTAGACCTACTTGAAGAGAAAAGGATGCAGGCAGCGGTGGAGGTAGCTGCTTATCAACAAAGGATGCGCAGGTATCACGACGCCAAAGTAAAACCTAGGGTGTTCAAAGCAGGAGATTTGGTTCTCAAGAGGGTCAATCAGTCTACTAGAAGGCCCGGCGATGGCAAACTCGGGCCAAATTGGGAAGGGCCATACACAGTGAAGGGGTTTTCGAGGAAAGGAACCTATTGGCTAACCGGAGTTGACGGCAAAGAGCTTCCTAACCCCTGGCATGTCGAACACCTGAGAAAATACTATGTTTGATGTAAACAACACTATTTAATGAAAAGTTTGTTGTCCGAGGACTCCCTAAAACAACTGTCTCCCAGGATTATTGGAGCCCAACTGGTCAGTCCCCTAGACTGACCAGACAAGCCGAAAGGCCACAAAGCTGATAAGCCCAACTGGTCAGTCCCCTAGACTGACCAGACGAGCCGAAAGGCCACAAGGCTGATAAGCCCAACTGGTCAGTCCCGTAGATTGACCAGACGAGCCGAAAAGGCCACAAGGCTAATAAGCCCAACTGGTCAGTCCCCTAGACTGACCAGACGAGCCGAAAGGCCACAAGGCTGATAAGCCCAACGGGTCAGTCCCCTAGACTGACCAGACGAGCCGAAAAGGCCACAAGGCTGATAAGCCCAACTGGTCAGTCACCTAGGCTGACCAAACGAGCCGAAAAGGCCACAAGGCTGATAAGCCCAGCTAGTTAATTCCTTTGACTGACCAGACGAGCCGAAATGGCCACAAGGCTGATAAGCCCAACTGGTCAGTCCCCTAGATTGACCAGACCAGCCGAAAGGCCACAGGGCTAATAAGCCCAACTGGTCAGTCCCCTAGACTGACCAGACGAGCCGAAAGGCCACAAGGCTGATAAGCCCGACTGGTTAGTTCCCTAGTCTAACCCGACGAGCCAATAGGCCACAAGGTTATTAAGTCCAACTAGTCAGCCCCCTAGGCTGACCAGATGAGCCGAAAGACCACAAGGCTGATAAGCCCAACTGGTTAGTCACCTAGACTGACTAGACGAGCCGAAAAGGCCACAAGGCTGATAAGCCCAACTGGCTAATTCCTTTAACTGACCAGACGAGCCGAAATGGCCACAAGGCTGATAAGCCCAACTGGTCAGTCCCCTAGATTGACCAGACCAGCTGAAAGGCCACAAGGCTGATAAGCCCAACTGGTCAGTCCCCTAGACCGACCAGATGAATCGAAAGGCCACAAGGCTGATAAGCCCGACTAGTTAGTTCCCTAGTCTAACCCGACGAGCCAATAGGCCACAAGGTTATTAAGCCCAACTGGTCAGCCCCCTAGGCTGACCAAATAAGCCGCAAGGCCACGAGTCTACAAGACAAAGCTGGTCAATCACTCTATTAACCAGACCAGCCCAATGGAGCCAAGGTTGCCAACCCAAACTGGTCAGTCTAAAGATTGACCAGGACAGCAGTAGGGCAGCTTGGCTCAACTTGCCATTGGCCAACCAGCTTAATGGCAAGTTGAGCCAAGACTGGCCAACCAGCTTAATGGCACCCAAATCACCAAGCCTAATTGGCCAGATTGCCCAGACTGACCAGTTTAGTGAGCCCCTTTAGGGCTAGTTAAAACTTATGCCAACCATTGATCACAAGCATTCAAACACAAAAATACAGCTGATAAAGGTAAACTTTCCATTCAATCAAAAGTAAATTACCATTTCCATTCAATCAAAAGTAGATTACAATTACAAAAAAAAAAAGTTGATTGTTATTACAAAGAGATCAAGATTGGGCGTCGTCCTCAATCTCTGCGGCAGAAGTCTGGTCTTCCTCGCTAGGGGCCTGAGAAACAGTATCATCAGCTGGCCTCAGAGCAGAAAAGTCCAGGTCAGGAAACAGCTTCTTCACCGCAACCTTAGCATCAACGAAGCCTTCCATGTATGTTTCATTGACCTCCTCCTGGAAAGAAGCCCCAGCCTTGAACTCCTCCACAGCCGCCTCTCGGGTAAGCTTAAGATCCCCCTCAAGCTCAGTCACCCTTGCGGTCAGGGAGTTCTTAACAGCCTCGAAGGTTTGGGCGTCAAAAGTTAACGCATCGACCTTCTTCTTCAGGTCTGCCGACTCATCCAGCAGAGCAGTCTTCTCTGCCTCAGCCACTGACTTGGCCTCCTCAGCATCCTTGACTTTTTTCTCCAGACTACTGATGGTCTCGGTCAAGGACTCAATGACTTGGCCCTTCTTTGCGCTCTGGCTCGTCCTCGCCTTCAAACGAGTGGATAGGCAGAGGGCCTTGACGTGGAGCTGCAGGAGAGGAACCACATATCAGCATAAAAAATAAAAAAAAAATTCGCCTACCTTAAGGGCATCATGGTTCAGGCTCTTCATCAGCTGGCCATTAGACCAGTCAGCAATGGGGCTCACATCGTCCAGGCTGATAAACTTTTGCATCCGCTCCCAGGCAGTTTGGACGTCCTCCACTATCAAAGGCTCGCCTTGCTGGCCAAAAGGACACTGAGCCTGAGTCCCTGCAACAGCAGGGGCCTGTGTTGTAACCCCAGGTTTGGAGGTCTGGCCAGGCGTCTGACCAGTGGAGATGGCCCTTCCTCTCCTTAGAAGGGCGTCCCCTTGAGCCCTGTCAGCTTGTGGCTCGTTCACGCTCCCCACTTGGGCTGGGCGTAGGCGCTTGCTTAGCCTCTCCCCGGCCGCCTTTGCTCTTTCCATCTCCTCAAACTTCTTCTTCACAGCGGAACCCATGTTCCTCTTGTCGAAGCCCATGTTGTATACTTGTCCTGCAAAACAGAGCTGGAACTCAGTACCCTTGTCTCAAGACGGTGGAAACAAGAAAATAGACCGACTCACTCCTTTCAGCGCGAAGGGCTTCGACGGAAGGGTCTGGACCTAAAAGATAGGCTGCCAAACTCTCACCAAATACTAGGGGTGCCCAAAGCTTGATCGGGTGCTCCCTTACCCTCGCTACCCGGGCCTTCCTTTACTCGTCCTCCAGCATAGGAAGGCGTGCTGAGCAAAGAATAGGTATAACGATGGTCAGACCACTATCTTAAACAGACCTAAGTACGAGCACAAAAAAATGCTTACCCTTCCTACCTGGTCTTCCCCACTGCTTGGGTATGCGAGGGGTTTGGTCAGTAACGTCCTCCTAGTGGGCGATTTCCATGCCTTCGCCATAAACAAAGAAGTATTTCTCCTTCCAACGCTTGTGGGAGACCGGGAGGCCGGTGATCATAGCGGTCTGACCATCCCAAGCTGAGAAGTAGTACCAGCCCGGGCTCTCACTCTCAGTGATCTTGTAGCAGTAAAAGAAGTCTTCGGGGGTCAGGACCTCTTCCCTATTGGTGGCGACTTGCCACAGGGCTGCGCAGGCCACCAGTATGCGCCACGAATTGGGCATGAGCTGTCCAGGTGCTAACCCGACTCTGCTCAAGACTCCCCTAATGGGAGGAGTAATTAGAAACCTTAGCCCACCCGTCAAAGCGCTCTCATACACTGTGACTTCACCGGGGTGGGGAAGACACGCCCTATCCCCCTCCTCCGGGACTCTGTAGCTTATGGAAGCCAAAAATTGATAAGTGGACCAGAGCTTTCTTACTTTCGCCCCGTCTAGAATAGAGGCTAGATGCTTAGCCTCGTGTCTACAGTTTGCGTTAGAGGGTGGCCCCTCTCTCGCAGCCTCTGCCCTAGAAGCCCCCTCAAAGGCGTCTACAATGGCCACTGGGCTCCTTGCCCTCCTAGGCCTCACCTCTTGAGTAATCTCCTCAAGGTCTGCTCCAGAATAGTTCACTGAGGCATTGGATGCCTCGTCTGGTCTCACCCTATCTAGGTCCATGGAGGCGGTACGCTCAGAGCCGCTTGATAGGTCGATTGGCAGTGGGTTCATGAACCTAAGATCCTCGATCTCTTGGAGAGTCTCAAAAACCGCTCTGGATGCCTCAAGAACACCCCAGTATACCGACTCGACAAAGGTGGGATTACCTACAAACCTTGAGGGATATAAGGCCCTAACCCTCCACTCGTAGTACCAGATAGCCTTCTGCAGGAGCCAAAACATAAACATTAACACAACGTACCTTGATGGGTATGAAGACAAGGGATGATTTTGAAACCTCTCCGAACAACCAACAACGGTGAGAAGAACGGTGAAAGGAGGGAGATGACAAGCTCGATTGTATGATTGGGAAGAAATATGCAGAATAGGGGGCTCTTTTTGGCGAACCGTCAAGGTTTTATAAGCCCCCTCTATTCGAAATCAATGGTGTGGATCGGCCCAAAGCTCTCAAATCGAACGGGCAATACGATTGACGTCCGATCGGTATACGGGGCCAACCGCACAAGGCCACGTGGCAGAAAAGTCAATGGTCGCGTTGATCCACCTGGCATAGTAATTAAGACGGTTATGCTACACCATAAATGCGTCTGTTCGACAGCGCCCGGTGACTCTTTGAAATTCCCGTAAACTGATCTTTGGAATTCCCATAGGCTGATCTGGGCTGCCAAGGGAATTAGGGGCATCTGATAACGCAAATAACACAAGTATAGCTGCTCGGGCGAAGTATAGCTATTCGGCAGACCAGACCAGCTCGACTCAAATTTCCAGATCAAGCCCCTCTCCCTCTTGGGTCAGGTCTGCTGGAAGGAAAAGCGGCAGAGCTCCATCGATACACTGGACGCCACTATAAAAATACTTCGAGATTCTTGCCTGGTGATTAGCCCCCATGATCCCATGATTCGGATGGTTTCCCCCACGAGCGGGGGCATGGTTCATGGAGCCTAAAATCAAGGCACGTTATATCCCCACAAAGTGGAAAGCATGACTGGGGGCACGATTAGCTGACCCATGAAGGTGCCCACGATCTAAGCTAACACTCCTATAAGAAGGACAGTCATCACCTCCAAGAAGGTATGATTTTATACCATCCTAAATACCATAATTTTGTCCATTTATCTCTGGCCTAACTTTGGTATCGGAGTGTCTTTGGCAGGCACCACACCGGTGTTACAGGCAAGGGAATTCATCGCCCCAACAAGTTGCACCAGAGGTTGAAAAAGACGTACCAATTCACTGCATCATCAAGTCCTATTTACCACAAGTGCTTGGTTGGATGAGTTTGAATAATGTAATTACCAATAAACTTTTGTGAGGGATTAACTGAAAGTAGAATGATTAACTCCATATACTATTAAACATGGAGGAAAACTAGTTGACGACTAAACGTGTTTGACCACAACTCTAGGGGTTGCTAGGGGTTGGTCAGGAAGTTAAGGCATAGTACTTGAGTGTTGTTTCCTCCGACGTTTCTAGCTTGACGATTACTTAGTTTGTGGGATTTGAATTCTTTTTATTTCATAATTTGAAATGAAGATTTTTATTTTATTAATTAAGATATTGACACATTAGCTAATTTAAAAATAAAGAGTTCAAATGAGTTGACTTAAAATTTATTTAAAAATAAATAATTTTATAGTTATATATAAAAAAAATATATTTTAATACAAAACAATGTTGTTTTAGTAAGACATATGATAAGATTACATCTAGTTCATTAATTATAGAATGAAGATCTCTATTCCATCACATAATGAAGAGAATCTAAATCTCAATTTGTATTGGACAAAAAATTACATAGGTCCCAAAATTAGTCAATATGCGTATAAACTCACCTAAATACTTAATTACCAAAAACAAAAAGAGGTATGCAAGTCCTCTAAAAAAATTATAGTACGTTAACAAAAGGTATCATCTTGGTTTTTAAATATTATTTCCGTTATGATTTTTTTTTCTTGCTCATGTTTGATAAGTTTGCCAGTTTAAAACTTAAATCCAGTGAATTTTTTAATAAAATTGCTTTTAAAACCTTAAGCTTCACAATTGAAACTACATGGGATTTGAGATAACTCACATTGATACAAAATAAAAATGAGTTTAATTTTGATACATTGACAGTGTAAAATTTTTTTACACAAGTGGGTATCAGAATACGTGTCTATAAGTCTTGCTTGGTTATATTATACTTAAATTTTAAATAACACATGTCACACTCTGATACTTTGCTTATGTAAAAATATTCTACACTATCAATGCATCAAAACTAAACTCAAATAAAATTTATCCAATTTCACATTAAGCTTCAAAATAGGAAAGGGGTTGCTATCTACGGAATAGGATTCTCTCCATTTTATGATTAGAATGAATATCTCTATTCCATTGATTTAGGTATTAACATAACACATCAGTTAAAATAAAAATTAATGGTTCAAATGAGTTGACTTAAAACTGATTTGAAAATAAATGATTTTGTAATTATATATGTAAGTGGGATTTTACGGGAAGGCTGGGCTGAACTCTCAAGCCCAAAAATGGATGAGTCCAGGTATCTCCTACAAGATGAAGAGGTTAGAATGGGTCGACCCGTAATGGGCCGATCACACTCCGAAGATTAAGTCAGCAAGCTTAATCGATGAAGATGAATGAAAGTGGTCAATACTATGAGTTAACTGTCCATATCTGGCTCTCGGTGCCTTGGGTATTTATAGAACCTTTGAGGGAGTGTGTTCTGCCTTCGCCTACTAGCAGGCTCTCATGGCCTGCTGGGTAGGCGTCATTATTGACGCCGCCTGGTTATCCGCAGGGTCTGGCGTACCGTCGTGGAGGATTTCGGCTGACCGGACGTGCACATTGATGTCGTGTGGGCAGCCGCATGCGTATTTAATGCAAGTCAACTCTGCATTTAATGCGCAGAGACCGCTAGCGGTTTGGGCCCGCCTTTCGTGGTTTGGGCTGTGCTGCGAAGGAGGTCGGCAGTTTGGCCTTCCCTCTAATTCTGATCTGGGCTACCAAAGTGGCCCTAACTTTAACTTGCGCAGATTGGGCCTCATCCATTGGGTTGGGCCGGGGGTTATTCCCCCACAATTGCCCCCAGCCATTGTGTCGTTTTGGGTTCTGAAACGGCCAAGGGATGTAACGGTCACTCGACCACATAAATGGCGGGGATTTTAAAAAATTCAATGGTGGGGCGTTACTGAATCGACGGCTGACGTGACGCTTCGGTAGAGCGTCATGATTAACGCCATTTTACTGTGTACGAACCGACGGCTCTGGTGTGTATAAAAGACCAACGCCCTAATCAGTTGGAAGATACTTGCTCTTTTTCCTTTGCCTTCTGAATATCGTGTGCGTCAGCTGTTTCGGCACCCACCACTGTAAGTGCCTTTTGAGCCCGCAACTCCTTTTCTCTTCATTGTGTTCTGCGTTTTGACGGTTGCCCACTGATGGCATCTCGTCTTCGTAAAATGTTAGATGGTCCGTTGGCCCTTGCCGCGTTTAGGGCTAGGTTTGAAGTCCCGGATGAAATCGGCCTAGAGTTGGTCGATCTTGAGGACTATCGCATGGGGGAGACCGAAAAGGGGGTGTCGTTCCCAGTCATCGCCATCATAGAAGGGGGGCTTAGATTTCCCCTCCACCCTCTTCTTCATAAATTCATAGTAAAAAGTAAGGTGTCGCCCTCCTAGTTAGCGTCGAATGTATATAGAATCTTCTTTGGCATGCTAGAAATAAATCGGCGCCTGGGGGTGAACTTGGGCCTTGCCGAACTGGACTACTGCTACACTCTTTGTAAAGTCGGAGGTAGTTACAAGGTTTACCTCCGGGTAGTAAAGAAGTCCTTAGAGTTAGTGAAGTGTCTGCCTTCCTCAGGGAAGGGCGTCGACGACGTTAGGGTCTGGGTAACCGGTCCATGGGAGTTCGGCAACGTTCCCAAGAAGGATAGGCCGGCGATTCGATGCCCTAGAGTGCCCGTCGATCTAGGTTTGATGCCGATCTCTCACGTTGTGCGTCATTTTCAATTTCAGTTTGCAGCCAGACTAACTCTCGAACTTTTTGCAGACACAAGGAAGCGGTCAAAAGCCCGCGACTGGTTGGTCAACTCTGACGACCTCGATAAGGTCTTGAACTACGTCGGCGAAGGTCGGCTAAGATACATAGCTCGGGCTGCACATATCTTGCTCTCCTACCCACTGCGATACTCAACTTTCACTGCCGAGACGGGTGTCTCGCAGAGTGTACTAGCAAGATTAGCGGACGAAGGCGCCGAAAGGGACTTCGAGGAAATCCCTACTGGAATAGCGATCGAGAGGGCACACATCCCTACAGGCGTGACAATCGCGGTTGCTCCTCCATTTGCATCACCTGGTGAAGAATGGCAAGAGGAGCGAACCAAATCACACAGCTCGGCATCCACATCGTCACCGTACACTGTGCCCGACTGCCGAGTTGAGATTCCAATCGGAACGAGTGATTCGAGCCCATCCCCAGAAGAAATGGACAGCATGAGCCTGAAGGAACGGATGTTTGCTCTTGCAGGACAGCCGCTAAAGTCGGCCACACCTACTCCTGCCGAAAATCCCCCGACCGAGCTGGTGGTCACTCCCGTGGAGGAGGCCCCTCCCGTGCAACAGAGGCCGGAGACTCGGCAACACAGAAAGAGGAGGCCCGATGTCACTCCGACTCCAGCGCCCAAAAAACAGAAAGGCAAAGACGCGGTAGACGAGGTCGGCAAGACTGTGACCATCACTCCGGACATTCTGGGCCGTCCTATGACGACAGCAGATTCTATGATCGATCAGCCCGAGGTTGCTTTTGGTGTTATGAAGAGCGTCCTTCAAAAAAAGGACGTGGCGAAGCTGGGCGAAGCAAGCGACTCAACCGTTTTTATGGGCGCTTTTCATGACTCGATACTGGTAAGTCGGCTCTAACTTTTTCAATGATTACAGACTTTTTAGACACTCGCCCTAAAAACGACCTTCTCCGATTTGTGTAGGGCTGTCTAAATTCCTTAGAGGCGATGACGCACTTCCAAAAGCTTGCCGTGGTTCACCAGCAACTTATTAAAGAGCACGGTCGTTTGAAGCTCGAATAGATTGAAGCGAATAAGGAGCGGATCACCTTTAGGAAACAGGCCGAGCAGGCTTCCGCCAAGCTTTTACTGACGAAAGCCGACTTTGAAAAGAGGGATAGGGATCTTGCCAACCTCGAGAAGAAGTTTGATGTGCAGTCCGTAGATCTGCACAATGCAAATGAGGAGGTCGAGACCCTTAAGACTGAAGTGGCCAAGCTAAAGGTGGAAGAAGAGGCCACATTGAAGAGGGGTGAAGAGAGGGGGGCCAAGCGTTTGGCCGAAGAGATGATGGACCTCAGTCACACCATATTCTGACATGGCTGGAATGGTGCCCTTGTCGTTGCAGAGCTGGATAAGGCCTCCGACGTGTGGGGTCTTTGCCCGGACTACTTTGATACTACCGAGGACGGCGTCGTCTGTCCGAAGAAAGTGTTGGCAAATGCCCTGTACAGACGGGAGCTTAAGTTAAAGGCCGCGGCCGAAGAAGCTGCTGCTGAGAAGGAGAGGCTTAAAAATTTGAAGGCCGCAGCTGAACCCTCCGAGGATGTGGAAGAGACTTCACCAGGGGTAACTGTAGAGCCGGGGGAGAAGTCGGCATAGCTTTTCTTTCTTTTTCTTAATTTTTGTAACCATCGATGCTTTTTAATGAGAAAAACTCTTTTTGTTGCTTATTACTGAATCTGCCTTATCTGATATTTGCTGTGAATCTGTCTCATCTGATTTGTGAACTGAATCTGTCTCATCTGATTTTGTCGTTTACATTTGATTTCTTTCTTGGCCTATTTCGGCCGACCTGCCCAACTATTTCAAGACCAAGTTTTTAGACTTGGTTTTTATTTTTGCCTTCTTTAGCCGACCTGCCCAACTTGGACAGGACCAAGTTTTTACACTTAGTTTTTAATTTGGCCTTCTTTGGCCGACCTGCCCAACTTAGTCAGGACCAAGTTTTTACACTTGGTTTTTACTTTGGCCTTCTTTGGCCGACCTGCCCAACTTGGACAGGACTAAGTTTTTACACTTGGTTTTTATTTTGGCCTTCTTTGGCCGACCTGCCCAACTTGGACAGGACCAAGTTTTTACACTTGGTTTTTATTTTGGCCTTCTTTGGCCGACCTGCCCAACTTGGTCAGGACCAAGTTTTTACACTTGGTTTTTATTTTGGCCTTCTTTGGCCGACCTGCCCAACTTGGACAGGACCAAGGTTTTACACTTGGTTTTTATTTTGGCCTTCTTTGGCCGGCCTGCCCAACTTGGTCAGGACCAAGTTTTTACACTTGGTTTTTACTTTGGCCTTCTTTGGCCGACCTGCCCAACTTGGACAGGACCAAGTTTTTACACTTGGTTTTTATTTTGGCTTTCTTTGGCCAACCTGCCCAACTTGGACAGGACCAAGTTTTTACACTTGGTTTTCATTTTGGCCTTCTTTGGCCGACCTGCCCAACTTGGACAGGACCAAGTTTTTACACTTGGTTTTTATTTTGGCCTTCTTTGGCCGACCTGCCCAACTTGGACAGGACCAAGGTTTTACACTTGGTTTTTATTTTGGCCTTCTTTGGCCGGCCTGCCCAACTTGGTCAGGACCAAGTTTTTACACTTGGTTTTTACTTTGGCCTTCTTTGGCCGACCTGCCCAACTTGGACAGGACCAAGTTTTTACACTTGGTTTTTGGGTTTCACAGAATGCTCAGAGTAGATTGATTTGAATAGCTTCATTTTCATTGATTCTTCAGCAGGGCTTTACACATTTCATGGACTGTTACAATGCATGGAGCTTTGTATTACTGGTAGAACTTCCTCAAGTTGGTTTCATTCCATGGTCGTGGCAATTGTCGCCCTTCTTCGACGGTCTCCAGTCTGTATGCGCCGATGCCGACCTGGGTTGTGACTCTGTAGGGGCCTTTCCCAGTTTGGGCCGAGCTTTCCATCTGTCGCCTTCTTGGTTGCCCCCAACACTTTTCGTAAAATTAGATCTCTTGGAGCAAAGTTTCTTGGGCGGACCCGCTTGTTGTAAGAGCGTTTTAGCTGTCGCTGATATTCTGTGAGCCTGATCAACGCAGTTTCCCTTTTCTCTTCAACTAGATCCAGGTCTCTTGCAACCGTCTGATCATTGACACCGGTGTTAAAGGCTGCCGATCTGATTGTTGGTAGTCCGATCTCCAAGGGGATGACTGCCTCCACCCCGTATGCCAAGGAGAACGGTGTTTCTCCTGTGGACCTCCTTGGGGTTGTTCTGTAGGACCACAAAACATTGGGTAGCTCCTCTGTCCACTTCCCCTTGGCTTTTTCCAGTCGCTTCTTGACCCCGTTAAGCATGGTTTTATTTGAAATTTCGGCTTGCCCGTTGCATTGGGGGTAGGCTGGTGTTGAGTAATAGTTTCTGATCCCCAATCCTTCGCAAAATGATCTAAAGATGTTACCATCAAACTGGGTGCCGTTATCTGATACAATGGCATAGGGCAATCCGAATCGGGTGACAATGCTTTTCCATACGAACCTTTTGGCGTCAATTTTCCTGATGTTTGATAAAGGTTCCGCTTCTACCCATTTGGTGAAGTAGTCGATGGCCATGATGAGAAACCTTTTGTTGCCCGGAGCTCGAGGCAGAGGTCCGACAATGTCCAGTCCCCACTGAGCGAAAGGCCACGGACTGGTGATGGTGGCAAGATCCTCGGCTGGCTGGTGGATGATGGGGGAAAACCTCTGACATTTGTCACATTTTAGGACGTACTGGGCTGCATCCTTCTGCATGTAAGGCCACCAGTATCCCTGCGAGATGGCTCGGTGGGCTATCGACCTTCCGCCGACATGACTTCCACATATCCCCTCATGGATTTCGAACAAGACTCCCTGTACTTGGTCCGGATGGACACAGTGTAAATACGGACCTGTAAAGGAACGTCTGTAAAGCTCCTTACTTGGTGACAGCCAATACCTGAGAGATGCATGCTTGATTCGCCGAGCTTTAGCCTTATCGTCTGGCAGCTTGTCTGTGTCAAGGTAAGAAATGATTGGGTCCATCCACGATGGTCCCAACTTTTCTGCTGTTAGGGCTTCCTCCTCCTCATGAAAGATGCTGGGCTTGGCGAGGGTTTCTACGTTGATCGTCCTTTTCGAACCAGATTTCAGAGCCGTGGCCAGAGTCGCCAGGGCATCCGCATGTGAGTTGTTATCTCGGCTAATCTGTCGAAGCTTGTAGTTTTTAAATTGGCCGAGTAGTTCCTTGGCCTTTACTAGGTACTGCGTCATTCTGTCGCTTTTTGCGATGTATTCCCCTGTGATTTGATTTACGACAAGTAAGGAGTCCGAATATATGACGATTTCAGGAATTCGAAGCTCAATGGCTCGACGTATTCCGGCGAGCAAGGCCTCGTATTCTGACTCATTATTGGAGGCAGTGAACTCCAGCTTGATGGCTTGCTCGATGGTTAGACCGTCTGGTGTGATGAGTACGATGCCTGATCCTGCCCCCCGGTCATTGGAAGCTCCGTCCACGTAGAGTTTCTAATGACCAAATTGTTCCCAAAGGTCCAGGGGGAGTTCGTGTTGCGGTTGGCCAGTTGCTGGGGTCTGTTCTACTTCTGATAATATCTCGACAGAGAACTCGGCAATAAAATCTGCAAGAACCTACCCCTTTACTGTCGATCTAGGTTGGAACTTGATGTCAAACTCCCCTAATTCCACAACCCATTTTGCAATTCTTCTTGAGAAGTCGGCTTTCCTTAGAAGAGGTTTGAGCTGGTGGTTGGTGAGAACATTGATGGTGTGAGATCTGAAGTAATGCACCAACTTGCGGGATGCTACTATCAGTGCGAGTGTCAGCTTTTCGAGGGGTAGTTACCTGCTCTCGGCTCCAAGAAGGGTTTTGCTGACATAATAGACCGGGAATTGTTGCCGGTTTTCTTGCTTGAGTAGGACCGCGCTGACTGCATGGTCTGATACTGCAAGGTAAAGGAAGAGTTCCTCGTGCTGGACAGGGGTGGAGAGCAGGGGTGGTTTGGTACGGTAGGTTTTTAGATCGGCAATGGCAGAGTCACATTCTGTGGTCCACTCGAACCGTTCCTGTTTCTTTAGGAGCTGGAAGAAGGGTCGGCAGCTGTCCGATGAACGGCTGATGAATCTGTTGAGTGCAGCGGCCATTCTTGTCAATCTCTGAACTTCTTTGGCATTCCTTGGAGCTTGAATACTCTGAATCGCACTGATCTGCCGTGGGTCCACTTCAATGCCCCGATGTGTGACCAGGAATCCCAAAAACTTGCCTGAGCCGACCCCGAAGACACATTTTGAAGCGTTCAACCGCATTTTGTAGTCCTTTAGGATATAGAGTTCCTCCTTCAGGTCCGCCAAGTGGGTGTTGCTCAGTTTGCTTTTTACCACCATGTCGTCGATGTAGACCTCAACAGTTCTGCCGAGCTGCGTCTTGAACATTTTTGTGACCAGTCGCTGATACGTTGCTCCAGCGTTCTTCAGTCCAAAGGGCATAACTCTATAGCAGTAGATACCCCTTGGAGTGATGAAGGTCGTCTTCTCTTGGTCGTCGGGGTGGAGTGGGATTTGGTGGTATCCTCGGTAAGCATCCAGGAAACTCATCCTTCCGAAGCCGGCGGTTGCATCCACAAGCTGGTCAATTTTGGGCCGGGGAATGGATCTTTGGGGCATGCCCTATTGAGATCAGTGAAGTCCACACAGACCCTCCACTTTCCGTCCTTCTTTTTTACAACCACCGTATTCGATAACCAACTCGGGTAGTTGATTTCCCGAATGGCCCCAGCTTCCAAAAGCTTCTTTGTTTCTTCCAAGACAGCGTCCACATGCTGGGTAGCTGCCCTTCTCCCCTTTTGGACGACAGGTCGGCAGTTTGGGTTAACATTCAGACGATGACAAGCAACGTCAGCGCCGATCCCAGGCATATCATAAGGGGTCCAGGCGAACACTTCCAAAAAGTTCGTCAGCAACTCGAGTAGGGACTTTTCCTCTCGTTTAGACAGAGAGGTGTCGATGACGAAGTACTTGTCTCCGCGCTGATCAATGTATATCTTTTTCAGGTCCTCCACAGCTTTATTCTCGGGTGTCTGTCCCACGTCATCAATTGTGGGGGTGTCTTCATGTAGCTCCATCATCTGCACTTTCTCAGGCTTTGCCTTTGTCGCACATGCCGTTAGGAAACATTGTTTGGCGGCCATTTGGTCTCCCCTGATTTCTCCAACACCCGCCGGGGTCAGAAACCGAAGCAGCTAATGGTATGATGACGGAACGGCCTTCATGAGGTGCAACCAAGTTCGTCCCATGATGGCATTGTAGGGGGAGGGTACGTTAACTACTAGGAATTCAGTCTGCAATGTGATCCCGCCAGCTGTTACCAGAATCGTCACATTTCCCATTGGCCAAACTGGGTCTGAGCTGAACCCGACTAGTGGGTTAAGTGACTGTTGGAGGTCGGACTCCTTCAGTCCTAACTGTTTGAAGAGGCTGTAATACATAACTTCGGACGAGCTCCTCTGGTCAATGAGCAATCTTCTAACGTCACAGTCCGCCATTCTTAACGTAACCACCAAGGCATCGTTATGAGGGGTCTGCACTCCTACGAGATCCTCATCGGTGAAAGATATCGGTACATGGCAATTGCCGACCTTTGCTTTCTTGTTGGGTTGTTGCACCTGCAACACTTCCCTTAGGTGTGCCGCCTTTTGCATCTCGGCTCGGTACCTGTGTGGGTCAACGATTGACGACTCAGCCGAACCGTGCAACACATTGATTACCCGTACAGGCCTTGATTCTGGTTCTTTCCGTGCTATGTCTTCTACCCGCGGTTGCTCGGCTTCATTCTTCGTCTTCTCTCGATCGATGAATTGATCGAGATGGCCTGCTTTGGCCAAGTCCTCCAAGTGAGTTTTCAGATGCCGACATTGCTCCGTCTTATGTCCCTTCTCACGGTGGTATGAACAGAATCTCTTCTGGTCTCGAGTCGCTGGGTCTCCTCCTAACTTCGACGGCCATTTGAAGAAGGGCTTATCACGGATCTGGGGCAATATTTTATAGATGGGGTCCTTAAAGGCTGTATAGACCCCCTCAGTTACCCTTTTTCCTCGGCCAATATCTTCTGACCGAGGCTTCTTTGCATCCTTCTTACTTGTCTTTTCAGCTGCAGTGCTGGCCTTGGTTGATGCTACCTGAGGTATGTCTTCGTCCAACCGTGCATAGCGCTCAATTCTGAGCATTAGTTCCTGTATCGTGAGTGCTGGTTTCTTCATTAAGGACTGACGCAAGCGATGCTCCCTGGGAAGGCCAATCTTGAACTGAGTTACAGCCAATTGCTCGCTGCACTCGTCAATTTCGTTATAAGCTTCCCAGTAGCGTCGGGCGTATGCTCGCAATCCTTCTCCTTTCTCTTTTCGCAACGTCAGCAAGAAGTCAACCTCCTTTGGCTGTAAGCTGTTTGCAATGAAACGAGTTGTAAAAAGCTCGGCTAGTTGCCTCCAGCTTGAAACGAACTTACGTGGCAGTTTGTCGAACCACCGTAAAGCCACACTTCCCAGACTGGAGGGGAAGATTCGACACATTAGCATCTGGTCACTGCACCACACTACCATGAGCTGTTTGTAATGCCGAACATGGTTAATTGGGTCGGACTTCCCGTCATAGAGGGTAAACTTTGGTGGGGTGAATTTTCGAGGAATTGGATGGGATTCAATATCCTCAATGAATGGCGTGGACGCAATTTGATCGAGGGCCTTTCTCATCAGGTCATGGGTTGTGTGCTCCTTAGTTTGCTGCCTTCTATCCTCCTGCTTCTCGTTGTACCACTTCTCCCAGTCTTCTTTCCGCCGATCTCCTTCAGCTGGACTGTCATTCGGCGGAGTTTTGCTCCTTTCCCGCCGCCGACCTTTGCGCCTGTTCATGCAACGCCCGGTACTAGGGGTTTAACTTCCCCTAGCCGACGGTGATGGTTGATCCCCGGCGCCAACAACCTGCTCCCGATCTGGGGACCCTTCTATCCCACGCCCATTTCTACCAGAGAATGCCTCCCTCATGGCCCGCACCTGGGAGGTGAGGTAGGCTATCTCTTCTCCGCGCCTCCGAATTTCCCTCTCTGCTGCACGGAGCGTATCCTCACTCGGGACCCGCCCGCTGGAGGGTGATGGGGCCAGGTTCCGAGGATGGTTCCTGCGGAAATTTCTGTCCCTGACATAGCCCGTATCCCTCCGTATTTCATCCGGTGCTTCCTGGTGGCTTTCAGCGGGCGTGCGTACCTCCAACCTTAGTGTTCTCCTTCTTTGCCGATCTACTGGTGTAGATTGGCAATGCGCCTAGTTGGTCGGGTCTCTACTGGAGGAGGCTCTGAGGCCTCTCCTGTCGTGGTTTTCTCCCCTACGTCTCCGGTTGTCTAGACTCATGGTTTTTCTAAGCCTTCCCACAGACGGCGCCAATTGTAAGTGGAATTTTACGGGAAGGCTGGGCCGAATTCTCAAGCCTAGAAATGGATGAGTCCAGGTATCTCCTGCAAGACGAAGAGGTTAGAATGGGTCGACCTGTAATGGGCCGATCACACTCCGAAGATTAAGTCAGCAAGCTTAATCGATGAAGATGAATGAAAGTGGTCAATACTAGGAGTTAACTGTTCATACCTGGCTCTCGGTGCGTTAGGTATTTATAGAACCTTTGAGGGAGTGTGTTCTGCCTTCGCCTACCAGCAGGCTCTCATGACCTGCTGGGTAGGCGTCATCATTGACGCCGCCTAATTATCCGCAGGGTCTGGCGTGCCGTCGTGGAGGATTCCGGCTGACCGGACGTGCAAGTTGACGTCGCGTGGGCAACTGCATGCGTATTTAATGCGAGTCAACTCTGCATTTAATGCGCAAAGACCGCTAGCGGTTTGGGCCCGCCTTTCGTGGTTTGGGTTGTGCTGCGAAAGAGGTCGGCAGTCTGGCCTTCCCTCTAATTCTGATCTGGGCTACCAAAGTGGCCCCAACTTTAACTTGCACAGATTGGGCCTCATTCATTGGGTTGGGCCGGGGGTTATTCCCCCACAATATATAAGGAAATACATTATAATATAAACCAACCTAGTTTTGATAAAATATTTGATAAGATTCATCTAATCTATTGATCAATAGAATAGAGATCTTAATTCTAACGGTAGAATCAAGAATAATTAAATCCGCTTTCCACTACATGTTTGATGACTTCCGTTTACGCATAGCATTAGAAAAAGGATAGTAATCCAACTATGTATAGAAAATGGTAGGGGTGTTTGTGTTTTATTTTTGGTGAGTCCCAAATTTACTTCTTGATTTTTTTTGGCCGAACATTATAACACTCGCAAACTTTCATGATTCGAGTATCAGACAGTTAAACGTCCTTGACATTAAGGAGTGGGCCTAAGCGTGGCTTAAAAGTTTGGATGGTCTAGGCCTAATTACGTGGGCCGTAGCCGGTTCTTGAAAAATGTATGGGCCGGAATTTTGTTCTAGGAAACTAGGTGCTATAAATAATTAGCATCACCCGCCAAACTCCATTTATCGACTAACGGAGTAAACGTTTTCAAGTGATCGATTTTTTTAATTTGTCAAACCTCGTTTCTCATCAAGCCCAAAGCTCTGTGCTAATATTTGCCCAACATTTTCAATAATCACCATTTACTAGGAATGGTAACGGGCAGATTCGGTACAAAATATTCTTACTTCATCCCGTTAAAATTGAAGAAACCCCGCCCTATTTTCGTTCCATTCCCGAAATAAACCGGACAGGGCAGTGTCTCATCAAGTTAGTTAATACATTTTAATTTTAAAATAAAATTTTAAACTTAATGCATTGATTTCAATAAAAAAATTTAAATTATCAAATGCATTCATGGGCACCACGTGGCATGTTCTAAGCTACAAATAGTGCAACCAACTTAACTTGTGTGTAACAAGGCGTGAGGTGCTTTTATAAAGGGTTTGATATCTTTTTGCTTCTTTAGATTTTTGATGTGGGATATGTCTACGTCGTTTAAGTTGGAAAGGACCATGGTTGTAATTTTCTCTTGTCCTACATCGGTCTTGCAAAAGAGATACAATAGCCTTACAAAACAACTCAAGCAAAGGCAGTTCAAAATAACTGTTGGCTGGGGTAAAATTGCTTGGCATACCTCTTTATGGAGCGGGTTCAGGTGGGGTGGACAAATTGTCATCACGCAATTATGTGTGTAATTTTTTAACGCGAAGAAGTTTTCATTTGTTTATGAAAGATGGTCAGTTTCATGGGACAGCAACCATATATGATTCTCCTCTTGGACTGAGTCAGTAATATTTCAACATACCTGAAATGCAAGAGAATGATGGTCACAATATATAACACTGCGAAGCTGATATAACTACAGTTAAACGTTTCGCAAAGTCGCATCCCTTGGTGACTCGTAAAGTCGTATCCGTTCAATATCACTGAAAGTTTTCATAGTTAAATACCATCTATTGCATTATATATATATATATATATATATATATGTATATAAGTTGCTTTCAGGGTATATGTTCGACTGGCTAGAGCTTATCCGCATTAAGATAATTAAATTATTGGCATCTTAGAGATAAGGATAAAAAAATTTTGTTACACTGTGTTTAAATAAAAAATTTGATAAAAGAAAAGAAAAAAGACATAGATTTGAAATTATATGGTATGTTTGGTTGTTAGAAAAAGTGAAGAGTAAAAAGAACATTAAAAGAAAACAAAAATTTAAAATCTCTTATTTTGTTCACTTCTTCTCATTTTCATTTTCTTTTTCATTGAAAAATCCGAAATTCCAAAATAGTATTACAGAATAAGCAAAGCAAAAGGAGGTTATCACGCTGAGACAGTAGATATAGCATGGTAACGTTAAGACACATATTTAGTTCCCTGCAAGTTTTGGGGAAAATGTGTGTGATGTATTAAACCGATAATAGAAGCTAACCCTAATTTGTAATGCATTAAAACGTCCTCCCCACTCTACCCTCCTCCCCTCATCTCTCTCCACACACGCACAAGTGCACATACTACATCTTTCATAGGCATTTATTCCAATTTGGGTTTACAGATGCATTTATTAATTTTTTAGGCTAGTATACAGATACTAAACAGAGATTGATTTGCCTATCTTCCTACATGCGTTGAAACCAAGTATTTTTCCATTACTAGTATGTTTTTTTTTAATCTCTTTGATTAAATTGTCAGGCTTAGTGGCTTTTCTTGATTTGGTAACAACTTTGTTATATAGGCACCCGATGTCTTCATTGTGTTCTTGGGTTGGTTGCAGCTAGGGTATGATTAATGCATAACTGACACAACTTCGTATGAAAACAGGTATCATATCACTGTAGAAAACTATTCCGATTTTTCCTTATTGAGAGAGAGAGAGAGAGAGAGAGAGAGAGAGAGAGAGAGAGAGAGAGAGAGAGAGAGAGAGAGATTTCAATTAAACAAGAATCATATAACTGTTTGTCACAAAAGAAAATGATCTCAGTATATATCTATACTATAAATAGTAATCCTCTTTCATGGCTTAGACCTGCACACAATCTGGAAGCATCAATCTGCTAAAATTTCATGTTATAATAATGCTATATATACATAGTGTTATACAAACAAAAAATTCATGCAGAATGATGTGTTTTAATGAGAACATTTTATGTCTAAACAAAATATATACATAATGACTTTTAATTATAAAAGTGCAACTAGCACATTATTCTGGTGAGAATTTTTATATAAATTTTTTATAAGAATAATATTTTTTATTTTTATATTTATGCAAAATAACATTGCTATTTGTGATCCTTATAATTTAAAAAAAAAAAAAGACACTAATATATCATTTACGTGGAGTTTTATGTACACAAATTTGCAAGGATGGAATTTCTCATGATATGCTTTGAAGCATCGAAAGTAAAAGTAGCATGTATTTTGGAATTAATTAATACAAAAGGAGAGAGAGCCTAGATACAACGAAAGAATATGCAGAACGTGAGAGAAAATCCATGCATATAAAGCCCGCATATTTTTTGCCAAAGTGCACAATAACGCCCTGCATATTTGAAAGAAATTACAACTTGGCCACCAAAATCCACATGAGAGAAACAAGATCGGTTCAAAACTTGTAGACTTTTTCAACCCTTTTCTTCGACTTTAACAAAGTTGAAAAGACAACTTAAGACACTTTCCAAAGCTAGATCACAATCAACAACCAAGAGAAAGAGTCTAGAGAGAGAGAGTGTGGAGAGAGAACAAAGTCGTGTTTGGTTGGTAGCTAGCTAACCATATATTTCTGGTGTTTTCATTCCTTGAGTCAACGTCAACTCAGTTGGGTCATCAGCGTCGTCGTTCTGGTGTCCAATGTGGCGCAGCAGGGCTAAAATGCGCCGAGACCACCCTAGAGTGAAGGAGTTCCATGATGGGTGTGAAGTTAACACACCTTGGAACCTTGTACTGATTGATAGAGGCACCCCTAGAAATGGCATAGTCCATTAGCTCCTCGAACGTGCCATTCTGCACCACCCTTATCTCAAGAGGTCCGATCGAGTTATCCGCTACTCGGCCTTGTCGATACACTGAGTTGAGCGATTCTTCCATAGCTAGGCAGCATTGGTTCAAAGCCTCTTGAGTCGGCCAGTTGGATGGATCCTTCACCATCAATTCCCAGTAAATTACGTAGTGTCCCGGAATGGTTTTCGCCTCGGCATAGCTTGTGTACTCGACCACGCTGGAATTGAATTCGCGCAGCAGTAACGAAGCATTCTCAACAGCCATTTGCAACTCGGCCTCGTCGGTCTTGTCCGAGTCGATGCTCAGTAACACGTTCTTCCTCCTTATGAACTTGAACTGCGGGGCCGAGTTGTGGAACCCAGTGACTCGGAGGATGTCGCCAACCCGGTAGCGGCACAGCCCCGCATATGTAGTGATCACTAGCTCGTATTCCTTCCCCACTTCCACATCGGCAAGGTCGACAAGACGGGGTGGCGGCCAGTCGCGAGAGAGCGGCGGAGCCGACGGTTCTTGAGGAAGAAACTCGAAGTAGGCCATGTTTGGCATTATGGTGTAAGAGACCTCGGAAGGTTTGGACATTGGCTTAAGATTGAGGCCGAAATAGCACTCCGAAGAGGCATACATGGTGCAAGATAGTGGTAAGCGACCACTATAATAATCAAGAGTCGGGATGTATTGAGCCATAGCGCCGGTAACAATCACGTCCAGATACTTGGTGTTGGCCCAAATTCTTGGGATAATCCCCTCCCAATTCTCACCTTCGCATTCCTTGGTAATGAACTGAGCTAGTTCTGGGTTTAGTTTCAGGATATTGCTCATGCATTCTCGGATAGAATAGTCTGTGATTCTAGGGTTTAGAGTCCCTGTTGCGATGTCATCAACGAGTTGTTTCCAGTTGAGTTGAAGGAACCGGATGGCCCTGAGAAGGCCGGACGCGAAAACGGCGCCGACCCGGAGGACTTCTTCGCGCATGAGGAGGCCGCAGAGCATCTGAGTGTACATGCTTTGAAAAGAGTCCGTACAGAGAATGGCCTCGTTAGGGCTGGTGTAAACGTTGTAAGGGTCATGTGGCCTTGTCCTGAAGTGGTCACTTTTATAGTAACTGGTGAGAACCGGACGTGCTAGAAGACCACCTGGGGTCTTGGTTTCGGCCTTCACAAACAGAAAGTATAGACCCTTCCCTTTGTCCAACCCCGGAACGTAACTGTAGAAAATCAAAATCAATCATCAAAACTAGTTATGAGTAACTATTGAAAACGAACAAGAGAAAGAAGTGTTGAATACTCAGGTTCATCACAGGCATGAGAAGACTGTACAGTAACTGTCTCCGATCCAATTCTTCTTGAATCGTTGGCATGAGTTTTCTTTTACCGGCAGATGTGCCGGAACTGCAAATCCAAACTCCCATAATTAACCCATAAGCACATCAGCATACGTAGATTTGCATATATGTAGGAAAAGGATAAATCAAAATATAGTATATTAAAAGGTGGTCGCCCATAGAGCAATACTACTTGTTTGTAACATTGTATGTATATATATATATTATCTACCCATGATGGCTATACCTAGTGAGGGACTCCGAGATGGGGTGCGAGGAGAAAATGGGAGAGCGGTCACCATTTGCGATCCGTTGGATATCCGGCTGCAGATCCTCGTAGGTCACCACCGGAACTTTTGACTTGAACGAGTCTCCGTCAGTTGCTCCACCGAGTTTGAACCGCTGGAGGTACTGGGTCTGGAAATTACGGCTCAGAATCTCCCCCAAAACCTTCTCTTGCACCACGTCAGGGTTCTTCGTCATCTCTTCAATGAACTGAAGAGCGTTAGTGTCCTTCTGGCACGCCGGAGGGCCGAGCCGGCATGAGACGCCAGAATCAACAGCCATGATCGGAAAATTGAAGGTGGCTTTGAAATCTGAGAGCTTTGGCGAAAGATTTAAGATATATTCAAGAGCGGTGTGGTTTAACGTTTGCGCACAAGCCACGTTATATAGGGATCATGAGCAGAGCTCGCTGTCCAAATGGTTACGTCAGGTACCACGTCATACTGAATAATACCTCCCTGTGGAAGTGACAAATTTCAGTAGCATGGTCCTGTCTGGTTGAGTTTTGGTGTTGCAAAGAGTGTATCACTATTATGTATTGTAATTTTAATATTTTATTATATTTTATCTCTTATTTTATAATGTTTGTCCAATCATTACTCTAAAAAATTAATTCATCAATCATTTGATTATTTAAATAATTTTGAATCATTTTTCAGGTATTTCTTTTATGTATTATATCTATAATGACGGTCAGTAATATTAGTTTCACATTTTTTTAAATATTACTGTATTATTAAAAAAAATGCTACACATAAACTAATTTCTTAATTTATTTTTTTATTCACAAGACATAAGTGCATGAGTCTTATGTGTATTTATTAATGTGAGTACTATATTGTGTCTTGTAGGATGAAAAAATAAGTCGAGAATTATTTTATGTATAGGATTACTTGTTGCTTAAAGATATTAACAATGCATAATTGTACAAATCATGATTATAACAAAATCTTACATAAGAGCAATAACTATCGAACATGGTATTTGAACTTTACAGTAATACCTTTGAGAAAAAAAAAAAAAAAAACCACACAACAAAAGCACCTAAAACAAGATACTAAATTTTTTATTGTATTTTTTTATTTTTATTGAGGGGGTATTGGTATACAAGCACAAAATTATATACAAAATATATGTAGATAATGTTATAATTAAATGAAGTTCTTTTAATTTAAAATAAAATACTTATTAAGATAATTAATAATTACAAAGATACTATTACCACATTATTTTAGTAGTTTTTTCTTTATAAATCTTTTGAAAAAATAGAATTTTTCTCAAGTTAATGTTGTACGGCCAAACAATCTATATATATATATAGTAACCACTGTCACATCAATGTAATGAGATTTTTTGTGTAAATTTTTTCAAAGAATAACATTTTGCTTTTTTTTTTCCTTGATGTGAATTCAACAAGTATTGAAATCCAATCCATTGCCCCTATAAAATAGAAATATCTATTTTATTTAATACCAGGTCGACATCCCATTAAAATGAACAAATAGATACTATTATATACTTTTATTAATTTCTTTTCCTTTAGTACGTCCCTAGACACTACGGAACAATATTTGTCTACCATTAATAGTCGCGAAGAAAATATTTTGGTCCTGGGAGTTGAACCGTGAGGAGGGGACAAATGGTCCCACATACGTCAGCGTTGCTAAATGAAAAGACAAATGGGGTCGACGTGCTGGAAAGGTCACCGTGGTCCAGGTTGGGGATTTCTGTCGGGCTCAGGCCACACGGCTCTCCACAACAAAATCAAGCTTTTGTTACGAAATTTGTTGTCACAAGAAGTGCAATTTTTTTTGCAATAGACTTATTTGTGGCAAAAAAGTATCAAAAGCTGGCTGTCATTCATAAGTCTATTGTGACAAATGAAACAACTCGTCGCTATAAGCATATAAGGAAAGGGTTTCATCACAATAACACAAATAGTGACAAAATATTTTGTTGCTATATCCATGGTTCGTCATAACAAGTACATCTCATAGTGATATATGATGACAAAATTATTTCATCACAATATGTTTCTAACAAAAAATTCGTCACAATTGCATAATTTATCATGACAAACTATTTTTGTCATAATAAAGCTCATTTATGGTGACGAATACTTTGTCTACCAAGGCAAGCTCAACAAAAATTAAACAGCCCACTTGGGCTGAGGACAACCCAAATATCATTATAAATCAAGCCCATATAACTAAGAGTAGTCCGAGTCGCAAGACTTATACAGACCAAAGTATTGGGGCATTCATGAGATATATCAGAGTATTTAATACTCAGGTCTCAACATTTAATGTTGGGCATTCCCGCAGTTAATGCGGAGAAGGCCCACCATGCGACTGCTTAGCTTACGTCCAGTCAGTCGAACTCAAGCATGGCAATAAAAATGAGTTTCTGTTCGATCAACCAACTCTATCTAACATAAGCCTAGGAGATAGATCATGATTACTGGAGTAGGCTTAACAAAGAGTGCTACATTATAAATACTAAAGCCTCAAGAAGCGAGGTATAGACAATCGATTTTCAAGCATACACTGTCTTTATTCATTCGATTCTCGATTAAGATTGTTAATTTAATTATCACAGTGTAATCGGTCCAAACAGGATCGACCGATTCTAACTTCTCTATCCCTTTTGCAGCAAGTTAGTGCTCATTGATATTGGTTCGAGTGATCGGTCAAGCCTTTTTAAAAATCCCACTTACAGTCGCAATATGTCTACTTGTACTGACAAACAATTTTGTGGCATTAGATCCATAGACATATTTTTATGGACGAATTAACTTGTCACAATACGGTTTTGCTTTTTTTTTTATTAGAAATTTATGACGACAAAAATCTGTCACAATAGGTCTATTTTTTGCGCCAATTATGGGAAATATTTGAAAATACAATAAAATTATTCTATATATTTTATTCATTCAAATTTTATATGAGATATTATTATCAATTACTATTCTCAATAAAAAAAAATACAAATGCCAAGAAGTACAAACCATCATGAGCATTAAATAAAAATCATTCTAACCAATACCTCAAATATAGTCGTAAATTAAAAAAATACAAAGTTGGTTTGCATAATCTAAACTAATTACAATGTTGCCAATGTGAATAGGGATATCATCTAACTAGCATCTTAGGAATGCACAAGACATCAAAAGTATTTGATAAAAGGCAAGAAGGATGATCGGCATCTTTTCAACTTCTCCAAGGTTAAGTTGAAACATGCAAAAGCATGAAATTAGAGGTTGCAACTATCTGCACACCCAAAAAAAAAAAAAAGAAAAGTTTAAAGTTATCTCAAAACCAAGCAACTGTGAGCATAATTGTTTCAAAAACTACAACTTACACAGAATCTTTTAAGAGAGCTCAAAAACTAACGTGACAAACAGGACTTCAATTTGCTAACTCTAATATTGACATTGCAAAGAAAGCTCAATTTGAGCAAGTAGAGAAGAACAAAAGTACATCTTAGGTAATTAGAAAGATATAAAACATTTGGGAGATATATCCCCACTATCAATGCCGCCCAAAGTAACCAATGGCCTATAAAAGAGGTCTAGTTTTGCAAGTAGTGGACTTCATAACAGAACTAAAATTTAAAAAAAAAAAAAAGACAACCCCACATAGCGAAATTAGAAACCCAAAGGTTCTTGTTCATTCTGTTTCATTTATTCCTCTCATCGACTATGCCAGCAACTTCCCCTGACAAGTAAAAAGAAAGAACAAAACATTGTAGGACCTAAAAACCAAGGAAAACTTATTCTCTACATTCTGCAAATGATTGAAAAGCTTGTCTTACCTGAGGTTAAAATACAATTTTATCCAATCTCACAACAAACATGGAAATCTTAAGTGGTTATAGAGCACCAATATAAAACTTTAACCAATATCAAGTGTAGGCACTCAAGTGTATGCACTCCTTGCTATGATTTACTTTCTAGCAAACATGTAATTCTACTTATTTTAGTAGTTACAAGTCAATAGGAAAGCATGTGTATGCCATTAGGAAGCAAGCATCCGTGGACAGCATAAGTCTTTGACACAGTAGTTGTCGATTATTGTAGAGTGATCCATTGGTAAGGAAGAGTGACAAACCTATATCGTGTATCCCACTTTATGAGACGTTTTTGGGTTTCTAAACCAACCAAACAGAGCTCAAAACCTGTTTGGTCTTGCCTTGGAGATCAGAATGCTAATGCTAAGGGCCAAATTTAAGTAGGTGTCCCTAATTAGTTAGCTGAAGCTAGGAAAAGCAAGAGCAGGGAGAAAGAGAAGTAACTCTGCCCTTAAGTGCAACACCCTATGACCATAAATGTTATAAGGCCACCACTGGACTAGTAATAATAAATTAATCTAATTGCATGCAGAATCAGAAAACTCCAAAAGCATTATAACTGTATATTGGGACTAATCTAGCAAAAGGGAACTAAAATTTTCAATTAGAAAACGTAATTTCATCTCAAATGACCCAAGGAAGATGGAATCTTTGAAAATATATGGATAATAACATCTCAAAATCACCTAATTGGTAGGTGTTCACCTGACAGCGCAATTAATCAAAATCAACGGACTGAGGGTGTTCTTGGCTTCAAAGCAAATATTTGAACTTCGAAGATTTTGATCATAACAGTACAATGCATAAGAATGTTGCTATCAAAGGAACTCCAAGCATGGTGATAGTAATTCACTGAGCCAAACAAAATAAAATACTTGTGAGGGTAAAGTATAGTTTAGTGAATAGAACATAAAACACAAAATATATATATATATATAGAAAAAGAGTTACCATGAAGAGAACAAGAAGCCCGTCTCGTCAAGTTGTTCAACCAAAAGCCATTACCAACAAAGCTGTAACATTTCAAGTAAAGTATAACAAAAGCTTACACAAGAAAATCAAGTTCCCTCGAATGGAGTACAACAAAATCTTACACAGAGTACATACGTTTAATGTTCACGTGTTTGCATATTACACCCAGACTTTGGAGGCAAAACGGCTTCCTTTATGAACATAACTAAAGCAGATTCATAAGGACATATTTTCCTAAGTCCAGAGAATTTTTTAAGGCCAAGAAATAAGTTGTCCCGTGAGGTCCCTATAAGATTACCACTAGTCCTAATAGCCCAGGCATGTTTGTAAACCAGCAACTATTTGAAGGGACAAAAATGTCCTCTTGTATAGTATTTAAAGATTTTATTGGATGACTATCAACTGAAAAGTATAAAGTGATTTAAACATATTTGCTCTGTTTGAATCGGGTATTTGGTAATTAAAAAAATATATGTGAAAAAAGAGAACAAAACTATTCTTTTATTTTGTTCTCTTTTTCCTCACTTTTTTTTTTTTTTGTTTTTCTCTTGATAAATGTGGATTCCAAAATCTCACCAACGTGCAAAGTCCTGAATTCATCATGTGTTCACAGCAGCAATATAACCTTATCATTTCATATCTATTAACGTGAAGTTCAATGATCCAATGAAAATCAAGTAAGGGTGTATAGTTTTCCATACAGTTAATCACAAAACTCCATATTTCAACATATTTCTGTTATTGAAAAAGTCATTATCTGCCTAGAAGCCATTGCTTAAAGTAAGAACCCATGATGGTGAAGGTTTGAAAAGATAAATGAAGATGGAAGGCTTTAAATATCAAATCATATCAAAACAAGCTGGACTTAACCCCATTTGCTGTGTAAAACAAAACAGAATGATCACATCCCAAGGGATATTTTGAAAATCCGCACATTTAATCCTAATACAGGACAAGAATCGAGCAGAAAGATAACATGTCAAGCAAAAGGACGTGAAACAATATGAAACAGACACATATAAGACGTTACTCAGTTTTCAGTAGGAAACACATGAAGAGAAAAAGCAACCGCAATGGGGATTATTTAGTGTCATCATATTAAAGGACAATAACACTTAACAAAAAAAAATTTAAAGGGCAAATAACTGGATTGGCTTAACTTAAAGAGTACCCAGAAACCATAATGAATCACGAACAGTGGGGAATGTTACCTCCGACGCTCTGCTGGGAAGCAGAAATGAGAATCAATTTTGGGGTAATGGATTGGAAAAAGAAACGGGTTGACCTAGCTTAGACAAATGAATCGGGTCAGGTCAAAACGGGTTGACCTAGTTTAGACAAATAAATTTGATCTAGTAAGCTAATTACTGGGCCCATTGTGTCCAACTTAAAAAATTGAAAGTCTTGGAAAAAGAGGAAAAAATCTGATTTAAAAGTATATAAGTATTATAAAAAGGTTGACTCAAATAAATGTGGTATCAAGTCGGGTCAATAAATGAGTTAATTCAACTCAAAAAAAAGGTTCTAGTAAAATATCTAGTAGGCCCTTTGTGTCCTCGATAAAATACAAATCTTAAAAAGAGGATAAAAAAATATAATCTAACAAAAAAATAAAATATCATATATTAGAAAAGGATCTGTTTTGGGTTGACGAATTCAACATATGTCTAACTAAGTCAATTTAAATGTAACTCGCTCGTTAATTCACATCTTGCAACTCATAAACACCTACCCTAAACCTCTCATTTTATCACCCCTACTTCATAGCAATGATGAAACTTTTTAATACTTACTTTTTAGTTATCAATGCATTTTGTTACAAGTATGAGCTCTCTATAATTGTCCAAATTTTTTGTGTCATATTATTTTGTTGTAATAAATTGATTATATGTTAACGGATATATTTTTCACAATTATTGTCTCATGTATGTTTTATTGCAAAAAAATACAATTTTGTCACAACAAACAATATTTTATAGCAATAAATGAACCTTCTAGTAGTACACGACAAAGTTTTGTCACCACATGTAATAACTATTTGTTGGGACAAGTTTACAGTGTTGAACATATTTGAGAAGTAATGTTAATCTCACGAATGTGGAAAGGTTTTTGTGAAAAACAGATTTGTCACCATAAATGAAAAACCTATTGTGACAAAATATTTTTGTCACTACATGTAAAAACTAGACAAAAAAAACTTTCATCACAAATGATTATTCGCGCCAACACAGGGTTTCCGCCATAGCATACGTGACAAACTATTGTGACAAATTTTGTTTTGTCACAATTTTGGACTTATAGTGACAAATTTTGTGACAAAATGCTGTCTTGTGGCAAGTTCGCTTCTTAGATCTTGGATATGATCTATTGTGACAAAATTAATTTTCGTCACAATAAGAGTACTTTTTGTTACAAATTTTGATTCATCACAATAAATTTGATGGCAATAAATGACATTTGTTGTAGTCATGGTGAGTCTGTTGGTCACCGACAACGACCGCCTACCGGCGTAATAGGCAGTTTTTACTGTTTATGCCATGGAAACAGATGTTAGTCTGCGACACCTACCTCAGCTATATACGCACATATATCTAGAGAGAGAGAGAGAGGAGGGCAGGTGGCTATGCAGATACATGTTGTGTCCGGGGGAGGAAGCAATGGTTATATAATCATTACATTCTAAGAAAAAGCCCAGCAAAAAAAAAAAATTCTAAGAAAAAGGATTAGAAGAATTCTTCAAATACTAAATGACAGGTGAAATTAGAATATTATAATATAATCTGGGAAATTAATCAGCCTAAACTAATTGGGAAAAATATTGTTGTACATCAATCAGGGGGACATCCTGAGTGTTGTCATGACCTTATTAATATTTTTTTTGCTAATTGAAAAGGTGGGAAAGAGCACCAATGTAACAACTCTCTTTTAGCGCGATCATAGGATTTCACACCAATTACAAATTATTCAGTTTGAACAATAATTATTGATCTAAAAAGGACGAGCTCGTCACTATAGTTCTACCGAAATGCAAGTGACATTCACCTCTTTTTCAATATTATCTAGTTTATGCAACTTTTACTGCAAACGAATTTAAATACTCAACCGTTGAGAGAAGAACATAGTTCTAAAACCAAATACTGAAGCCAACTCAATGACTATCTCGCTAGCTGTCACGACCTTATAATTAATCTTAGAATTTCCACTTTGTTCTCGTCCTCCTTGTCTGCTATCATATTTTGTTGAGGTAGAAAACATTTTCATTACGTAATTTAGCGAATTGGTAATACCAAGTCAGTACGGAGTCACATAGAAATCATCAATTGAGAGTTTATTAGCTTCATAAACATTAGAAGCCTCTACTCGTAAATGTTGTCCTAATTGTTTATGATTAACATATATAGGAATTTTTGTGCACTGCAATGAATTAATTTTAATAAACTTCCGTTCTTAAAGAGGATCCTAAATTGAGGATGTTGATTACTGCGATTTGATCATAACGTATCTTTTTTAATATTTTGCTGATTTGATCACATAGATCTAGTAATTAGATAAAATTCCCTCCACAAGCTACAACGGTTTGGAAATGTTCTTATATATTAAAACAAAGCTAGACGACTAGCATAGTTATTTGGCTACAACCATGTAGCTTGCTGGTTGAGAGTAAATTGTGATCAAAGGTTCATCAGCAAGAAGCATGGACTTTTCTTCTAAAAATAATAATTTATAATGTTTTGGACGATCTTATTGACGCTTGATCAGCTTAAGGGGCAGTTTCGCTTGTTTGTGAATTACAAATCCTCGTCCGTTAGTTTTCGGAGCTGAGCTCGCTCCACTAGTAATACTCGTTTCTTATTATCATGATCCTTTTTTATTTTCTTCTTTCATGTTTTTTGGGTTTCCACTTCCATTGCACTGTCAGATCAAATCGATAACTCTTGATTTTTTCAGGAGGATACTACAGACAACCGCGATTGTTCAACATAGTTAGTGACTATTTATCACGCCAGTTGGATTTTATCATCAGCTGATACAACAGACAACCACTGATTGTGTTGAATAGCTGCAGCTATTCTTAGCAAAAAAATTTCTTCAGAGAATCGGAGCAGTGGAAGTGTACAAGGGTTCCAAACCCATTGGATGAAATCTATTTGGCTGCCAATATGATTTACTTCTGCGAATTATCTTGACTACTGGGACCGAAGAGCCTCAGTGAAAGATTGAGCAATTCTAGTTCAAAAGCAAAAGCTCGTAAAAGCTCTGAATATTACGGTTGAAAGATATAATAAATAACCTATTGACTCCAGATCCTTCGATATGTTACTGAAATCATGCCATCCGCCAAATTTCC
The DNA here is from genome assembly GCA_033060915.1 of Euryodendron excelsum. NCBI lineage: Eukaryota > Viridiplantae > Streptophyta > Magnoliopsida > Ericales > Pentaphylacaceae > Euryodendron > Euryodendron excelsum. Next base: position 39,008,097 of record CM065385.1, on the reverse strand, counting down.
CATATTATCTATTTTTATTTTTTACATAAAATCATGTTGGCTTTTTATATCATAGTGATTACAGAGGTCAGCAAGCCAAAATATCTAAGTCTACCGCCCTGTTGTCTTTTAGCAAAAGCCAAAATAATAAAGTAATTACATGAAAATCATTATTGTTGTAGAGAAAGTGCTGCTATAACATCTAAATTGTATGGATAAGAATACAAGTTTGCGCCAATCCCCGTAGAAAAAAATATGGGTTTGCAACAATGAACGGTGATTATGATTTTTTTTTTAATAATATTATACACTAAAAAATTTATACAGTATATATCACAATAATGATGTGGTCAAGCTGTGAGCCTATCAATTTAAAATAAAGAACTTATCAAAATGTTTGTTAATTATATACATTATTCTGAAGCAAAATTTTGTACAAAAAATTTGAAAAAATATTATTTTTCATATTTTTTCATTCAAAAAATTGTATAAAAAAATTTCAAAAAAATAATGTGACAGTATCATTTTTATAATTAAAAACTATCATATTTTACTTTAAAATATGTACTTTTTATCCACAGCATCTTCTCGAACCCATTTCCTTACAAGTGTTCATATTGGCGGACAGGTGCACAAAAATTTCAAACATACAGGATTCGATTTTATCCAGATGAAAGTTCAATGTATTTTCGCCTCATTTCCTTTCCTATGCGTCATGCCAGTCACGATTGGGTGTTTATGGAAGTTGATTTAATTGACTATGGACTTCCAACAATTACTGAAAGGGACTGTCCCGATGGATTTGGGGGAGTCACATAGATGAAAGAGGTAGTTGGGTGTTGGGCTTTATGAAAGACTGTAAAATGGAACAAGTCTTGAGGCTGAACTCTAGGACATCTACCGAGGTCTGACATATAGGAAAAGAATACGAGGGAAATAGAGATTGAATCTGATTGTGATTGTGAAGTTACAGTAGAGTTCATAAAACAAGATGTCATCCAAGAAACCCTGCACAGAACTATGGTGTTGGATTCCAAACATCTGATGCAGAGATGCGGATGTACTATCGAACACATTTTGAAGGAAGGAAATAAATGTGCGAACCCCTTAGCTAAACTTGGAGCAAGCTAAGACTAGTAGTTTTGGAGGACCCTCCTGAACAAGTTAGGTTCCTTTTGATTGCAAATATGGTGGGAATGTCTACAGGGGGTGATTCCCTAAGCTTCTCCTTTTCTTTTCCGTCTTTGTCTTTTTTATTCAGAAATACCAAAAAAAATAAAAGAAAGGGACTATCCTGACACCTATTACCCATTTGATAAAGTTTTTTTTAACTTTTTTTTGTTTTATTTTTTTAGTTTATAAGCAAAAATGTTTTTTTTTTTTTTTTTTGCTTTTATAAGCTATATATAAGCAAAAAAGCAAAAAGTAAAAAGTAAAAAAGACAAAAAAAAATTGAACTGTCCGGACGCCTATTGCCCGTTTGATATAGTTTTTTTTAGCTCTTTTAGTTTTGTTTTTTTCGTTTAGTTAAATTTTTTTTTTTATAAGCTATAGATAAGCAAATAAAAAAAAAGAAAGTAAAAAGTAAAAAAGCCTAAAAATTTGACTTTTTTTGCTCATAAATTAAAAAAAAAAATATGACAAAAAGTCCCACCAAACAGGCCCTTATAGTTAAAAGCTCGTGTGTAATGCTCAAGCATGAAGCATGCATGTACTACCTCTGTCCCATCTTAATGCACATGCTAAACTTTTCTTAGCTGCATCGAAGCTTCAGATCAAGATAATAAAATATGTTGGATTTAGGAAATGACTGAGTCCTTTCTACTGGAATGATCTGGGCAGGCGTAGTATCAGCCGCTACTAATGAGTCCATCCGTAGTTGGCGACTAACCATCAAGCGTGCCAATATAATGTATAATGAACTTGAAATTCTTGCACGAAATTGACTTTTAATCTTTTTTGCTGCGTGTAAGGGAGCATGGTCAAGCTTGTTGGTTTGAACTGAGTTGGATTATACGGCTGGTACTACTAATGTCGGTTAGACGACAAGTCTAATGCATGGTTTTGAAACCCTACATGATAGTTATGCAGTCTAATGCATACACGATCTTGCCTTGCACTCAACAAATTTGAAAATGTTACACAAGGCAAGACTTTTTGGCATTAGGCTAAAAATATGCAGTAGTTTTAGCGACACAAGCAAAATTTTTTTATTTTTTTTTTGGGCATCAATCTAGTTAAACTTGATCAACATCATTGAATTTATTGTCAAATTTGAGAAAAACACATTTGCCAAACTATTAGTTTTATTATTAGGCCAACTTCTCCCACGCTACTTTACTAAACTTATATTTCTAGGCACGTTATTAGATTTTTCTGCTTCTTTCTTGAATCGTAGCCAGTTTGAAATTTTAATTTACCTACCACCAGTCTAACAACTAGTCATTGAATTGAAAATCAATGCTTTTGATTCCTAACGGAGGCTTTCTATTCGAATTCAATTCCCTTTCTTCTTTTTCTTCTTTTTTTTTTTTTTTTGAACTTTTTAATCAACATTTTCTGTCAAATTACTATGTTTAGCTGAGAAAATGAAAGAGCTTGCATATATTTCTTACATAATGCCAACAAATAACGATAGGTTATCCACAGTGGCAAACTCAAGAATTATGCTTATGGAAGCCTAACTCATTAGATGATACATGCATGTATGCAGATTTTAATGCATACGGTAGAAGTTTAGAAGCCAACTCTTAACAGTTGAAGGACCTAAGAGCAAAATGTAGTAAAATTGAAAGCTTTTTTTTGAAATAATTGCTGGCAATGTTTATATTCGATGTTCATTACGCCTTGGGATCTTCGACATCAGATTGATCAAATCCTTTCAAAATTGAACATGGTTGTGGGTCTTGGCACAATAATAAGATTGTTTTAGGAAGAAAAAAATAACCTCTCCGCACATGAAAGTAACACTCTTTACGAGTTACATCTGACTAGTTTTAGACCCACAGTGACTATAGCCTTGTGAATTAGGCTAATATGCAAGGATAGATTGATATCTCGAGTGGTTCTTGTAAGTTGTACCAATCTAGAGTTAGGGTTGGTCCCTGAGGAAGTTGGAAGTATAGGGGAAATCAGTACGAGGGCTTGACCACTCAATAATCCCATAAAATACAAACCACTATAAATCGAGTTGTATATCTTCAGAGCGGTGGAATTCAATAACGTTAAGAGGAAGCATTTAACTCACGCGTATGCCGGTAGGGTATTATATGCTACATTTATACAAGGACAATGACGTAGCTAGTGAGGAAACATTAATTCTGAGCACAATTTTGGGATCCGGGCCTCTTTCACTTGGGTGCATGCAGCTGAGGTGATGACCGACAATTTCTAAAAGGAATTAGCCCCTTACACTGGAAGAAGAAAAGAGATCAAGAGTTCTGCAGTGTACCTATATTATATATATATATATATTAAAGCAGTGGATGAATTAATATCAACCTAAAGAAGTTAATTTCCCTGACATCCTCACCAATGCTGCACGAACGTGCATGACAAATTAGCCAGTGATATATATTCACCAGACATTTCATACAATGAAGGAAAAGATTACTATGAAACTTCTTGTGAATGGAAAACAAAGGATGTGTGAAAAGACAAATTATGACAGTATAAAAATAGCTAACAAGGACTTTATATTTAGTATAATATAAATAATGAGAGGGAGTTTGAGACAGCTAACCTACACAATGCATGTAACATTTAGACAAAGTATCAACCAAATGTAGTTTATAATTAGGTAAATGAAATATGAAATATGCTATATATATGATGATGCTTAAAACTTGATGTTCTGGATGAGAGATGATACCCTTCCATAAACATGAATTCTCTAAGTGGTAACGGTATAATGTGTTAGAAGAATTTCATAAAAACACATCTTGTAACTCTCATTAACACAAATGACAACTTAAGAATAAATTAAATTACAATACAATAGTATTAACTTGATAGTTAAAGGAAAATAGAAAAGCTGGCATGTGAGAATTGAAAAGCGTGATATCACTGTCTTAAAGTCACTATGCCTCCCTACATGAAGATACAATCAGATATCAGTTGCTCCAATATTCAACCCAATTGCTCACAGTCTATCTTATCGAAAGTCATGTCTACTTGGAGAATAAGGAACTATCACAGTCGTAGTTGCCCATAAAATAAGTATAAAATTATAGAGATTATAAAGAATAAGAACATGTATATACTTATATGTCTTTCACATCTTTGTCAACTATTATTTGTATTTCAAACAAGGAAGTAGGAGCATTATTTAGACTCTAGGAACTAGCCATTGTAAACTATAAGTTCTCAATAAATAGTTAATAAATAATATAACATCCCATTAAATTTCATGTAACAAATATGTAATAAACTTTGTAATAAAAACTTGTAACTAAATAATTAAATGATGTAAATAAAGTTTTCAAATTTTAATAAAAGAGTAATAATATTATGACATAATGCTGGCCGAGAATTATCTGATGCTAAAAGTCAAAAACTTGAATGTTGAGATAAGAATCAAGTAATTCAAGGATTGATTGTTCATGCTCTCCGTTCTATCCCCTTAAACAAGTCGTCGAGAAGCTTATTTAGGAATTTTTACCATTTGACTGAGGCTGTTCTGTAAAGATAACTCAAAAGAGATTGAAGGCGGGATTATTAGAATTCCCAATTATCCAATTCTTCACCCTCACACCTTAGTCAATCATTGTTTGTTTTCTTTGGCTGAGGTGACACCCGCCCGAACATGGTGGCCAAGAGCCGATCTTCGTCAAATCAGATTATTATACATTAAATTCCAATGGGTTGGCGGTGAATGCTAGTTTCCGTTCAAAACTTAAGAGGATGTTTCAGCGATCAATTTTTTAGTAGTTTATGAACTAAATTTAAGATTTTTTAAAATTGTATTTAATTATTATTTAAAAAAATTAACTTTGTAAACCTAGCTAATGTTTGAAAAAACTTTTAAAATAAATATTTTTTTAAAACTAACTTAAACTTATGGAGTATTTAAAGAACAATCCAAATACTTTCTTCTTTAGTGCTATTAACTCTATGAGGTGATCTCAGGATCTTTAAATCGGTAATTATCAATAGGACGAGAAACTACATAAGTTTCAGAATTAATCGTGATACGTACAAGTTGACTAGGACATTCATTAACCAAAAAAAGAAAAAATTAGTATACATCAATATACGATGATAAACATTAACATACTAACGCAGGTACGTATAGATGACCGTCTTCTCTTCATTTGGTGCAATATAATGACCGTCTCCTCCACTGCAACTACTCTCTGTATTATTTGATGAGCTGATGAACTTGGGCTCTTGTTTGGCGAATGCTTCTCCACCTGAAGAGACGTTTTCGTCAATGCGTAGTTGCATAATGTGCTAAACGAAAGTTCGGTTATTTTGGTCATCGTTTACCATTGATGGGACCTTTTCTCCTCCTCTCCTCCTTTATTTTCCACCTCTTCGCAACTTGCATTTTGGCTGTACCTCACTGCACCGTGCTGCTCAAATTAAGTGCACCAAACTACAAAAACCAGACATTGTGATTATCAACTTTAAATATGAATAGTCATTCTGACGCCACTTGTTTTGTTATTTTTAGTAATTATTCTCCCACCTTCTACGTTTCTTTCTCTTTTTTTTTTTTTTTTGGGTGCTAGGGAAGTTAACAGCAAAGATTAAAGCCTCTCAAAGGCAATAAGACCAATATGTTATGATGATTTATTCATGTGATGCTATGTATAGAGAGAAATTATACGTTTTGAAAAGTAATAAGCAGCATCATAATTGAATGGTTGAGTTTTTAAATTTAAAATTTTCAGCATGAAAAAAGGGCACAAGTATTATAATTTAAGTAGAATATCACACTATGTAAATATGATGACATGGTGTGACGATTACCCTAAATAATTACCTCTAAGATCAGCGTCAGCATGGTCGGTTGCTTCTACTTGACTCCTAAATTAGCAGATCATCCACACAATTGTTCCCTTGTAGTAGCAACATGATTCACACAAGATGATCCGCACAATCATGTGGGCGATATTTTTTAATTATTTTGGTTATAGAATAAGGGTGTTTGAATGAGCTTACGTACACCTCAACTAATCATCTCATTGCTCTAGTCAAAGCCAGACCATTCACTCTAGGAGTAGGAGCTTCACAAAAAATAAATTTCTCATAGCCTGGCTTCAAATAGTTGTCAAGTTTTGCCACCCGTGGCACGTCTGGGGTCGCGAGGAACCTTGGCGTGGGGTATGTCTGAGCATGATTGATCGATGGCATGACAATCTCGTAATTTGTATTTTTCATATTTATTGCATATATGAATTATGACTCCTCGAGGAGGTAGGATGTTTCTTCCTATCAGTTTGGAGATGACTCAGAATGCTATTATAAGAGGGGGGCATGGTGTTGACTCTACCACACCCTGGTGCTACCGAAAGGGACAGCATTCAAGTGAGTCCCCCAAGAGAGTGGGCGAGACTTGGGGGCCGGCTGTGGCACGTGGCTGCAGTCCTCATGCTAGTCAAGGGGCTACATGGGCGGCATTGTGCCCGGTGGGGCAGATGTTGGGCATTAGCGTCGAGACTGGGGTTGTGGCATTCACACCCGCCACGCCATAATTATATAGTGGTGGGGCTTATGTCCATGACGGATTGGGCCTCGGTGTGCACACTTGCATGCCGTGTGCCTCGTGTGCACTTACGTATTGGGTTCACGCTTGTGTACACGGCCGCTTGGTTTGGCTAGCATTGGTGTCGCAGGGCACTATGTTGTGGGCTTAATTGTTGCTATTCGGTTGTGCCTATCCTTGTGGGCAACATCTTGGCGCTGGGCGCTAATAACTTCATGGATTGAGGCATCGTGCCTTACGGGTGATACTTGGCTAACGCGCATGTCTAGTTGCACATGGCTATATTGCTTGTGTTTCGCGAGGGACTAGCGCTAAGCACATTGCTTGTCATAGGTGCTCGCATTTGAGTATAGCGTTGCTATCGCCTATAGCTTGGGTTGCCTTATGGCTTAAGTATTGGAGGTCCGAACTTAAAGAGATATGTGAGGCATTACGGATGGATCTTGAATAAGCGCATAATCTTATGCCTTGGTGTTTGAGTTTGGCGGAACTATTGCTTGGTGCAAAGTTGCCTCACGGGTCATTTTCGTTGTGTATGATCATGACGAGTTGCATTACTGTCACCGTGTGGTGTCCGGCCTGCTAGCCCGTGACACTATCCCTCGTGCTATGTGGACGATATTTCCAAACATCCATTTCCTACAACTTCAATCCAGCTTTTTTCACTTTGATTTTTTGACTAATAAACAAAAAAAAGTCAAATGTTTTTAGCTTTATTGTTTTTATAAACTAAGATAAGCAAAAAAGCAAATAGGAAAAAAAATTAAAAATTTGACTTTTCTACTTATAAGTCAAGAAGCTTGAAAAAAGATATACCAAACGTGTCTTAGCATGTTTCAACTTTCGAGGATTAAGGGGTGGGAGATAATTCTGGGTTTTACTTGGGGTAGCTAACACTGTTGTGTGAAAGAGCTAACAAAATTGGAGGTATGAAAATGGGGGAAGCCTCGAAGGACTTGCAGCTTGTTAAACTGCATTTAATGCACATAACATAGGTTGGTCTTGCATGCATGACCTGATTATCAATTCACCTTGAAAAAATGATACAGTATTCCCAAGGAAAAAAAATTAAAGGAAAAAGTGGTACAAGCAATTTTTTTTTTTTTTTTGTTTTTTGTGGGTAAGTACCATAAACTCATCTACTGTAAGTGTAAACTATAACATAAATTGATTAAAAATCAGAAATAATATTGCCGTTTGATAAGTATAAAATTTTCTCACTTTTTCGTTCCCCATTCTACCTAAGAGAGAAAGGAAGAAATTTTTTAAATCACTCTCTCTTTTCCTCTCTTTTATTTCATTTCACTTTCCTATCATTTTCTTTACAACATCAAAGAGGAAAGAAAAAAATATTTTTTTCATTTTCTCTTTTCTTTCCTTTCCATTCCATTCCACTTCCTTTCCTCCCCAAAGGTTCCAAACATGCTGTAACTCGTTGTCATGTAATTTACAATGAGCTCCCTGCAAGATAATAAGTTGTGCAAGAAGAAAAAGAACTTTTTCCCAAATTTGAAACAAGAATAAGATTGTAGCAGTTAGAAAGTTAAAAGCTACTTGTTTTGTTATCATTAATGACCCAAACCTCTACTTTGACTTGAGATTATGCTGTGAAGATCACTACATGCTGCTTAATAGGTCAATTAATGTATATATTTAATAAATAATTTGAGTGTAGGACTGTGCCTTATGTTTCGCTAAAGCGCAAAGTCACAGCCCTGAGGGAGAGACACAGAAAGCTAGCTATAAATAGGCTAAAATCATAGCTGAAGTTACCAATACTTTCTAAGCACTGAACTCATTGCCTTTGGGGGGACACAGACTTGGAGAGAGTGGGTTAGGGATGCGGCTACATGCAGTCATTTACAAAGCTTAGATTGGAGCATTTGATCACTCCACTTCTTTCTTGTCAATTGACATCTAAATAGCCAGTACTAATTGTGAACTTACATATATATAAATATATATATATATATGTATATATGTATATATATATATCTCTTCTAGGTGTTTCTTGGCTATACCAGAATAAGAATAAGAATATATATATGTATCTTCTAGGTCAATCCATTTCTTTCTTGGCTATACAAGAACAAGAATATTTTTTGAGTCAAGCTCAAGCATATACATGAATGATCAGCTTACTCAATTGCACCACCTCCATTGCCTTACTTGTAGGCATATATTTAAATGGGTATTCTTTATTTTTTAATCCCTCTGAAGGGTTCTGAATTCTGATCGAGATGCAGTTTGGGAAGCTTCTACACTATGTTCGGACAGTTGCCTGCCAATCTGATGTGGATAATTGGGGATAAAGAGTCCATTAAAACTTTTGGATTGGGCCATGAAGTCAAGCGTAAGTTCGAGAGGTTTAGGCCATCTGACCTTGCATATATTATCAGGCCATCGGCTTTATAAGCATTCCTAGCAAAATTCGTAGGGGGTGGATCAAGTATTCAATAAAATGAACATGTTTTCCCATCTCTTCTTGAGAAATAAATGCCCTACTTCCTTACAATGTCATGACATGAAAGACAGACAGATACACACAAACAAAAGAAACTTAAAAAAAAGAAATTAGTAACTTGTGAAATGTCAAACTAATAGAATATACTCTTAAGAACACCCCAAAAAAAGAAAAAGAAAAAGAAAATAAATCTAAAATTAAGGCAAAATGTATCAATTTGACAAGGTAAGTCACCTTATAAGCGCCTTGAACACACCAATCAGACCCACTTAACAAGAAACACCTACTACATCATAAGAGTAGTAGAAGGGTCGCGCGATCACCAAGAGGACCGAATATTTTCTCCTACCAAATGGTAGTGAGATTAACAGTGGATCCTATTGGGATTGTGGCTCGAAGTTTTCGGCCCACAACTTGGAATATTCAATTGGGACTAGGCTTGCAACCCCATCGAAGTTTAGGGGATGGCAATTTCAGCTTGGCCTAGGCCTCTTATGCTTAATAAATATAGTACATTGAATTCATGAAATCTATACTTTACTATATTGCTAAAAAAAAATTGGGTTAAAAACACTTCTAAACTATAACTCAGTATCACTAAATTTTCTTAAACTTTAAAACGTGACATATTGACTTCATAAACTACTAATCTGTATTAATCAACATCTTCTATTATCAATCCGTTTGAAAAGTGCATAAAAATTTGTCATTACAATTATGAAGATTGGTGGGTAGCTGAATTACTATTCTGGTGCTCACTAGTTAGATTGGTTCTTTGGAAACAATAAATCATGAAGAAATGTTTCCAGTAAACAAAAACAGGTGATGTGCATTAAAAACAGAAAATGACATCCTTTGAAGCATCGACACACAAAACAGCAATAATAATGCAGCCACTGTAACCTCTTTGTCATTGCAAAACAGGGCTGTGTTTTGGTGCCACATATTTGAACAGGTACCTACCTACCGGACAGCTTTCAAGTTCTCGTCTTTTCGGAAAAAGTAGCATCCAATCGAACAGCATGTCAACACAATTGCAATTAACCAGAGAGGTTACATCGGCAAAGGGAAGGCTGTTGGGGCCAGTAGAGTGAACAAGTGTAGTTCATTTTAAAATAAAGTAAAAATAAATAAATTTATCATTATGATTTTTAATTATAAATATGTCATTGTAATGAATAAAAATAGCAATGCTTATACAGAGAATTCATACAAAATTTATGTACAAAATGTTGTAGATGAATGATAGCCATCACAAATTTAGATAAGAGTAGAAGGTGATGATAATATATCGAATCTCTTTGTAACATAGGCTTAGATCATACAAAATTATTTTATGCAGTATTTCTTTGGTAGTATGTAGTATGATCTCCACTTCAAGGATTTTAAATTTCACCAAAGTTAGTTCAGTTATATAATAAAAATAAGCTAATGAAAATTTTAGCATAGACAACAACAGATAATAGCGATTCCAAATCTACTTTTTAACAATAAGATAAACCGATCACAGCCGGAGATTTAAGTCGAGATTTTGCGGATCCGACACTTGATCAGCCAGTTTTTCCATACGAAAGCTTCCTGGCCATATCACATCCCTAGCTTCTTCAACTATGGTGGATGTCCATGGCACCCCCAAACCAGTGGCGGCATCACTAAATCTTGCTACCGTAGCAGTCCCTTCTCTGCTCGGCTTGTGTACAAGTGAGTGCTGCTGGACACCCAGAGATCGCGCTGGCGGAGAATTGAAGGGAAACCCCATCCTCTGAGACCGGTACCATTTAGTTGATTCTCTCTCTCTTTTATGTGCATTCTGGTGACCACCCAAAGCTTGTGAGCTAAAGAACTTCCTCATGCAGAAATTGCATGAGAACAGCTTGCTTTTGCCAGGTCTTGATTTGGAACCACTACTCTCGAAAGCCTTCGAGGGCTCACCGGTATTGAGGCCTAGACTCAACCAGTCACCCAAATCACCGTCTGTAACATCTCTTTCATCATGGTCACGTGTTTTTGATTCATCGTCTTGGTGGCTGTCTACTATCTCGTTCCCTTCTTCCTCTTGGAAGACCATTGCACCACCACTAGGAGTGTGATAGTGAAGGTATAGAGGCTTAAATAAATGAAGATATAGATCAAGTAGGAGTAGAAGATATAGATATTGCTATTTAAACCTATCTCATTTTTATATAGCGGTCCCACCAGTGAAAGTTTCTCTAACGCTCCGTTTGAGATTCAGATTTTTAATGAGAAAAAGAAAATGTGAAGAAAAATTAAATAAAATGAAAGAGTAATTTTGTTTTATTTTCTATCACGTTTTTCTTTTCTTTTACTTTTACAACCGAAATTTCAGATTCTAAACGAAGCATAAGGCTTCGAATGCCATCTTCTACTTTGGCCATGGTCAAGGTCGGGATTATCAGCTTATCTTCTTTGTTTTCTCTTACAACCTCTAATGGCACATCAACTACATGATTCTCTTAAGTAGGGGCGAATAACAGAAGGTAAAAACCACCCAAAAGGCGATAACTTTGTCAAATCATGCTTTTTAATCTTTTGTCTTCTATTTACGGGTAATGACGTATGTTTCAGTGTGTTTGTTCTTGTTTTTTCCTTGATGTGAAGCATTTTGTGTGCCTCCCAGCTAGTTAGCCACGGCCCTAGGGATACCCGATAAACCCCTCGATATGGGCTGTTTTGATCGCCGATGTATATATAATAGTCCATGGATACATCTAAAGTAAATTGTTGATAGAAACTAATGAACTGCCATAATTTACCTCTCATTCATTCATCTGGACCCTGGGATATGTCATAGAGATTGAACATATGAGAGAGAGACAGAGAGAGACACAGAGAGGGGAAGTTCCATACATTAGGAAGCTGACACGGTGCGGTTGCTGCCACCCTTTTAACTCCATCCAAGGCATTGATCGGTAGAGATTGAAGCAGAGGTGGACCAATTGGACAGAGTAAGGGGGTAGGCACGGCATCATAATCACTGATTACCAACATAAATTCTGTGTCATGTACTTTTGTAGTGAAGTTTTAGTGTCAAGTAGGAGAAGGGGGGAAAAAGATGATAAGGGTTCATATACATTGTAGTGACTGGGGATGCTATTTTTATTTTTTACATGTCATAAAATACATATATCGTGTGTATGGACATGTATGTACATATTTATATTTGGGTTTGGGAGGGGGTGGAGGTGGGGGAAAGGGGGGCCTGGGAATTCTGGCAATAATGTTGATGAAAAGTAGGCAAATCAGGTGGGGGCGTTTTGTCTTTTAACTTTCTAAACAAAGAAAGACCCATGTGGGTGTCTTCATGAAGTGGGCTATCAATATGTACAGGTGGAGAATTGGGTTCAAATCCACTTGTACTTATTCTCAGAATTTCTCATACTCAACAAGATATAGCGCTCTCTCTCTCTCTCTCTCTCTCACATTCATTATTGTCTCAAAGAGGTGCTTTGCTGAACGAGCTTCTTTGGATTAAAATAATAGTAGTCTAGACCAAAAAAATCTTTAAAAAACAAAAAAAAAAAAAATTTGAGTCTTATATTATCAAATGCCAAAACAAAGATGACTATTAGTAAAAAAAAAATATTTTAGCAAATATTAAGAGGATTGCTAAATGCATAGCCTAAGAAACTATAGCAAAAATAGGGAGAGAAAATAAAATTAAAAAAAAAAAAAGGTAACGAAGTGGCTAACGGGCATCAGACCCAAGAACCTCTAAAGCAACACAAGTTTTTGCAAGATCCTTCTTGACATATTCTTGTGTTCTTTCTATTTTGTTGATTGCTATGTGAGAAAGCGAAGAGCGCTCTGCTTCTCCTAAAGAAAATGATTTTACACCATTATTCCCAATACGACGAGAGGTCTCACTGGTGTGGGTCTAAAAGTGTGTGGCCTGGTCCTAACATGCACATGTGCTGGAACAATATAGCACTTGAATGGGAATCAAACCCATAGCCTTGAAATGTTCTGTTTCTCGATAAGAAAGGAAACTGCTCAAGTACCTAAAGATCATAGTACCTGGAGTTTAATTAACTAGAACAATTAACACATCATACAACACTGAGTGGTATAATGCTAAGTATACAGTGACACGTAGCACAATAACCCCAACCCCTTAAAAATGGAACCCACAAGCATAATCTATGATTTTGTGCTTCATCTGAAGACTAGCATTGGACACTGCTGCATGCGTCGTGTTTAATTTTCACGTTCGCATAATTCAAGAATCCAAATTATCATTTTTCTTGTGGATAAGTGGAACTTAAATTTGGTTGAGCATATCGGCTCCATCTAAGAATAGCTTACGAAAGAACCAATTCATCTCAGGCAGATAAGCATCCCTAATGAGTGTGCAGGATGGTTCTGATATGATTAACCATGTTGAACTCAACACAAGTCAACACCATACAAAAATATTTCACCATCCTAGTGGGAAAATAGTCCAGTGATTAGGTAATACTGAGTCCTCGATGGTAATCACTATCAAATGGTGACACATAGCGTGTGAATACATCAACCTAAATTTGTACAGCAGTGGAGAGACTTTTAAAAAAACAACCTATTTGCTTTTGTCATGTAGTATATTTTTCTTAAAAGTCTTTCCACTACTCCACTAACTTAAGTTGTTGATGTATTCACACGTCATGTGTCATCATTTGATAAGAATTACCACTGAGTACTCAGTACTAGACTGTTTTCCATCTTAGAGACACAACTACTACCTCGCTCATCCATAACAGGAGAGAGAGAGAGAGTGTGTATGTGTCCTTGTGGTGGATTATTAACCCGCAAAAAATATAATCAGCAAAGCATAATTCTGCAGGCCAAAACAGAGTCATTAAGGTGTTGATAACAGACTAACAGTTATTCTACCCAGGATCAGTTTGAAAACCAATTCAACTTGTGAACCACTTTCTATTTGATTCTATGTTTTGGAGCAATTCCTAAAACCAACTTTGTTATGCAACAAAGTTCAATAAAAATATGACCAATAAAATATCAATTGCAAAAACGAAGCAAGAGCACGAGTTTCAGACAAAGGCAGGAACAACAAGCACACCATGATTTAAGAAATATGCAACTTAATAAAGGTTCTAAAAACTAACACCTCCAAACAAGAAGTATTAAGATTTTCTCCAAAACAACAAAAAATAAAACTTTCAGCCTCCCACTACGAGTAAGAAGACCCCACAAGAAATACTTCTAGCCCTCAGAGAATGTAGCATTAGGCTCTGTGATTGAAATAGTAAATTCAAGTACCTACAACACACGAGAAACTCAATTTAGATTAATAGTAGAGTTTTATTCCAATTCCGAAAATTATCACATGCAATCCCAACTCGCATGCAAGCTATTGCGTCAAAAAGGGAGTAGGTTATTGTTAAGACAGAAAAATGCTACATATTTTTCCATAAAGCTTGCATGTATTTATTCCAAGCCTATGAAACACAGATGATTATGACAAGTTGAAACCTTTTAGTCCTTATATGTTATGTATATCAGGGGAAGAATGTTCTTACCGCTCATAGGTTCTTAATTTCTTATTTTTAAAATATCAATTTTTGCAGAATTAGGAGAATGCTAGCAGCCTATAAATATACATCTCATATTTCTATTAATGGAGTTGACTTTCAAAAATTTCACCTTAACTTTCACTACAATGTGTCATACAGCCTTACATTAGGAGGGATTACCAACGGATTTTAGGGAAATTACTAAAGTCTTCTTCTTCTTTTACTCTTACATAAATGATACGAACATAAAAGTTACTACTCATTCACAATCCCTCTTAATAACTCTAAGTTGCCTTTAATCACCAAAAGCCTAAATTACCAAACCAATCACTCATAAGCTTTTCCCCTTCAGCCTTTATTTTACACCCAAAACTCCATAATTGCTTCCTCTCTTCAATTTTTAGTAGCCTATTGTCTGAAAATCCAGAAATTTGACAACATAAAAATCAAGTTAGAATTCCCTTCCTTCTACAAATCCAACAACTTTTCCTGCATAAAATGGACACATAAACCTACAAGCATTTCACAACCTTAGCCCACCATAGGTCCCAGTTGCAAGCAACATTATTTTTTAGTTTTCTAATTTTTGCTGCATCAACCCCCAAACCCAAATCTAATCATGTTATGCATGTAACACCTAGAATCCTCACACTCACTAAGTTACACTCACTCCACAATTCTCTTTACAAAAAGAGTAAATCATGCTTCCGCATTATATCAAATGTAGGTGATCAGTCTTTTGGTTTAATTCGGCCTTGGGTAACTAAGCTACTAGCTGGTTTGAATTCCTAATCCGCACAAGCTGGGTCTGGGGTCATGACAATGCAGAAACATATACTTCAAGCAATGTTTTCAAGCAACAAATGGGCTAAATTTTGGGCATTAGTGATTAGAAATTAGTGATATAGAAAGATACATTTAGAGGTAACAAGGGCATAAGGACTAAGCACATATTAGAAGAGAACTAGTTTTCTAGGTTTTGCTTATTATAGAACTTTAACTATGCGCTAATTGTTAAATAAATCATGCTAAATCAACAATTTACCTTCAAATAATGGGAAGATGTGAGCAAGCACATCAAAAATGGCATACATACCAGGCCCTCCATGACATAGTAACCCTCTAATAATTTATTGATCACTAAGAAGACAAGTTTATTAATTGGTAGAATTATCAAATTGATTTTCGACTTCCATTGACCAGATAGCCTTCATAGCATTTAGAGGGACTCTTGTAAATGAACAAAACCATAAACATTTGCAATAATATTTTTAGCCCTTTCACAAAATAGATATATATGCATGTCCAATTTCAGGACCAGATACACTTTCTGTGTTCTTCCAAAGTTCCAAACTACAGAATGTTGAGCTTGTGGCACTATTTTGCACCTTACATTCCGTTATAATTTTCCAAAGTAAACAAATAAAAGTCTCTTGAAACATCTTCTTACACTTACAGCTATAGTCAGTCCTCAGTAGCATAACCAATAAGACTTTAGCCCTTCAAGATCATCAGTGAATCAGCAAATTCACTTTCTCACTTCTATTTAACATTAGCTTCATCTCCAAGGGGAAGCAGTTCCTAACAATATAGCGTCTGGCAAACAATCTCCTCATTTCTTGGAAGAATCAGCATTTTAATCTCTTGATCTCAAATTCATAAGATAGGACTACTGACCCAACACAATTTTGTCACATTCATTTTAAGGCCAGTGACATGATAATGAAAATGTAGTATAGATGATACTTTGATGCATATAAATATGTGTGTGTGTGTGCATTTGAATACTAGTAGTCTGACAATTAGTAATCTAATATAAATTTTGAAAAACAGATTTAATCATCAAGCAACAAAGTTACTGATTATCCACCATGGAGTCAAGTTCGGTCCGGATGGAGATTATATACATGATAATAGCCAATACGGACTATTCATCATAAATGGGTCAACTGCAAAATAGTAGGAACTAACGCCAAATAAATTCAGCCTAGGAAACCTATTGAATAAATTGAAGATGAGTAAAAAAAACTAAAATCCATAATGAATACTTGCTCGAGAACTTGGAATAAATCATGAATTCTGAGGGAAATTACTCAAAAATGCAATAAAATATGAATCAATTAAAAATAGCCTTAGAGAACCAGTAGGTGAGAGCAATGAGTTGGTGGGTTAGGCAGTACTTCCAATTCAATCAACACATTACTGACAGTACTACTAAGAAAGACTCAAGAAGACATGAGAAAACTGGCGATCTTGACAAGAACGGCAGAAGTAGGTACCCTGAGACAACCCGCAGCACGCGCGCGCCTCGACGGCAATGTGGGAAGTGAGGCGAGTGGCGGCCACCACGCTGTGGAGCGGCAGTAACGATTGAGTGCACCCTAGCACGCCGGTAGTGCTTGTGATATAGGAAAAACAAACATTAAGAATTGAATCAAAGGTGATGAACAAAGATTTTTAGTTGCGAGAACCCTAGAAATGGAAGCAGGAGCAACCTGGGGATGGAGGAGAGCAGGCGGCGAGAATGGAGGCGGTGACCATGAAATGGTGGTGGTGGGCAGAGGCGCGGCAGAGAAGGGGAGGAGCGGACTGTTGATGCCCTGGCGGTGGACATCAACGATCTTGAAAGCGATCCGCAGCGCCAAGCCATCCTCTGTTTTCTTTCTCTGAACTCGAAGCAATCCAGGGCTTTACAGACTAGGTTTTAGACCTGTTGCACTGCACGACGCCGTTCCGGTTGATCTGTAAGAGTAACTCATGGACTAAAATAACATTCTTTTTCTTTTTAATTATTTTTCAGTAGTTATCAAGGATTATGGATCTAGGATGTAAACCGGATAAAGTTAAGCCACTTGACTCGTGTTCTTAGATAAATAATAATAATAAAAAAATTACCCAAAATTAATTTGTTAGGTAAAAAAGTCATGATTTAACTCATCTATAAATTTATTAATTTTATTAACTCAACAAAAAAAAAAAAAAAAAAGGCTTGTTTATGATCAGATTGGCTCACGTTCTCGATTTAGTGATTTATTGAATTTGGAGCTAAGTCGTCACTAATTCACAAATTCTCGACAACGGATGATTTAGAACGCACCGAGCGAAGCTACTTCAATTTCAGGACCAACTCAAATGCTCTCGTGAATAGAACAATCGTTTCCACATATTAACAACAAAACTTCTTCAATTTTAAAAGTGAAAATGATTGTTTAGCTTATACAACTTCAAAATAAAAGGATTACCGTTATATGTTTTCAATTTTAGAAGCATAGTAACTAGTAAGCCACATTATACAAAATTGAAAAATATAATATCAAAGTTCAGGTTATATCTTCTATTTCTCATCTAGTGTAGATTATTTATTACCGGATAACCTATACCATTTCAATAGCTATTTTCATTTAATGGTCAATTTCTTGAAATCAAAGCCTAGTTGGTCAAGATTTTGACTTTTTCTCATTTAATCTATACTATTTCTTTTTTCTCATTTTCACTTTTTTTCAATTCTACCCTCCAAATAAAGTGAAGTTCTCATATCTATCTCCCTCTAACTTTGGTGGTAGGCTCAAGATTTTTGGTTTAAGGTAAAAAAATTGTCAAAGAGAGGGCTAAAGTAAATATCTGTAAAGGCTAAAGAGAATTTCATAAACTGTGCATGTAGCTCGTCCGAATGTAGGTCCTTCAATGTCTAACTTATTCTATGGCTCATTGGTAACACCAATGAACACATGACGGTAACTTTGCTCCAACATAAAAAGAGAAAAAAAGAATTCACACATTCAAGATGTAGTTTTTTTTTTTTTTTACAGATAACTGTCTTCGCGTATGAGTTATGACTTTTTTTTACTAATTTTTTACTAATTGACAAAATGCTCATACTCTGAAACTAAAAACTGTTAAAAAGTTATATCAAAATGAAGCTGTAAGTGTGACAAATGTAGTAAATAAACAACATCATGAAGAATGGGCAAAATATTTTTTCCAAATACGAAAGAGCAGCTCCTCTCATAAAATAGTAAGCAAACAGAAGCTATACGTCGAACTTACAACGGCTAAGGTGCTAACCCCGCCACCAAAATTTTGAAAAACCGTTAACTAAAACATGCTATCGGCTACTCTTTTCACCTCCCCACCAAAAACCTCCACCAATCGGTCATCCCTCCCGCCACCTTCTATAGCCACCACCGCCACTAAACATTACCATCCTCTACCGCCAGACAGAATCGCGTTGCTGATCGACAAATCCAAAACCATCAGCCAACTGCTCCAAATCCACGCTTCCCTTATCCGCCACGGACTTGACGACCACCCAATCTTGAGCTTCAAGCTCCAGCGCTCTTACTCCTCTCTTGGCCGCCTCGATTACTCTGTCGCGCTCTTCGACCGCGCCCAGAACCCAAATGTCTTCTTCTTCACCGCCATCATCCACGGCCACGCTGTCAACAATCTCCACGAACAAGCCCTCGATTTCTATGTTCGGATGCTGACCCACGGCATCGAACCCAATGCGTTCACATTCTCAGCCGTCCTAAAATCTTGCCCGCTCAGAACCGGAAAAGCCCTTCATTCCCAAGCCCTCAAATTCGGGTTTGATTCGGACACTTACGTTAGAACGGCTCTCGTTGATGTTTATGCAAGAGGGGGCGATGTGGTGTCCGCACGCCATTTGTTTGATACTATGCCTGAAAGGAGTTTGGTTTCTTTGACAGCTATGATTACTTGCCATTCAAAGCATGGAGACGTTGATGGGGCGCGATTATTGTTCGATGGAATGGGGGAGAGGGATGTTGTATGCTGGAATGTCATGATTGATGGTTATGCACAGCATGGGAGGCCAAATGAGGCTTTGGTCCTCTTTAGGCAAATGTTGTCAGCGAAAGTGAAACCTAATGAAGTAACTTTACTAGCAGTACTCTCTGCTTGTGGGCAGCTTGGGGCGCTGGAGTTGGGCAAGTGGGTTCATTCTTACCTTGTCAATAATGGGATTCAGTTCAATTTTCATGTGGGTACTGCTTTGGTTGATATGTATAGCAAATGTGGTAGTTTGGAGGATGCGCGCTTGGTTTTTGATGTGATTGAGGACAAGGATGTTGTTGCCTGGAATTCAATGATTGTTGGGTACGCAATGCATGGATTCACCCAAGATGCTTTGCAGTTGTTCAATAACATGCGTAGAGGAGGAGTCCATCCTACTGATATAACTTTTATTGGCATTTTAAGTGCTTGTGCTCATTCAGGCTCTGTCTCTGACGGATGGAGATTTTTTCATTTAATGAAAGATGAGTACAGGATTGAACCAAAGATTGAACACTATGGATGTATGATTAATCTACTTGGCCGTGCTGGGCATTTAGATGAAGCATACGAACTTATCAAAAATATGAAGATTGACCCTGATCCTGTCTTGTGGGGAACATTGCTTGGTGCCTGTAGGCTTCATGGTAACATTGGCCTAGGAGAAGAAATTGCGGAGTTCCTTGTTAGCCAGAATCTTGCAAATTCAGGAACTTATATTCTTCTCTCTAATATATACGCTGCAGCTGGCAATTGGGATGGAGTGACAAAGGTGAGGACTTTGATGAAAGGCAGTGGAGTACAGAAGGAGCCAGGTTGTAGTTCAATTGAAGTGAATAATAAGGTACATGAGTTCCTTGCCGGGGATTTGAGGCATTCAAAAAGCAAAGAAATCTATATGATGCTCGACGAGATGAATGGGTGGCTCAAGGCTCATGGTTATACCCCACAGACAGATATAGTATTGCATGATATCGGAGATTTAGAAAAGAAGAGATCACTTGAAGTTCACAGCGAGAAGCTTGCTATTGCTTTCGGGCTTATTAGCACTCAACCAGGAGCTACAATCAAGATTGTCAAGAACCTTCGGGTGTGTTCAGATTGTCATACTGTGACCAAGCTAATTTCAAAGATCACAGGGCGTAAGATTGTTGTGAGGGATCGAAACCGGTTCCATCATTTTGTAAATGGTTCATGTTCTTGTGGGGATTACTGGTAAACTGTATTTTTGTCCATCTGATTCACTGAAAGATGCAGCACCTGCTTCAAAGAATCTCTCCTCTGGCTGTTTTTGTTTGCCATGTTTCAAATATTCAAAATTAAAGTTGTACTTAAATTTGAGTTTTAATTAAAGTCTGTAATTCTCCTCTCTTCTACTCAATCTGTTATAGTCAAGTTGACAGAGATAAAACTGTTTCCGCTATGTCTCTGACCCATGCAATAGAATCTGTTTCTTATTCTGACATGTTGATAATTCTCTGCTTCTTATTCAAAATCATTGAATAGAATCCAGGATGAATTCTGTTTTTTATCCTCAGTTGAAAATGCCCAAAGGGCTCTGCCGAAAGGTTTCAAAGCAGCAAAAGCACTCAATGAAGGAACCAGTTTCAGAACTTGTCCTTTATTAAAACGTAAGTGTAGGCTTTAATGATCAACTTGCTGTTAAAGATTCATCAAATTTCATTGCTACTATAGCTAGTCAAAATTCGCTTTCATTTTCAAGCGTCTTTTACCCGAAACTAAAGCAATCTTTACACATTTTGATTGGTTAATCTTTTGCCCAACATAGGCCTATTCCAATTTGAACGAGACATATTGGCTTTGACCCACCTTTGATTTCGGCCGTTTTGTTTGCTTAGATCCCGGAGATTTTAAAGTTCAGTTTGTTGCCTTCCTAAACATTATACAAGTGTGGGGACTATGCTTGTCTTTCTTTCACTTTTTTATATAGTTGTTTGCTTCTTCACTTATTACAAACATCAAGAGTGTAGTCAAGACAATTTTGGGGAAAGACAACACCTCAGCTTTAAGGGCAAGAAATTGTTTTAGATAATCGTCACACAATGTGATAGCAATTGTAATTTTAACATTCCTGATAGGTTTTTACGTGTGAGCTCACAATAATTTTTTTTAAAAGGCGGGACATTAGCCTTATGCTATCTTTGATGTCCCTTATGCACGATTCGGTCCTTCAGTTGGAAAACTAACCTTTAGAAAGAGGTTTTCAATTTTCACTATGCAAGATTCTGAACATAAGCTTACAAAGGGTAGAGATTATAATTTAGTCGTTAGGCATATAATTAGCATGATTTTTCTTTTTTTTTTTAGAATTGAAGAATTGAGTACCACACCATACTTCAATATTTTGGAGTTAAGTGTTATCAACTCCACAGATTTTTTGCTCATTAATTATTGAATTTGTGTAAGGCAAAATATTTTATTGACTTTAAAATTAGTCATGATGCACTGAAGCTGTCTTAACAATCGACTATTGGAAAAAAACAAAAAAAAATCTTAGAGACTAACAATTAGCCAAAATATCAGTTGTCAATATTTTTTTGATAAATATCAATTGTCAATCGCAATGCCCACAAAAACGGTTTTCTCTCACATGGGCGGGTACCCATGATGTTTCAATAGAGTGGTGCATAATTAATGTTTGATTTCTTTATTACGGTTTACAATGCAATGCCAATTACTGTTAAAAAAAAAACCATACACACGTGCTTCAGTGGATTTTTGCGTGAAGAGTTAACTTTTGGATCCTCTGTCCAATAACATGCGCCCTTCTGTGTCGGTGGCTCTGCGGGACAGGTGTCACGACACGAGTCATCCTTGTATGATATAAAATTTGCTTGAACCGGCGATCGCTAAACGCCTAAGAGCCGCCCCTCCCTCTCTCTCTCTCTCTCTCTCTCTCTCTGTAAGTGTCTTAGTTACTCGACTATACAGATGGTGCTTCCAATTTCCGGCCAGTTTTCACCTGACCATCAAACCTCTAAAAAACCCAAAAGCCCCGAAATCAAGAACAATTTCAACTTAGTTCAAGCCCATTGTTTTGCACACCCTCGATTATGGCTCTTCGTTATCATTTTCTCCATCCAGATCTTCATCCTTTTCATCACTCGTGCTCTACCGCTACCCTTATCCATCGGGCAACTCTTTCCGGCATCAAAAGCCAGAGCATCTGACACCAGAGAATGCCCGTTCGGTAGGGTTTATGTTTACGACCTCCCGGCCATGTTTAACAAAGACTTGGTGGACACTTGCAATGACTCCGACCCCTGGCATTGGAGGTGTGGTGCAGTTTCTAATGATGGGTTTGGCCCGAGAGCCACCGAGCTCGCCGGAATAGTGCCGGAGAATCTGGCTCCGGCGTGGTACTGGACCAACCAGTTCGCATCGGAGATTCTATATCACAATCGGCTTTTGAACTACAAGTGTAGAACGCTAGAACCAGAATCGGCTACGGCGTTCTACATACCGTTTTACGCTGGACTCTCAGTAGGAAAATACTTGTGGCAAAATCATACCATGAGGGACCGTGATTGCGAGATGTTGCTGAGGTGGGTCCAGGATCAATCGTTTTGGGGGAGATCGCACGGTTCTGATCACTTCATCACCCTGGGTCGCATCGCGTGGGATTTCCGGCGATTGGATCAACCAGAGATAGACTGGGGGTCAAGCTTCATCAACATGCTGGCGATGAGAGAAGTTACTCGCCTCGTGGTTGAGAGAGCCCCAAGTGACTACTACGACGTAGGTATACCCTACCCCACAGGATTCCACCCTCGGTCCGACTCTGACGTCCACGAGTGGCAGAGCTTCGTCCGGAACCGGAACCGCAAGAGCCTCTTCTGTTTCGTCGGCGGTGCACGCGCCGACATAAAGAATGACTTCAGAGGTTTGTTACTGAATCAGTGCCGGAACGAGTCGGACTCGTGCCGACTCGTCGACTGTGCTCGGACCGAATGCGCTAACGGTCGGACACCAAATCTCGAGACGTTTATGGAATCGGATTTCTGTTTGCAGCCAAGAGGGGACAGCTACACGAGGCGGTCCGTGTTCGATTGTATGCTGGCCGGTTCAATCCCGGTTTTTTTCTGGTTTCGAACCGCTTACGGACAATACCAGTGGTTCTTGCCGGGTGAACCGGATAGTTACTCCGTGTTTATTGATCCCCATGATGTGAGGAATGGTAGGTCCATAAGAAGAGTGCTGGAGAGCTACAGCAGAGCAGAGGTGAGAAAGATGAGAGAGAAGGTGATAGAACTTATACCAAAGTTCGTATATGCAAAACCAAGTCAGGGATTGGAAAGTACCAGAGATGCTTTTGATATTGCCATCGATGGGGTGTTGAGACGGTTCAAGGAGCAAAGAAAGGGACGACGGAGACATGAAAATTGAAGGCATGAAATGTAATAGATAACTTGACCTGAGTCGCCAAGCAAAATACCGAGTCAGGACCTCATGAGTTTGAGGCTGAGTTCACAACGAGTCTAGATCAATACGTCGTGGTCAAAAATGTAGGAGACTGTAGACAAAAGTGTGAAGATTAATAAGGCGTAATCTGCGGAGCGTTGCTTGCTTTTACATGCTACGCAACCCCGGCTAGTGGGGAGGAGATTGCGGAGGTTCCTTAAAAGGTACGACGTTGCAAATTAAGAGGTAGTCCTTGTAAGCGTCTTTGATGAGTTTGATACTGAGCAGTGGTAATTGGTAAATGAATCCTCAGAAGCAAGCAAAGCCAGACGAAATTTCTCTCTTCAATCATCAAGAGTAGAAGCATTAGCAACCATTCACTTTCAAAACTGGTTTAAAACAATGTATGCATGATTAGTGTCACCAGCAAAATGACAAACTATTGCTTTTCAATGAACAGCTAGTGGGCTATTCATCATACATGAAACCACGAGATTCAAGTCTGCGAGAGCAGTGTAAATAAAAAACATCCCTATTCTAGTGAACGGCATAAAATTTCGTCCCAAACAGGCTCTGAAAACTTAAAAATGGAGTACAAGTAAAGCAAAGCAGTCACCTTAAACATTTGAATTGTTTAAAAAAACATAGACCCAAAAAAGGAGAAAAGAAATTCATAAATATTGACTGTCTCAAGTACCATCTGTACACATAATTAACTACCCATGTACCTACCTCAAAACAGCAGGTTCACCATCATTTAAGTTAGAAGTATGCATCATGTACCAATTGGTGAGCGCCTACATTCACAACGGAAATAAAAACCTCCCCCTGCTCTCTCTAATTGCAGATTCCTAAGATCAAGTAATTGGCTTTCTGGCAACCAATGAGGAACCCCCGGTTCTGACGCCACAGGAAAATTCCAAAGTCCCTACATTCTAAAATCCAAGACACAAGCTGTGTTGTCGGCAAAAGAGGCAGCAATCTTGTCACCCTCCTTATTCCAGCAGACTTCAAATATACCGCCATTGCCAGTGTAGGTTTTCACGATCTTGCCTTCTTTCAGAGACCAAATGTGCAAGGATTTATCAAGAGATCCACTGACCAAATATTCACCATTTGGGCTAAAAGCAGCAGAGTACACAGGCTCCCTGGCAATTTAATTGAAACACACTTCATTAGGTACAAGTGTGATTACATGCATTGTTACCTTCAAACAGCAAAGAGACGTAATTTATGTTAGGTAATGTCAAAAATGTTTAACCACAACAGTTGAATTCAACCAAATGTAACGTAATTGGATTTCATCATTCTAGTACTGGCATTACAAAACAAACTTTTTTGCCTCAACTAAGAAAAGAGAGAAACTATTGCCTTGTATCGTGTCCATTTCTCATACTTAGCACGCCATGTCATCGTTATCCCCCGCTTTTTTTTGGGAGACACATGAACCTTCATGTGCTCCCCTCTGCAGTCAAGCCTTGCCAACTCAAGATAACGTACGCAGTGCCTTACCTTTGAACTAAGGCACTGTTCTAGAGATCCACTTACTCCAAGACCATGCTCCAGGCTCCTACTCAGCTTGGTTGAGAGAACCTTACGCTTGAGAGCACTTGTCCACGGCTGTGGCTACATCATCAGCACCACTGGCTCAGCCAAGGAATCCGCCACTAAGGGTGCTCCTCTTGAGCTTCCATTTCCTAATCTCCAACAGACTCCCTTCGGATTACCTCTAGTCAAGACACCTCTGATCATCTCCACAAAGTACCTTGATGTCACTTAAGTTGGGAGTAAGACCTAAGGATCCTCTTGAGGTCAGTACCATGGTTGTGAGGCACCTAAGCAACCCCATGAACTCCACATCAAGGTGGCTGATCCATTCTTCTGAAGGACTTGCACCTTGACCAATCTTCTAGAGAGAGAGAGATCTACATTAGAAGATATCTATAAGAAGACAAAAGACATTCATTAACACCCAATCACCATGCAGCACTGGGGGTAGACCCTCAACCACCTTTAAGAAGTTCGGTGTTACAAACCTTACCTCCAATTTGCCGAATTAAAGAGAATAAGCCACCTGTCCGATGATCACCATCCAAGCACATGATACTATTCATGGGCAAGCTCAACCTCCAAGGCCCGACCTCCTACAAGGAGGACGCCTTCACTTACATATTCATGAAAATAAACAGTTGTCATTCTCTTACGAGATCGAAGGCAAAAGCCTTTGGCTCTCCACTGCCCCTCTCTATTTCTCTCTCCACCAAGAATTGTCTCAGCTCCTCTCCAACTCTGATGCCATAACTTTTCAGAAGACCCATTACTAGCCCACTCATCTCTCCAACTCACCCACTCCATCCACAAGCTACTAAACGTGTTTTAGTATTAACTAATTACACTAATAATAGATAAGAAAACAGATGATACAGCAAGATGGATGATCCTTTTTTTTTGTTTTTATCAATGTGCATTTTATTTAAAGACCTATAACCTCTAATCTCTTCACAACCAAATTTACAATCATGCCAAAATTGAGATCAACTTGGACAACTTTTGCTATAGTAAATCCAGTTGAAACCAGAACACTGGCTTACCACCACCATGAACCCAACTGCAATTTTTTTTCTAGAGCTGTAAAAGTTCATTTTTAGTTATTTCCCAGGCCGAAAAGGTTGCCTGACAGTAGATTTCCTGAAAAGTTCCAAGTCTCACGACTCTAATTTGACGAATGATACCAATTTGTTAATCATCAATCATTATTGGAAGTTTTACATGCACTCTCTCTAATATAAAACACGAAAAAGCCATATACATTTCATACCTGTGGCCATTCAAGCTGCAAATAAGCCTCCCTAGCTCAACATCCCATAGCTTCACTGTTGAATCAACTGATGCATTGTAAAAAAGCCAAAGCCAGGAAAATTTATAAGACAAGGCAAAGAGTGCACTAAAAAAGCAAGCATATAAATCAAAATATCCCTTCAGTGATATAAGTTCTCTCTTAGCCCTTAAACACGAGTAACTCAATACTGAATTGCAAACCACTTGTTCCACCACTGGCCAACAAGGCAAAGAAATAATCAAAGAGTTAAACACAACATGCAATAATGACAAGCAATCACAATGATGATATTTAAAGAGTGGCTTCACAACAATAAGCTACCAATGAAATTTGATTTATTCACTGAAGAGAACCCCTATCTTATATAAAGATAAACCGCAACTTGTCCAGAAAACAGAACAGAAAGAAAGATGTTAAACTACAACTTCAACAATAAATGTTGAGAAGCAGTATACTACACAGCAACAACAACAACAACAACAACAAAAAACTTAAAATAATAAATTTAGTAACCATAACAGATTTTGGAAGGCAGCATACCTTGCCAATAGTAACTGCTGGTTAGGATTGTTTGTTCCTGGTCCAGTGGGACTCCATCTAATAGTGTATATCTCCTGAGAAATAATTTACATATGTAACAAGAATCCAAGGAGTGCAGGGTAAATATATGGACATGGGTTGGGCAAGGGTCAGCAGGAGTGCTTGGCAGTACCTTAGCATGCTCCCTCAAATCATGAACATATTTGTCCTGCTTCATACTCCATATCTGCATCATTATTTCAAATCAGTTGCAAACCCATTAGAGATTGGACTTACTGTTTCTAGGAAGAAAAGAACGAAAAATGTCAAAAAATAAGAAAATAAAAAATGAGTCGAATTAGCAAAGATTTAAAGATACATTGTGCAACAAAAACATAGATAAACTAGAAAATGATATCACCGACGAGCAAATATATCACATGAAGTCGGCATTAACATCAATGTCGTGGCTCTTCAAGAAACAGATATACATTTAGTAAGGGAATAATAAGAGTAATCTCAATCACCTTTGCAGTGATGTCATCAGAGCAGGAGGCCAGTAATGAACCTGTCGGATCCCATTTGACACAGTTAACTTCCCCCTGAAGTTAAACAATATCGAAAGATCAAATATAAGTCTTGTAATATAACACAACTTGTAAAGTCTCAAAATCTGGTCTATCATATATGATAATGGTTGACAACAATCCACACTTTACCCTCCTTACCACTATTAAAGCTATTATTAGAAACTAACACAATTAAGTAAGCAAAACAACGGGTAAAAGACTCCTATGCTTCACTGAGAATATAGCTTTGTGGCTGACCCAAAGCAGTGGGATTCAAGGTTTTTGTGAGTTGGAGAATCCTCTTCTTAACTAACCTGAGTGCAGCAATGCTTGCAATTAGAGCTTTTTTAGTTGGGAATCCTCCACATTACTAAATGGAGTGCAGAACAGCTGGTTATTGAATCTTGAATTAGCAATGCATTCTTGATAGACAACACAGGACCAAGAATACAGACACCTCATCCATTGGTTCCCATTAGGAGAGATTCGTAATTGGAGTAGCATGTTGAAAGCAAAAATTTATTTGATTTGCAGTAATGACCAGTTATTGCAAATACAAACCTGATGCCCAGAAAAAGTCTTAATGGGGCGAGTCTCCCCAACCTTGCAAACATATATCATATGATCTGTGGAGCTTGTTGCAAATGAAACATTGTTGCGCCAATCAATATCAAGTGTTGGGCCTGCCAATAAGAGGTGTATGCAGTTTTGTCACAGCAGAGATGATTTCTTTAGCAATAAACATTCAGTCAACAATCCAGCACCTGAATGAAATTCAAATTGTTGTTTGCATTCCTCGGCCTTCACATCCCACACGATGGCGGTTTTGTCAAAGCTTCCAGTAAGAATATAATCCCCCTTCTTGTTCCACTTTAGAGAGAATATAGGTCCCTTGTGTTTGCTTAAACTACTCTTTAATTCACCTGGACAAAAATACAAGGCATAAGAGAGCTCTGAATGTTCTCAAAAGTTAAGACCAGATAAAGGCAGGTAGAATTCCAAATTTGTGATTTCAACTAATGCAATGAGGTAAGAATTACAAATGAAAATGAACATCCTACACGTATCCTTAACATAAAAGCCCCTTCCACCATCCACTTTTTCTACTAAATTATCACCAGTGTAACGCCATACCGTGACATTAATTTTGTTATGTTAAAGATCCTCTTTGCATTCATTAACGACTCCATCTTACTACAACAAGCTGAAGGCCCCAAGTAATTTTGTCTATGAGCCTGCCTATGTACAAAACAATCGTCATCAGATTGACCACCCATGTGCCCATAAAATGACAGTGTAACTAAGTGTATACTGAAGATTAGGACAAAATACAAATTATAACTTGTGATAGTAACCAAAGAAGAACATGGAAAACAATCTCAAATGTACCAGCTAGTTCCTTTGAAAAATCCTACATGCATGTGTGTTGCTATCATAGCCCAAGGTTCTTTTTCATTCTAACAAGAAACAAACTTTAGGCTTAGAAGGTGCAAAGGAAGGAGGAGATCTTTACGCAATACAGAGCTATCAAATGAATCTAAAATGAGTGTCCATAGCATGATGAAGACATCTCTGATGACTAGCTGATGCCATAGCTTAGGTTGATAACAGTTGCAGTATATCCATACACACAAAGCCAAATATAGACCTCCAGCTTTTGCTCATCTAAGCCCCTACAATGGAAGATGAGCAAAAGCATCCTCTTCCAGATAATTTAACCTAGGTTGATTCTCTACAATCTCCAACCCATATTACCCATGCTCCTATAGGGAAAGAGGAAGGCCACCAGGACCCAGACCAGTCAAATATCTGCAATATCCATGAAAACATCATACTCCACTTATATCCAGTTTAAACACAAGATCATGAGTCATTACATCCATGCGCTTTCATCATTTTTTTATGGGCTAAAAACTAGTTAGGTTGGCAGTTTGGCTAATTTTGCCAAGTCCTAGGTTATATATTGAAATTAGACTTCCAACAAACAGGAAAATTTTGTCTCATCAAAGATCATGAACAGATCATTGTGCGGTAGGAATATCAACATAGAATTCAATCATAAAATACAATTAGAAACTATTCAGAAACTATTCGAAGTATTGTAAGTAACTACCAAGTTGGCAGTGAACTATTAAAATAGACTTTTTAATTTTTCTCGCATTAAGGATTATGACTGTAGTTATCATAATCAAACCAGTGGAGGTGCCAGTTCATGGTTCATCGGTTCAACCGTTGCTATAAAATTAAACATATCATTATTTATTTGTAGAGATAGTTGCCTTATATGTGACAAAATTTAAACACAAAAAAAGTGTGTAGTAATAGTTGGGTGACTTTAGTACCCTTCAAGAGCCTAGGTTCAACTCTTCTTAGCTTCAATTTTGAAACTTTAAAGGTTACTGTTAGCATTCAAAAAGGTTAGGCTACTGGTAGTATTTAAAAGGATAGTTGTTAGTGTGCCACACATATAAATTAACGAGTTACTTTTGGCGTGCGTTAGTGGCTTTGGTCTGGCTCCACGGGTGTAGTATTTAATAAAAGCTACTGTTATACACCCGGTTTAAACCATCAAGATGCAACAGTGTGAATCGAACTGGCAGACCCTCAGGTCCCTGGTCAAACCAGCCGATGCTGTCTGGTTCTGATAAGACTGGTTGTGACAATGGCTTCATACAAACCCCACATATGACATTGCATCTTTGACTTTCTAAATCCTAGTACTTTACAAAGAAACAAGCCAAATGATACGTACATTGCATCCTTGACTTTATAAATCTTAGTACTTTACAAAGAAATAAGCAAAATGATACGTAGAGGCTTCACTACTTATCCATGCTTAGTATTTTACTATCTGCAGAAGGCTTCAAAGCAGGGAATGAAAAATTTGTAACCAAAACCTGCTAAAAAGGGCTTACCATTAGTGTACCAAATTCTAGCTTGCCCATCATACGAACCCGTTGCAAGCAATGTCCCCTCCCCCTGAATAAAAAGCCAGAAATTAATTAATAATTTATGAAAAAAATATCAACAACATCCTAAGAAAGAGCAGGGGAACCATTGATGACATCTTGGAACTACCTTGTCTGGATGCATCCTAGAAGTACATTTGTACATTTTCACAATTTTAAAAAAAAAAAAAATTCAATTAAAGTTGAAAGATATTGCATGGAAATGAAGAGGGAGAGGGAGCGAGAAACCAAAGAAGAAGAAAAAAATTCATCATCATTGCTTCATTTTCATCACTGAATCCCATCACTACCACTAACTCATAAGTCTAGTTGATGCGGAACAAAGAAACCAAGAGCTAGACATTCTTAGAATTACAGTTTTATTAGGATTTTATTTAGGTTTCTATTTTGGGCATTGCCTACATATAAGGCATTATGTGCCGGTCCTACGTCACTAGTGGCACCACCTCCAGCTTCCTACAGCCTCCAAAACTGCCTCCACCAACAATTTTTGCAGCACCAACACAACAACTCCGGCACGATGATTGCTAATCCACATCAATACAGCAACAGTAGTAATGATTCAACTCAGCCAGGGGCCCAGGAGTGACCATGGATGTGAATCAATGGGACAAACTTGGTTGGGGCCACCGGGGTCTGTCTGTTTCGGCACTCATGGTGGTACGTGGATCTACAAAATATACTCAAACATATACGTTGTGTATAATGTGACAATAAATTATCAGTTGACATTAATTTTAATAAAAAACCAAAACCAACTGAGACTAATTTGTTCCTTATAAAAACAATTTGGTTTGTTGGCATATTTTCTGGCCTATTCTGTGACAGAGATTTAAGAAGGCAACAAACCAGTTAGATCCAGAGGCAACAAACCAGTTAAGTCAAAGGCTTTTTATAAACAGAATTTACTAGAACCAAGTGGCACCCCGGGACACATATTGTTGACTCCATGCCTTGATTTTGACGATATCAAAACTTTATTTAATGTCTAATTACTTTACTTAGTGTACAAATTATATCATATATTAATTAAACTATGACTTGAAGTTTAAATATATTGAAAAATTTGTGAAGCTGGTCAAGAAGATTTGAAGAGTGTGTTTGAAACCTTGAAAGGATGGAAGACACTGTATGGATTGAAGAATTCTAAATGCAATCTAATTCAAATGATTTTATCTCAAAGAGGTTGAAGGTAGTAAAGATCAAGTAAAATGAATATCACAACTTTTGGAAGATCTCTTGGAAGATTTGTTGAAATCTCAACAAACCAAGTGAAGCCATGAATTGATTGAAGAAGTTCTTGAAGAACAACTTGCATGGAAGGAGACATTTCAAGTCTTAGACGTCTAATCTGGAACATCACTGAAGAACTTGAAGAAAGTTGAAGAAGTTCTGCAAAATAAAGCCTATGAAATTGACAAGAGTCGACACATGAAGACAGATTGCACGACTTTGAAAAAGCCTTAAAAGAGTCGACACATGAGCATACAAGAGTCGACACATGGAGACACAATGTATGATTTTGATAAATTATTAAAAGAGTCAATACATGAGCTTACAGGAATCGACACATGGAAACAGAGTGCATGACCTTGAGAATATCCTTAAAGAAGTTGACAGATCAAGACAGTGCCTTAAAGATACATGCTAATACTTAAAGAAGTCGACACCTGATTCCTCAAGAGTAGACACATGGAGGCAGATTGTTTGAAGAACAGTGTTCAAAACAGGAAGGTGTCAACACTTGCAGCTTAAGGGTCGACCCATGCCACTGTAACGGTAATATTTTTAAACATTCTACAGCTGTGTTCCTGCATTTAATGCAATCTCAACTACCTCCCATGGCTGGAATCGAACCTAAGGCATATATACAAGATTCCCATAACATATATACCAAGAGAGGACATACATACAAGTGCAACAATCAAATTTAAAGGCATAAACCCAAGTTGCTACCGTTACTTTGTTGAGATATTAGGGATTTACTGATCTTACACTAATGTCATCCACTCTTTGAGAAAGATACTTTGCGTAAACCTCATTTATTATATTTAGTTGGGTTTGTAAACCTGTGAGTTTGAGTATTCTTGTTAAAAACACTTGTAAATTTGAGTGAAACTTGGACAAAATAGCTTGAGGAGATTTGAGCGCTTGGAAAGAGCTCTTGTAATAAGTGAGCTAGGTACTAGATCAACTAGTACCTGTTTTGTAATTATTTATTGCATAGTGGAAGAGTTTTCAAGGGGATCTTCAGGGTGAGGACGTAAGTCACGAGTTGTGACTAAACCTCGGTAAATCATTGTTTTCATTTTGTGCTCTGTTTTTCATTTCTTGTTTGAGATTGCCTAAACACATTGCGCACACACTTTGATTCTGCTATTAGATTGTTTAATCATATTGCTTAATCAGTTATTAGTTAAAATTATTTATCATTATTTTTGAAACCCAATTCACCCCCCTCTTGGGTTGCACTCGTAGGCCAACACATACAACAAGAGCTTGTTTTTCCCTTTTTTTATTTTTTTGAGCTGGAGGGTGGGTGATACCTGAGCCTAAAAATACAAATTACCCCGAACACTCCATAGATAAAACTCCCAACCTGAAACTTGACGTCTCACCAAAGCACACCCATTCCACTAGGACGCGAGGCCTATGGCGAACTGCTAAATTTCTTACTCGCAGTTATGGTAGTAACCCCAACCCCGCCCCCCCAAAAAAAAAAAAACCACCCAAAAAAAAAAATCAAATACACACATAACATCGTGTTGTCAAACAAAGAGGGCAGATATGGGAGGGAGAAGCAAATTACTTGATCTTCTTTCTTGCCAAGAAGAAGCCATATCCATAACATGCACAAAACCTTGACATAATTGCTGAACTCCAGTAGGAGAATAAGATCGAGAATATCAAGAAAATTCACCAAGGACGAAAAAATATAGTATGCTAGCAGCACTCACATTCCAATCAAGAGTTGTGATATCTTGGCTTTTCTCATTTGTTTTCCCCTTAACATGATTCAGCACCAGCACATTTGCAGGTCCATTTTGCAAACTAGATCTACTGGTCCCATCCGCAATAGTCCATATCCGAGCCGTTGAATCTCCAGACCTAGAAGAGAACACAAGTGTGACAATTTATTACCAAAGAAGAGGTGCAACATTTAAACCAAAAGTTCATGCTAGATCTTTCATAACCTTGCTATGCTGGTGGCATCATAAAGATAAACCATCATAAAGATTGCCCTTGAATGACGTATAATGATTACAAACACTTGCATGTGGAATCACTTAAACATGCATAATGTGATAATTCATTACATGCTTAGCTAACAATTAATATCAGCTTGCAAAGCTTTAAATCTTTCACCATTCATAAACACTAATAGTAACCATACCTACCAAAGAAATATGTTACATAAGCATATGCTTCTGCCAGTACCCCGTCAATCCAATAGTTTGCCAAGCAATCAAAGATGACCAAAAATAAGGTTTCTAAAATTATTTAGTTCTCCAAACCCCGTTATTGTGGTACACAAGTTCAGAACCTATAGTTCACCTTGTAGAAAGGTCTAATATTTACGATTAAGGAGAAAAAATGTTCCAAACAAAAGGACATAATGGATACAAGAATAACAATATAAATCCAATCAGGAGTAGTAGATGCCAACAAAACACCACCCAGTCAAAAAGTTCTTTCATTCAAATAGAAAGAACCCACCCAGATGCAAGAAGTGAACCTGCTGAACTCCATGCACAAACACAAACCTACAAGGAAGAATGCGAGACGAGCATGTTACTGCAAATTATGCATAGGTAAACAAACCCAAACATATGCATGGACATGCTCAAACCTCAGAAGTATGTCCTTCCAGAACAATCACATCAGAACTAGGAATTTGACAAGCTTGAGAAGTCGAGGCAGCAGAGATATCCATAGGATCTGGTTGTCCTATAAACAAAAATACAAACAACTAGCACAATTAGTATTTGAGTGGCAGATGTAAAGAAAATCCCACAGAGAGAGAGAGAGAGAGAGTATAATTTAATTTTCGAGAAGTATTTCATATAAATCTTGAATTAATAAGCCAAGATGGAATTCTGAAAACCTAGATCAAGTAGAGAAAGAAATGATGTAGTAATAGTCTTCGCCTTGACAGGTGCTTGAAAAATGTAAACATTGGCAGCAATTTCCCATCAGAGGACACGCAAGGTATTCCATTTTGGGTATTATGTAGAATGATCAATTGATGGGTCATCCATTGATGTTCCAGTGGTGAGTTTCATTATGGATGTTGCTTCATTTAGTATAGCATGAAGCGAAAATTAAGAGTTCGAAGCTTTAAGGACAAGAGAGGAGTTTTCAGCTAAAGCATGTCTGCTAACTGTGTCACAGTTATCGTAGAGGAAAGAACACTTAACTTTGAGCAAAAGTAGTAGAGTTTTTGCACTTAGAAATTTACAATATCACTACATAGTACTTCAATAAAATGCCTCCTACAAACATAATTGACAATTCTTTGTTCTTCAGCCTCCACAGGAGAAAGCATGAGCAGAGCTTGCATTCTTCTTGGTTTAGAAGAGAGATATTTTGTCAAAATGGCAATCGCATTACAGACCAAAGGTAGAACGTCAAAGATCAATTCACTATTAGCTCATTTAATAAATATCTTCCTAAGTCAATTATTGTCATTGGAGATGCTCCACAAAAGAATAAAATAGGCCTCCAGAAAGTGTTGAGCTCCTTCAACCAAAATGTTCTTCCTAAAAATCTTGCACCATAGCAACATATTTACTTCCTCTTTTTCCTAGATTAAATTAATGGAAATACTCCCTATTACTTAAGGGCAATAACAAGCAGGAACATCCAAGGGATGTGGTTTAGTTCCTTGGAACCTCAAGAGGGAAAAAGAATTTGTCATTACTAAGCCAATGTTGCAAATAATTGAACCTAAATCAATATGATAAGCACAAATAGGAATCACATTAACGCACTGAAACACTATATGACAAACAGCAGTTACCAGACTGAAGTGTCCTGAGACCAAGCCGGCTGAACATTGTTTTAAGAAAGACACATGCCCAAGCATCCTTCTCTTTTAAATGTAAAACATTCCTCAAATATAAACTATACTACAACACAGAGTTGACAATCAAAGGAGAAAAATAACTTAAAGAGTGGATTTACCTCCAGAAATTTCATTCTCTAAACGTTTTACATTAACCTTATCATCTCGATCTGTGACCATTTCATTATTACTGTGATCCTGATGCTGCTTCTCTCTCTCTTTGTCCTTTGCTGTTTTCTCTCTATTCTTTTCTGGTTCTTTTTCCCTATTGTGTCGTTCCCTGTCCCTTGTTTGCTTACATTCACCTTTATGTTCCCGGTCAAATTCTTTATCTCCAACTTTCTGCTGATTTTTCTTTCTCTCTTTTATAATTTGC
Source organism: Euryodendron excelsum (assembly GCA_033060915.1). Lineage (NCBI taxonomy): Eukaryota > Viridiplantae > Streptophyta > Magnoliopsida > Ericales > Pentaphylacaceae > Euryodendron > Euryodendron excelsum. The sequence goes on along the minus strand of CM065385.1, from coordinate 38,971,861 downwards.
CGCAGTTGATAGACATCCTTCGTAATGAGATCCAAAGGTTGCAAAAACGCAAAATCTTCATCCATATCTGTCTCACTCTGGCAAGCTTGAAATGAACATTTATCAACAGAAATATACGAAGTATTTAAAAAATTATAATGGAATTGATTAAAAGTATACATAAATATGCAACGGAATGAAGATGCTAACATTACTCGAGTTTGCTTCCATCTCTAGATATTGAAGTCCTTTCTGTACAAAAGTGATAAGAGCTCCAGGTGGAACCAAATTGCCATCAATGGTGCATTTGCTAATTCCTGCCTCATATCCTAAAGCGAAAGCTGAATGTGTAAAACCTGCAATAGAGTATAATGAGGAACATTTCAAAACATCAAGGCTCCGTTTGGTTACGCTTTCAGTTTCTGTTTTCTGTTTTCGTTTTTTGAAATTCGACGGAACCATGTTTGGCAGATTGATTCCGAAAACTGTTTTTGTTGAAATAGCGTTTGGTAAGCCGATTCCGGAACTTGTTTTCAAAAAAAATTTCAAAAAACACCCCAGTTTTGGGAACCATTAAAAAGGTGTTTTCTGAGTTTTCGGAATCATTTTCATACGAAAATAAAAACAGTAGTATTTTCGATGGTTCCATTTTTTTTGTTTTTGAGAACAAGAAAAACAAGCAGTTCTTAGATTTTTTGGTTCCAAGAACACGAAAAACGAAACCGAAATTGGAACCGACACCGGTACCAAATAGAGCCCAAATGTTTCTCCTTTCCTATAATATAGAAGAAAATGGCAATTAGAACCCTAGAAGTTTCCTCCCGTGCCTCCTCAGATCCTCAAATTATAAAACGATTGATAAACATTTGGCTTGTCTAACTAATTCTTTTAAAAAGGAACAGCTCATTTCATCAGTAAATCTACCATGAATTAGAGGACCAGGAATGTCCATAAGATTAAAAGCAAGTGCTGGTAGACACATTAGAGAAGGTAAAAGCATTTATGCTTGCTATCAATTTCTTCCACGCCCTTCTTTTCCAATTGATGGTCAATCAAAGGCATGATTAAATACACAGTACAAGACTGTAAAAGCAAATGGTTGCCATCAACTTCTACTACATGCTTCCTTTTTCCAATTGGAGTTTCAACACAACTTTCCTAATGATTCTTCATTAAGTTGTCTTCATTGAGTTGTGAAGGGGCACAATCAACTCATTAAACACGCAACATCTTAGAATGAAGACAATATCTATCATAGAAAATCTTGATATATCTAAAAAATCAATTATGTTAGAAGGTTAAATTTGATTATGGACCTCAACTCAAACAGCTACAGATACTAAACAAGTTGTAAAACTAAGTTTCAAGCATGATCTTCTGCCACACAAAATAAAACTAAATAATGGTTGAATCTAGGATTGCATTGCACAAAGAATAAAATGCAAACAGTTGTCACATTGAACACCTATTAATACAGTACCCCTGTTCAATTATGTTACACACTGGTTTGAAAATAAAGTGTCCACTTTATGCACTAAAAAAACATTGCAGGAGTAAATGGATGTTGTGTGCCTTTTTTAATGAACCCACAATAAACTAATTATTTCTATTCTTGTCAAACTCTCCATGGTTTATTTGCATAAGTACTCAAACTTGAACCCCAAAAGATATGCATTCTATATCGTAAATTTACAAACACATTTATCAAAACAATTACAAACACTAAATAAATAGTTGTATCCCGTGGTCTAAATCCCTTTGCCATGTCTGACACACCACACCGATGTCCAAATGCAAGACCTTACCAAGTCTATCAATCATCACATAAAGGATACTAAATTGGACAAAAGTGCTTTAAGATGACAACAAAACCATAATATCATACAAGATAATAGACTAGTATTCATGCGCCAATTAGACAACCCAACTTTGTTCAAGAAGCAAAACTACATTAATAACTGGATACTACACATACAAAGGAAAACAACCACAAGATGGATGGACAAAACTTAGGACACAAAAGTGAGAAGCATCAATACGGATACGCAAAAGTTGAAAGGATGTGATACAAAATGAAAATGCCACTATGAAAAATTCTTGAGGGCAAGGACCATGAAATATACGATAACAACAAGAAATCAAAACCTACTAAATCATGCATTTGTATGTACATGTAATGATAAACAATCATTCCAAGTTTAACTTTGCAAGTTTTAATTTATCAAATTGAATACCAAGGGTTACCACAATTCTTTTAATTGATAAGTAATACAAACGATTACCACATACTGGAAATCAACCTAAAAATTCACGAAACCCAACCACCCCAACTTTATTATGACAGCTGTGGGTTGATGTCTTGATGATAATAAGGATAGGGACAAGTTTGGGATTTAATCTAGTGTTCAAAGTAGCAGTTGCAGCAACAACCAATTTGATATCACAACACAATATCAATCTACATTGCTATATGTATTGCAAGTCCGTATCGGCTTATCACAATGACTCATTCCAGCTCGACCGACATTGCATTCTATTGAACAATATCATAGTGAAACAGCACTGTATTACCAAATATTGTACCAATATGCAACCCCCAACAATATCATAGTGAAACAGCACTGTATTACCAAATATTGTACCAATATGCAACCCCCAATTTCTTTATTTCACGGCCCATTTCCATGATTTTTTCAGGTAAGTATTTCATTTATCCCCCCCCCCCCCCCCCCCCCCCCCCCAAAAAAAAAAAGAAAGACTCTACCACACAAAAGGAAATTATTTTGCTTATTTCGAACTTAATGTGCCCGCTTAACAAAACCCAATCAAATGTAACAAAATCACCAGCTAGGTACCCACAAACAGGTTGGTAGTTCACATATTTATGGATGCCAATAACAGGATCCTACAAAATTCAAAGGGTTACGTCATGATTCTTTCCTACAAATAATTTATGTTATAGCTTAAAAAAAACGTCCAAATGAATTGTTCGCAAAATCTGCAATCGTGATCCCCATCAAGAGAAGCAAATTGCAAAGGCGAAGCCAACCGCTTGCTATGTCAAACAAAACAAAATTGTGACAAAGGATAAAAAGACAATTAACAATCTACAACCCTGCTTGCACAGGACACCAATATCAAATGAGCTCTCTTAGACCTCCTGGGTCCTAACCTAAAGCCCGTGACTTGTACTAACCTTTTCATGAGCTGCTGAACGAGCCAATGCCTTAAACTTGCCACATTAGCTTTCAAATACAAGAATCTGCAGAGTTTGAGCCCTAATCATGGTTCCCAAGAAAGAACTAATTATAAAAATACAAGTTTCGAATAGAATCAAAAGTATAAGCAGACAAGTAAACAAACAGTGTTTGAGGTTAGAAGGAAAGAGCTATAACTGATTTCTCTTCCATTCAAGTTTCTAAGGAAAGCTAAACCTCTGGTCTAAAGACTATAGAAGTTATCAAAAGCGACAATTTTGAAAAACCAAAATTCCTCTGGGAAACTGATTATGGACCTGTCACCAACAGGAACGCAATATATCTGTTGGAACCTCACCACTTTCATGACTACTATTATCCTATAATGCATGCCATTAATCTATTTAGAGATCTCCCCAACAAATTTTCACTCCATCATGCGAATTGAAATCACGTTCGTTTAAGATGACTCCACTGTTCAAAATTACCAAATAATACTTCTGAATTTCCCTTACTTTTGGTGCGGAAGCTCTGTCCGGTGTCTTATAAGAAAACAGAAGCCGAAACACACAAGAAGAAAGGTGGTAATTAGTCAAGATTCTTGACATAACACATGATCGCAATTTTTTGTCAATTCGCGTAAAAACTACCCTAGCAATAGGGCTACTATTGAATATATGCAACAAGCACACCCTACCCGTTTCTTCGAGCAACCATTAACGAGCATGAGCGTCCACAGATCTACACGCTCTTACCGCTAAGACCCTCGATGGTTATTGTTAAATTTATTCCCAAACTAAGTTTTTATAGCCTTAACAAAACCCTAAACGAAACCGAAAGCAACCGAATGACAAAACAAGATATCAGAAATCCTAATTACCACAATAAATATTAAAAAATAGATGAACCCTAAATATGCGAACTTCATATACAACATTTGTGTGTGTACATATATATGCAGGGAGAGTGGGTAGTTAGGGAGGGAGGAAGAGCGATAGAGAGACAGAAACCTGATTCTTGAAGGTAACGAAAGACGAGATAATTCAATTCAACGGAAGTGATGGAGGTCATTGTCGCAGAATCACCGGAAGCTGAGAAGAAATGCTAGAGGATCATGTGGCTGAGTGAGAGGCCCGAAGAGTAAGAGGAGGAGAGGGTCTCCTCTATTTATAATAAACGGCCGGGAAAGGTGGAGCTTCGGTTTTGCAGTATCGGAGGCCCCTTCTCTCTAGAAACCGGCGTTAACGTGCGAAATTGAAAACATTAATAAATATTAACGTTTTATCTGCACTGTGAAACGTACTATTAAAACTTTTTTTTTAGGAAACGTACTAGTAGTTAAAGCATCCTGGCATGCCTTTACGCTTCGTAGTAATTGTACCACGTGATGTTTACCATGGTACCAAATGGTTTGAAAAAAGATGCCAAGTCAAACTCATGAGGAACTGCATCTCATTTTTACTAACCATAGGGAAAAATTATTCAGTGCTCCTAAATCTCGCTTAATCCTATCATTGCTACACTTTTAATTTAGAGATGGGGTTCATTGTTAGGTATGGTCAAACATTTTCAGTGGTGATTCTAAGAATTTTTATCGGTGGTATCATTCATAATTATAAATTTCACAAATTCAAATTTTTACACTACTATTTATTTGCAATAAATTGACAAAATAATTTAAATTTCTCAAATCATAAATTTGGATCAAATAAACCCCAGCCCAGTTCACCAGGGCAAGCCCAATTTCGATTAAACAATCCAAACAGTATTATAAATCAGGCCCATATAGTCAAGAGCAGCCCAATTCGCAAGACTTATATAGCTCGAAGTATTGGGGTAATCATGAATGATATCAAAGTATTTAATGCTCAGGTCTCTGCATTTAATGCAAAAGAGACGCACCACGTGAACGCATGGCTCACGTCCAGTCAGTCTAACTCGAGCATGGCGATAAAGGCGAGTTTCTGTCCGATAAGCCAACTATAGTTGGCTTGAGTCTACAAGATAAGTCATGATTACCGGATTAGGCTTAACAGAAAGCACTACACTATAAACACTGAAGTCTTAAGAAGCAAGGTATAAACAATTGATTTTCAAGCATTCATGGTCTTTATTTCAATCGATTCTTGGTTAAGATTATTAACTTAATTGTCGGAGTGTGATTGGCCCAAAGATGGTCGACCCCTTCTAACTTGTGAGACCTCAATCTTATAATGTCAAATATGTAAAATTATGTAGGTGCATGTGTGTGTAATTTACTTACTACAAAGCTCATTATATTTCATTAGCCTTAATATGTTTTTACTTAAGGTAAGAGTGCATTAGTGTAAACCAATGGAGGTGTGGTATGTAGCATGGAAGTGGTGAGGTGGGGGAATGTTGGGGGACACCTAAGGGTGTGTGATACAACTTGGAGAAAGAGATAGAATTTGGTGGAGAGAAGAAATAAAAGGTTAAGTCAAAGGGGGAGGGCCAAAAGAAATGAACAAATAAGAGAGAGAGAAAGGAAAAAAGGAAAAGAGCAAGTCAAGGGGGAGGGCTGCTCATACATATAGATAGAGAGAGAGAGAGAGAGAGATCGATACGAGGGAGGGCTGAGAGAGAGAGAGAGAGAGAGAGAGAGAGAGAGAGAGAGAGAGAGAGAGAGAGAGAGAGAGAGAGAGAGAGAGAGAGAGAGAGAGAGAGAAGAGAGAGCAGAGAGAGAGAAGAAGAGAAAGAAGAGAAGAGGAGAAGAAAGAAAGAAAAAGAAGGAAAAAAAAAGGAGAGGAAGAGGAGAGAAGAAGAGAGGGAAAACCCTAAGGAATGATTGGTTGCAATTAACAAGGACTTAATGGAGGGTAAGATCCGTCAACATCATTCAAGAAGTGATCTTGGTTGTGAGGTATGTACGGTGACAGGTGGAATTTAAGATATTTATATTATTATCGAATGAATATATTGTGTGTAATATTGTTTATATTGATGTTAATTGTGGGATTTAAGATAGTTTCATTCATATTGAATGAATACATTTGTTGTAATATTATGAATATTGGTGTTGATTGAGAGATGAGGATAGTAATATTTATATTGAATGAATATATTGTTTATACTATTATCTATATTGGTGTTAATTGTGGGATTGTGAGATTTTTGATAATCTTATTCATATTGACTTGAATGCTTTCCTATCTATATTAGTGTATTGTTTGTCTTATTATAAATGTTGGTGTTAATTGTGACAGTCTTGTTCATATGGAGTTGCTTGATGATTATGAATACAATAAACTATTCATGAGGTTATATATATGTGGTGATAATGATGAGGTTTTATATATGTGGTAATATTGACGAGATTATATTTATGCAGTGATATTGATGAGGTCATATAAGAGGTGGAGGTGGCATTGCATACCATTCATATCATATGCCTTACATTGCATTGCATTACATGGAGGAAGGTTTTGCCGATGCGTGGCTAATCTAAGGTTTAACCGATGTGGGGTTAACCAAAATAGGGTGCCGATGTGGGGCTTCCTTGATAACGCGCCATCGATATATTAGGCCAACGTTATCTAAAATTGCGCACACATGTGGGTGTTTCATTCATTGCTTCACAATAGATATTGTATTTCATGATGTACATTAAATTGTTGGTGGTGATAAGAGGATGATTACATATTGGTGTTTTATAGATGATTATATTTCATTGGCTGATGGATTATTCATTGATGGCTGATTCTGTGATTATATTTATCATCTTTATGAGTTTGATTATCTGTTGTGAGTACGTTGACTTTTAGCTCACACCCACACAGACTATTTTGATAGGAAACGCGGAGATGGCGGTTTGGTTCACTATAATCCTAGTCGTCGCCATGGTGGCGTTCATGTTGATGTCAGGATGTTGAGTCTCAGGGCTTAGGAGAGCTCCATTCTCTTTCTTTCAGTTTCTTAGTTGTGTTTTAAATGGGAAGTTGAGTCTTGATGTAATGTTTTATATTAACATGGTACGATGGTAGAGCATTTGGAGGATTGTTGATTATTTTTCAATTGGTAATGTATTGATGATTTGTGGTTTCCTTTAATGTATGTTGGGGCGTTTATTATGTTTCCTTCTTACTGTTATTATATTCCGCTGCGTTCTATTTTTTGATTAGGTGTTAAGGTGTCGTTCGCAGGTACAGTGACTTGTACAATCACGCCTCGCCTAATGTGACATAATTAATGTCTAATTGGGTTGGGGGTGTGATATAACTCTTTTGTCTCCTTGCAGCAAGTTGGCGCTCATTGATATTGGTTCGAGTGATCGGTCAAGCCTTCCTAGAAATTTCACTTACAATTGGCGCCGTCTATGGAAAAGTTCAAGCAAATATGAGTATCAGCTTCTTAGGGAGAAGAGGGGTCTACCCCACTAGGTGAGGGAATGAAACTCCCTCCAGCAATGACAATACCAATTCGGTTGGCCATCAAACCACTCTAAAAAAAAGTAACCAGGGTCGGCCAAGGAGCTTGGAGAACCGGTCTCCTACTAGGAGCCTCCGGGAAGCACAAGACAAGTTACGGAGGGACCTATACTACGACAGGTGGCTAAGCCTCCATAAAAGTCACCATCGGGACCTGAGCCCTTCACTCTCCAGTAGACTTATGCCCAGCGATCGTTTGTTTCATGCTGTTGAGCGGGAACTTCGGCGACGTGACGAGGGGATTGCTAGACTTACTTCCCAAGTCAAGGCAATGAGGAATGCAATATCCAGAAAAGATGACCGAGTCAAAAGAGGATCACCGGGCCATCGTAACGATATGAGGAGTTAATATCCCAGAAGCAAAAGCTTAATGCCGGTGCACGTTGTTAGGAACCATACCTGCAGTACCGGCTATTACAATGAAAGACAAGGAGATCAACACCACAAAAGGAGCTAGACACCGTGGGACAGAGATCGGGCTAGAGTCGATCCGCAATAAAAGGAATGGGAAAGGTAGCTAAACGAAAAGCTTGACAACTGAGAGCAGTTCCCTAAGGTGCGTACCACCTAGGACATGGTCAGTAGAGCCTTGGACCAAATTGCATCCACACCTTTCACAGAGGAAATCGAGTGCCGCTAACCTCCAAGAAAGTTTGCCCCACCGAAGTTCACAGCATATGACGGGAAGACTGATCCAATCAGTCACGTCTGGAACTACAAGCAAATGATGGCACTCTGGAACAGAGTTCAATCCTTGATGTGTCAAGTTTTCCCATCTAGCCTGGAAGAGATGGCCCTACCATGGTTCGACAAATTGCCATCCAAATCAGTATCAAACTAGAGACAGCTTGCTAACTATTCACTGCTCGCTTCATAGCTAACAGCAAGCAGCCTAGAGAGGTAGACTTTCTACTTACCTTACAGAAGAACGATGGAGAGAGGTTACAAGCGTAGGCGCAGCGCTACTGGGAAGCTTACAATAAGATTGACGAGTGCAGCAAGCAGCTGGCTGTAACTCAGTTTAAGATCGGCTTACCCAGAGAGCACTGCCTACGACAATCCTTAATGAAGAAGTTGGCCCTCACAGTGTAGGAGTTAATGTCAAGAATCAAGCAATATGTAAGATTGGAAGAAGTACCATAGCTAACCCCTAAGAAGGTCGGCATTATAGCTGAGAAGAGGAATGGATGGGACGCAAAGAAGCTTCAGCAGGAGGACAACAACAACCGAAGCAAAAAGGCAAATAACGAGGTCTACACTATCTTCAAAGATCCTATTTATAAAATCTTGCTCCATATTCACGACAAGCCGTTCTTCAAATGGCCCCTGAAGTTGGGAGGAGACCCTATAGCCCGAGATCAAAGGAAATTTTACTGCTATCACAAGGAGAATGGATATCAAATGGAGAATTACCGACATCTCAAAAACCACTTGAAAGGTCTGGCGAAAGCTGGTCATCATGACCAGTACATCGACAGGGAGAAGACAAAATAGGAGGTCGACCAGCCAAAGCTGGAGGCCCCCTTGCAGAAAGAAAACAGAGTTGAACCGGTTTGGGTGATCAATATGTTGCATGGATTGGCAAAGTCATAAGTTGTTAACTGGCATAAATACCATGTCGAGATACAAAAGGCCGTGCACTTAAGGGAGGTGATGCAGATAGGCCCTCCGCACAAAAAGGTCAAGGTCGGCAATAATACCGCGGCCATAACTTTCAATGACGAAGATCTCGTGGGAGTTTAGACCTATGTGATGCAATGTATGGTACACTACAAATGAGCGCTCGATTTATATAATATTGGCCCAATATATTAATGACTTGTTATCAAGTAATGTCCACTATGACACCTCATTAGGTTAGTCCACCGTGACTAAGTCTTATATTGGTCCCATGTGACCGAACCTTCTTCCGTATAATGCAAGTTAGCACATATCATGTATTGTATGCAAACATCACCTCATAATTCACTAATCACGATCAATATAGATAATAAGACATTCAATACAATATGAGTAAGAATATCTTAAACTCTCCACAATCAACACAAATATTTATAATAAAACATTCATTCAATACGAATAAGAATATCTTATATCCCCACCTTTTACCATCTTACGAATATTGCTGAGTCACTTATTTGGTTGAACCAAAATGCTTTGATCCACTTCCGAATCTATCACCCAAAGCCACATCAAATTTGTGAAATATATGCTATAACTCATAAACAATGCATGATTATAGCTTATACTCCTTAAACATGTGATTTAGAACATCAATGATACATTAGAAACTCAATAAGATATGTTAAACCCTTCCCGATACAATGTAATATCAAATTTAAACTATAATATCTCTCAATTTACAAAGATTTAGATTACAAACTTTATATCAATAGAAAGATCTATGAGTCTATTTTCTAACACTTTACACGGTGCAGCTTTTTGAGTTTTCTAGAGTGAAATGTAACTATTTTACCAAAGTACGGTATAATTGTGGCTTGGAAGAGCGCCACTAGGAGCCCCCGGTGATCCCTGGTGCCCTCCTGACAGCCTACTGTACCACTAGGTGCTAGTCCACCTCTCTCCTTCCTTGGTCCGAAATACAATTTCTAAAACATGGTTTTAAGCCCCCTTTCCATCTCCTATACAATTGTAAGTTCTCTTTAAGTCTAAAATGAAATTCTAAAGTCATAAACAAATTCTCAAACACCAAAAACATGCACAACATGAAAATTCAAGTCTTCCTCCATAGAAACCCTTAAACACTTCCCTACACCTCATCTCAATTCTCACCTTCATGACATGAAATAATATGCTAGCATGCAAGAACCAACAAATATGTAATGAAACAAACACAAACATGATATTCCTAACCTCAAACAATGAAATCATAAGTTTCCCCATCAACTTTTTCTTCCTTTTCTTCATTTCTCTCTTTCTCTTCTCTTTTATCTTCTTTTCTCTCACTTTCTTTCTCACCAAATATAATTCTCGATACAAGCTCCTCCATTCTCTCTTCCCCCTTGACTTGAAGACAATTATAGATACAACTTGTATCTATAGCCACACATGTCACACACACACAATGCTAGCAACAAGCACGCATCGCACACATACACCTTATGCACAGACCTCATTTATATCAAACACACACCTAGCTCCTCCTTGCTTCCCTAATCTACATAATTAATCACACTTATAAGTTAAATATGGAGATTAATTAAACTAATTAATTAAGGATTAAGCCCACTAATCATGCTAAAAATATGATAATCCCCCATGACATACTCTTATTAAAACATGCTAATTAAGCTCTTCAATTAGTGTAATCACACACTAGAATATATGCAATTAAGCTAAATATGACATTAAGCAAGTTATAGTTTTACACTAAATCCTTGATCCACACACATCATTAGACTCCAATAATGAAGCAAGTAAGTTCAGTATCTAATAAAGCTCTACTAGTAGGGGAAATAAAAGATTTAGATGTAATTCTTTTGAAGATACTTACATCAGCCTTACCAAATTTTACTAGCAAAATAGCTTTATTCAAGTATTTTGATGAACAGCTATGGACAAAAAATTTTATGACGAAATATTTTTTTTTATTGAATTGGCAGAGCTAAAAAATTCTTATTTTTATTTTTTTAGTTCTTCAAAAATTTTGAATTTTGTTGACCATGACCTTCCACATTTGAACTTCATTTGATGAGCCTTTTAATTTTATTTGTTTTTATCAGATTGTAGTTTTGGCTTTGCATAAAAAAAAAAGGGTAAAACCTAAAATTAAAAGCCCATTAAAAGGATAGAATATTATATTTTGGTTGAAAAGTCACAAAAAAATGGTAGATTTGAGTTTCAATTGAAAATTTGGTTAAATAATAGGAAAAAATAGTAAAAATAAAAGCTTATCTAATGGATTTGGTATCCTTATAAAATTCCCTACTTCAAGAAAATATTATTGTAAGTGGATTTTTTGGGAAAGCTTGGCCAATCTCTCGAACTAATATCAATGAGTCCAAACTTGCTGCAAAAGGGACAGAGAAGTTAGAATGGGTCTACCCTCTTTGGATCAATCACACTCTGACGATTAAGTTAGCAATCTTAATCACGAATTGAATGAATAAAGGCAGTGTATACTTCAAATTAATTGTTCATACCTTGCTCTTAGAAGCTTCGATATATATAATGTATTCGTTGGAGTGTTTAGCCTTAGGTCTATTAGCAGGTTATCATGACCTGGTCCGTATACCTCATCATTTGTCGCCGACTGATCGAATTCAGATCCTGCCTTGCCGCCGTGCCAGAATCCGATTAATTAGACGTGAATGTCGACGTTGTGTGAAGAGCCACTAGTGCATTAAATACGGGTCAACTCTGCATTAAATACCCTGATACCACTAGCGGTTTGGGCCAACCAACCCTGGGCCTGGGCATTGGTCGGCCATTTGGGCGTGGTGATATTACCGATTCTTTTGGGCTGCCCTACAACCCAACTCTGTTTCTCTTTTATTGGGCCTCAAATATTTTAACCCACAATTGCCCTCAGCCCTTGTGCCATTTCGGATCTCGACGGCTAAAGGCTGTGTTGGGTCTTAATGGCGTCCCTTGGGGTGTGTTACTCAGCCACGTGGACGGCGAGGATTAAAAGCTGCAGTGATAAGATGCCAAGGAGTTGATGGCTGATGTGACAGTTTACTGCCGTGATATGATTGCTGCCGTTTTCCTGTGCACAAACCGGTGGCATACGCGAGTATAAAAGGGGACTACCCTTCCCAGCGGTGGGTATTATTTTGTTGTGTCTTCTTCTCTGAGTGTTTGTTACCGACTCCCACCACTATAAGTGTTTCCTAAGCCCACTTTCTTCTTGTTTTTCTCCTTATTTAGCTTTCGCGTTTTGACTGGTATCCCCTGATGGGATCTTGTCTTAGGAGAATGTTAGACGGTTCAGCGGCAATTGCTGCTTTTAGGGCTAGGTATGAGATCTCCGACGAGATTGGCTTAGAATTAGTCGACCCCAACAACCTTCAATTGGAGGAGACCGAGAAGCGGATGCCCTTCCCAGTCAGTGCCATCGTTGAGGGAGGCTTTAGGTTTCCCATGCATCCCTTCTTCCAAAAGTTCATTATTTGTAATAAGGTAGCATCCCCCCAGCTCTCGTCAAACATATATAGGATATTCTTTAGGATTCTCGAGCTTAATCGACACCTAGGTGTGAACTTGGGCATTGTTAAACTCGAGCACTGTTACCCTTTGTAAAGTCGAGGGGAGTTCGAAAGTGTATCTTTGGGCCGTCGATAAGTCCAAGGAGATGGTCAAGTGTCTACCTTCCTCCGGGAAAGGTGTGGATGACGTTAGGGTTTGGGTAACCGGGCCCTGGGAGTTCGGCGACCTTCCGAAGAGCGACAGATCGGGGTTTCGATACCCTAGATTACCTTAGGAGATAGGTTTGAAGCCGGCCTTATATTTAATTTGTTTACTTGTTGTTTATAATGTTTCTGATTCTGATTGTTCCTTTTTACAGTTACGAAGAAAAGGAAGAAGGGCGTCACTTGGGGAGTTAACCTTAGCTATTTGAAGAAGGTTTTGGATTTTCGTGTGGAAGGAAGGCTGAGATATGTTGCTCGGACCGCTCACATTCTGCTTAACTACCCACTTCGCTATTCCTCCTTCACTACCAAAACGGGGATCCCATAGAGCATCCTTGCGAGATTGGCCGAAGAGGGTGCTCAGAGAGACTTCGAAAAAATCCCAGTGGGGGTGAACATCGTAAGGGCTCGCACCGCAAGAGAGGTAACGGTCGTTGAACCTCCTCCATTAGAGCTCGCTGCTGAAGGACGGCATTTGCACTGGAGCTATCTGGATTCAAACAGCTCGGCGTCAAGTTTGGCACCTCTAACCGTTCCAGACCTTCGAGTCAAGTTAAGCCGGGGAAGACAGGAGGCAAGCCTATCCCTAGACGAAAAGGACAAAATGAATAAAAAGGAGTTAATGTTTGCCGCGGCAGGGAAGCCACTGACTATGGTTACCACAACCGTTGTCGAACCCCCAATCATTAATTTGGAAACTGAGTCGGCCACTAATCTAGAGACTGAGTCGACCAAGGATATGGTGCATGTGCAGAAAAAGCCGACCACTCGACAACAAAAGAAAAAAGCATATGAGGCGGCCACGCAATAGCCCGCTCTAAAGAAATTAAAGTCGGCTCTGGTAAAGCCATAGTGGAGAAGGCTAGAGAAGTGGTGACGATTACACTGGATATTCTCGGCCGACCTATGACAACGGCCGACTCATTGATTGATTAGGATTAGGTCGCTCTTAGCGCCCTTCAAAGCATCTTGTAGAAGAAGGACGTTGTTAAGTTGGGTGAGGCGAGCGATGCATGTATCTTTATGAGGGCCTTCCACGATTCTTTGCTAGTAAGTCGGCGTCGACCTTGTTGCTTTTAGTATTTTTAGCACATTGTTCTAATGCCATAAATTGGATTTGTGCAGGGTTGCCTGAATGCGATTGAGGCGATGACCCGATACCGAAAACTTGCCAAACAACACTAGCACCTTATTGATGTGCATGTCGGTATGAAGGCAGAGTGGATTGATGCCAACAAAGAGTGGATAGTTTGGAGGAAAAAGGCTGAGAAGGCCACTGTCGAGCTAAAGATGGTGACGGCCGACTATGAAAATAGGGACAGGGAGGCCACTGAGTTGCTGGGAAAAATGAGCTGCAGTTTGTGGAACTGTTTCAGGCCAAGGCTGAGATAGACGGCCTCCAGGCCGTGGTGGAGAATCTGAAGGCCGAGGCTACTACTGAAAGGGCGAAGCTGAAGGCGGAGGAGGAGCTGATCATGGAAAGAGGTGAGCAAAAAGCGGCTAAAAATCTTACTATTGAGATGGCGGAGCTTTCCAATATGATCTTCTAAGAGGGCTGGAATGGTGCTCTCATATTCACTAACGTCGATAAGTTCTCTAATATTTAGCGCCTATACCCTAACTATTTTGAGACAACATTGGGCAGCGTTGTTGACCTAGAAAAGGTGGTGGCCAACACCGAACACAAGAGAAAGCTTGCTTTGGAGGCCATCGCTGAAGAGGCAAAAACAACTGTTGAATCGTCAAAGGGCACAGGAGAGGCCACAGATCAATCTGCTGGGCCTTCTGATCAATTGGTAGAGAAGTCGGCTGAGCCTTTTGAAAAATAGCTTTTGTGTTTCTAACTTCCTTTGCTCTATTTTTGTGATCGGCCTTTTTTTGAATTAATGAAGCCCTCTTTTGATTCTGTCTTCGCATTGCTTGTTCTATTCTGCAACTTTCACGTTATCAAAATTTATGTATCTGCCGATTTTTAAAAGTTAGGTGTTTGGTATCTTAACTTTTTTTCGAACTTGGTTTTTGTGACCCTCATTAGCTGACCTGTCCAACTTGGACAAGACCAAGTTTTTACACTTAGTTTTTGTGACTTTCATTGGCCAACCTGTTCAACTTGGACATGACTAAGTTTTTACACTTGGTTTTTGTGATCTTCATTGACTGACCTATCCAATTTGGACATGACCAAATTTTTACACTTGATTTTTGTGACCTTCATTGGCCGACCTGTCCCACTTGGACAACACCAAGTTTTTACACTTAGTTTTTGTGACCTTGATTGGCCGACCTATCCCACTTGGACAAAACCAAGTTTTTACACTTAGTTTTTGTGACCTTTATTGGCCGACCTGTCCAATTTGGACAAGACCAAGTTTTTACACTTGGTTTTTGTGATCTTCATTGGCCAACCT
Organism: Euryodendron excelsum; assembly: GCA_033060915.1. Taxonomy (NCBI): domain Eukaryota; kingdom Viridiplantae; phylum Streptophyta; class Magnoliopsida; order Ericales; family Pentaphylacaceae; genus Euryodendron; species Euryodendron excelsum. The sequence continues at coordinate 38,956,460 of CM065385.1, read as the reverse complement.
GTCTAATTTGGACAAGACCAAGTTTGACACTTGGTTTTTGTGACCTTCATTGGCCAACCTGTCCAATTTAGACAGGACCAAGTTTTTACATTTGATTTTTGTGACCTTCATTGGCCGACCTATCCAATTTGGATAAGACTAAGTTTTTACACTTGAATTTTAGGCTTAGTTTTTCTTTAGTGCTTTGAGAAGATTTGCTTGAACAACTTCGAATTTTATTGATCTCATAAAGCTCTTGAAGTTTAGACATTATTGAGTTATTACATCATATGGGAGTCAATTCTACTGGAAAAACTTCTTCAAGTTGTTAGCGTTCTAAGGCCGGGGTAGCTTTTTTCCATCTTCAACAGTTTCCAGTCGGTATGCCCCTACGCTGACTTTGGATGCCACTCAGTAGGGACCCTCCCAGTTGGGGCCGAGTTTGCCATCCGCTGGGTTCTTTGTTGCCCCCAGTACTTTTCGCAACACTAAGTCTCCTAATACAAAGGTTCTTGGACGAACCCATTTATTTTAGGACCGACTTAACTGTTGATAACATCCAGTGAGTTTAATTAAGACAGCTTCCCTATTCTCTTCAGTGAGATCCAGATCTCTGGCAAGAGTCTGGTTGTTAAGCCCAGTGTTGAATACTGCCGATTTGATTGTTGGTAGCTCTGCCTCCAAAGGTATAACTGCTTCCACCCCGTAAGCCAAAAAAAAGGGGGTTGCGTTGGTAGACCTCCTCGGGGTGGTTTTATAGGACTATAAGATGCTGGGTAGTTCGTTCACCCATTTTTCTTTACCCCTCTCCAGCCGCTTTTTGATCCCGTTCAGCATAGTCTTGTTTGAAATTTCGGCCTGCCTATTGCACTGTGGATAGGCCGGTGTTGAGTAGTAATTCCTAATTCCAAGTTCCTCGCAGAATGATCTGAACAGGTTGTCATTGTCACGCTCAGATTTTTCGCACTCGAGAAATACACACACAAGTGGAAAAAATGTTGTACTCTCCCGTTAGAACTCACCTTCCTAGAAGAATGAGTGCTACTAGTTTTGAATTGAAAATAGATTTGAATAAAGGGCTTTTGGAAAACATTTGGAGTCGCCACCTAACTTAATTACGGTGAGTTAGGTCACCTAAAAGCTAAGAATAATCTGAAGACTACACTTAGAGTTTTTAGAAAACGATTTTGAAAATATCTCCTTAAGAGAGGGTTTTTTTAGGAAACCAGGTTGTTTGGCAACCTTTGGAAAACATTTAACCCTTTTTGAAAAATAACTAATTTTTGGTCTTTGAAATCAGTGATCCTAGGTTCGGAGGTTGGTTACGTGTAGGGAAAACGCTCTAAGCCATCACCCTACCCCGCCCTTTCGGTACCTACCTGTCAATTTACCCTAGATTCACCTATGAGAGTCTTCAGCTAACTATTGTTCAATCCTATTTACTTTGGAAAAATAATGTTTAAAAACTATCATGATGCATGATGTGCAAGTGCTAGAAAAGAATATTGAAAAGTAGATTTGGAAAGAAATTGATTTGATTTTAGAAAAGATTTGAAAAGATATATTTGAAATTAGAAAGTTTGAAAAATTAGAAATAGAGATTTGAAAATAGAAATTTAGGATTGGAAGTTTGAAAATAGATTGGAGATTTGAAAAGATTTTGTGGAATTTGAGATTTGGAAAATATGGAGATAGAAACTTGAAAAATGTTGTGAAATTTGAAATTTGAAAAATGTGGAGACCGCACCCATGAGGGTTGCCTACGTATCCTTTTGGAGGAATCAGGTCAGTCGTAGTTCAGACAAGAGTCCGATTAAAAATAGAAGAGTTGATTTGGAAGAAAGAGATTGAATTGAAAATTGGATTGGAAGATTGAGAGATTGAACTTTGATTGAAAGATTTGAAAATACTTGACTTTGAAAAACTTGGTTTTAGGAAACCTAAACTTAAGAATTTAGAAAAGAAAGATTGGACTTGACTTGGAAAGATTTTGGAAAAGAATTGACTTGAATAATGGACTTGGAAGATTAGGAAAATTTAGGAAATATTCGGATTAGGAAAGTTTCGAAATAGGAAAGTTTTATTTTAGGAAAGTTTCGTTTTAGGAAAGTGTTCGAATTGGGAAAGTTTTCATTTTGAGAAAGGTTTTGAAATTAGGAAGTTTTGAAAGTTGGAATGTTTTGAAATAGGGAAGTTTTGACTTGAGAAAGTTTCAACTTAGGAAAGTTTTGAATTAAGAAAGTTTCATTTTAAGAAAGAAAATGTTTTGAAAATAAGGAAGTTTTGAAAATAAGAAAGTCTTAGGGAATAAGAAAGATTTGAAGTTTTAGGAAAGTTTAGAGTTTTAGAAAAATTTAGGAAGTTTAACTTAAGAAAGTTTTGAATTTAGGAAGCTTTGAATTTGGAAAGATTTGGAATTTAGAAAGTTTAGGATTTAGAAAATTTTGAGTTTAGGAAAGGTTTAAGTTTAGAAAAAATTTGAAAACTTGGATTTGGAAAGGGGTAGAATTAGGAAAGGGATAAATTAGGAAAGATGTGGAAGTTGAGTTTTAAAATTTAGGAAAGATTTTTATGTTCAAGTTTTGAAAACTTAAGATTTAGGAAAGTAGAAGATTATAAAGGATTTGAACTAGGAAAGATTTGGATTTGGTTTCTAAGAAGAAGTGTTTTGATTTTGTTTCCAAAAACGGAGGATTGGATCTAGTTTCCTAAACGGGAAAATTGGATTTGGTTTCCTAAAGGGAGGATTTGATTTGATTTCCTAAAAGGAAGATTAGATTTGCCAAGGATTTGGAACGGTGAAGTTTTAGAAACCCTAAATTTGGAAGGCTATATTTTTGACGTAGAAAAGAGGTTTTGGAAATATGTAATTTTGATGTAGAAAACAGGGGGTTTTAGAAACCTAGGTTTTAAGGCAAATTTGAAAACCATGTTTTTGGAAAGAAAATTAGGGTTTCCTAATTGTCAGCTCTAAGGCTTGACTTGGGTTCTAAGGAAAGAGATTTTTGGAAAGTGTGTTTTTGGAAACAAGTTTTTGGAAGGAAATCCTAGAGAGGAGTTTCTAAAGGGAAGATTTTAGAAAGAGAGTTTTTTAGAAAGATTTTTGGAAGGAGATTGTTGGAGAGAGTTTTTAGGAAAGTGAATTTAGGGAGTATTTTTAGAAAGTGAATTTTGAGGAGAAAGAGTTTTTGGAAAGAGATCCTAGTGAGGAGTTTTTTTAGAAAGAGATTTTTAAGAAAGAGATTTAGGAAGAGATTTTTCTAATAAGGAAACCTAGGGAACGCTTTTGGAAAGTGGACCTTGAAGAGAGCGTTTTGGAAAAGAGTTTGAAAAGAAAAGTTTTGGAAAATAGATTTTTGGAGAGAGTTTTTGAAAACAATTTTGGAAAGGAGAGTTTTAGGAAAGTATGCTGAAAAAGATATTTTTAGGAAGAGATTTTTGAGAAGAGAATTTTTGGGAAGTATAAAAATGTCTCACTTTCCTAAAGCGATTCTAATCATAAGAAGGCTAGAAACACTTTAAGAAAGCGGTTTTGAAAACAATAAGATTTGAAAATATGGACCGTAAAAGTTATTTTTAATGTAACACTTTCCAAAAATAATCCTAGCCATGGAAAGGCTAGAATCACCATAGGATTGTGATTTTGAAAAAGGAGATGGGGGATTAAAATAGAGAAAACCCAAGTGGGTTAGGAGAGAGAAGAGAGGGGGGGAAGTGCAGAAACGTAAAACAAAAGCCTACCTTGTGTCTTGTTTATTTTGCGCGCCTTGCTTGTCTTCGGTCTTCGTTTTGATCTTTGTCTTCAATCCTCAAGAGTTGTTTCAATCTTTAAACTTCAGATTGCAGCTCTTCAAGTCTTCAAAGGAGGGTTGGAGGCTAGTGTATAAGTGTATGGGGGTGTGTATGAGTGTATATGAGGCTAGGGTTTAATGTATGGTGGCTAGGGTCTGGAAAACCTAAAGAAGCTAGGGTTTAGGGAGTGTTCGAGCTCTGTATATCGAATTTTAAGATTTTTAGACTGAGTTTGCCGACCTTTTTCACGCTGGAAGAGGCTCTGTATTTATAGAGGTAGGACAGACCTGGCGCCTGTTGTAGTGGCGCCAAGGCAAAATTGCTTTTGGCGCCACTCCTAGTGGCGCCAGGCCAATTCTTGGCTTGGCGCCACTACTAGTGGCCCCAGCTAGTTAGGAAAGTTTGTAAATCGGCAAGCAACATATCTTTGACTAGATTTGGGCGCTTGTACTAGTGACTACCATGCAATTTTTAGCCTGGCTTCACTGGAAGTGACTCCGGAAAGTTTGAGAATGATTTAAAGAGGCCGGGAATGACCCGGAAGGCCGGAAAAGATCAGGAACACTTAGAATAGTGTCCCAGAGGTATTTGACTTGAGAAATGAGAATAGTATGTGTCGGAAGGGTTGACTGAGTCGTTAGGGGCAAAACGGTCAATCGGGCCGGAAAGCTACCAGGACGGACTCGGATTGTCCCGGAAGAAGACTCGAGTTTTGGAAACATTGTTCAAATGTTCCCAACGGTTGTCGGTTTGATTCCCAGAGCCGGTATGGTCGGAAAATGTGACCTTCCCACCAAGGGCAAAACGGTCATTTTGTATTGGGTTTGCCAGAACTGACTCGAAATGATCCGGACAGGTAAAGGGAAGGTTGAGAATACTATAAGAAGCAATCTCGGAAAGTTATCGATTTGATACCCAGAGCCGGTGTGGTCGGAAAAGGTGACCGGCCTACTAGGGGCAAAACAGTCATTTCGCACCAGGTTTGCCGGAGTTGACTCGGAATGATCCGAAAAAATAGAGGTAGGTTGGGAATACTACAAGAAGTCTTCTCGGGAGGTTACCGGTTTGATACCCAGAGCCGGTGTCCTTCCCAGGGCGTTCGGATGCCTAGGGGCGAAATGGTCATCTTGACCGAAAAGTCTCGGAATTGGCCCAAGGGGCAGTTTGGTCATTTTTCATCGAAGTGGGCTAGCAGGCACCGGTGTTGACTTGGGTTTTGAGTGTTTTTGCCACTCTGACGGCGGTTGTCGTGACACAGGGATTTGTTGGCAATTCCCTATATCGATCTGTTTGCGAGTATTTTCGCTACTCTGACGGTTGCGATGTTTGCGAGTATTTTCGCTACTCTGATGGTTCGCGATCATTCCCGAGACTGCTTGATCTCGGGAAGCTGCTAAAGGGGACTTAGCGCCTGAGAAGTCAATTTTCTCGGAAGGCATGCCTAAATGGACATTTCTGCATTGGCGGGCTAGCAGGCACCAAAGGTGGACCGTTCTACCATCTAGGGGACTTGGGGTCTCGTCCTGGTTGACAGGTTTAAAGGGACTTACCGTTTCGAAGAGATTTTTTTCAAAAAACGTGTCGGAGTGTCTCGACGAATAAACTGTCTCGAGAGAGGGATTGGAATTGGAAAGGGGTCTTATCGTCTTCAGAAAGACGTGCCTAATTTGGAACCGTCTCGAAGGATAAACTGTCTCGAGAGAGGGATTGGAATTGGAAAGGGGACTTACAGTCTTCAGAAAGACGTGCCTGATTTGGAATTGGAAAGGGAACTTACCGTCTTCGAAAAAACGTGCCTGATTTGGAATTGGTTTACCGTCTCGAGGAATCAATTGTCTCAAGAGAGGGGTTGGAATTGGAATGGGAAAGGGCAATGCTCCTAAGGGCATTTTGGTCATTTTGCCTCTATTTGGGCCTGGTGGGCCAGCGAATCGATGGATAGACGGAATTTAGACCTAGAGAGTTGGTTTCGATTGGAATACGTCCATATTGACTTGAGCACAAGTTTGGACGGAGCGTAGACTGCCGAGCAGTCAAAAATGGGGTGCTTACAGTCATCGAACTAGGTGCTGCTATCTGAGACGAGTGCACGAGGTATGCCGAACCTCGTTACTATGTTTCTCTAGCTAAATCTTTTGGCGTCAATATCTCTGATGGTTGACAAGGACTCTACCTCCACCCACTTAATTAAGTAGTCTATTGCCACAATGAGAAACCTCTTATTCCTTGAAGCTCGGGGCAAAGGCTCGACTATGTCTAGTCCCCACTGGGCAAAAAGCCAAGGGCTGGTTATAGTTGCGAGATCCTCAGCAGGCTGATGTATAACTGGGGAGTACCTTTGACACTTTTCACACTTTAGAACGTACTAGGCTGTGTCTTTTTGCATATAGGGCCACCAGTATCCTTGTGAGATAGCTCGATACGCTACAGATCTGCCGCCTACATGACTTCCACAGATCCCTTCATAGATTTTGAACAAGATGTCTTGCACTTTTTTTAGATGAACACAGTGCAAGTAGGGACCTATGAAGGATCTTCGGTAAAGTTCCTTGGTTAGTGACAGCTAGTATCTGAGGGCTTTGTGCTTGACTCGTCTAGCTTCATTCTTATATTCGGGGAGCTCGTCTTTGTCCAGATAGTAGATGATTGGGTCTATCCAGGATGGTCCCAACTGTTCAATTGTCAAGACTTTATCTTCTTCTTGAAATATGCTAGGATTGGCTAGCGTCTCTACATGGATTGTTCTCTCCGAGCCTGATTTCAGGGCCATTGCGAGCGTTGCTAAGGCGTTAGCATGAGCATTACTGTCGCGGCCAATCTGGTGGAGCCTATTCTTGCTAAATTTGGATAACAACTCTTTTACTTTGACTAGGTATTGTGCCATTTTGTTGTTCTTTTCTGCGTACTCTCATGTGATCTGCTTCACTATTAACTGGGAGTCTGAGTAGATCATGATTTCGACAAATTTAAGATTGATAGCTCAACGCAGCCCGACAAGCAGAGCTGTGTATTCTAACTCGTTGTTTGAAGTAGTAAACTCCAGTTTGATGGCCTGCTCTAATGCCATACCGTCTGGTGTAATGAGGACTATCCTCGATCTTGCCCCCCGGTCATTGGATGCTCTATCAACGAATAGTTTTAAATGATCATCATTTTTCCAAAGATCCAACGAGAGGTGATCGTTTTGAAGGTTGGCAGGTGGTGCCAGATTGTTTTCCTGTGGTAACTCAACAGAAAATTTAGCAATAAAGTCGGCCAGCACCTACCCCTTGACTGCTAATCGTGGTTGGAACTTGATATTGAATTCTCCTAGCTCAACGGCCCACTTAGCTATCTCGCCAGAGAAGTTGGCCTTTCTTAAAAGTGGTTTTAGCTGGTGGTCCGTGAGAACGTTGATGGTGTGGGCCTTAAAGTAGTGCACCAGCTTGCGTGATGCTACTACTAGTGCAAGGGCGAGTTTCTCCAATGGTAGATACTTGCTTTTTACCCCCATGAGAGTTTTTACTAACATAGTAGATTGACTTCTACTGCCGATCTTGCTGTCGGAGTAGTACATCACTGACTACATGCTCTGACATTACCAGATAGAGATAGAGCTCTTCGTGCTTTGATAGGGTGGAGAGTAGGGGAGGCTGGTTTAGCTATTTTTTCAGATCTTCCAAGGCTTGATTACACTCCTGAGTCCAGCTGAATCGCTCTTGTTTTTTGACAAGCTAAAAGAATGGTCGGCACTTATTTGAAGATCGACTGATGAATCTATTGAGTGTTGCTGCCATGCCTATCAACTTTTGTACTTTTTTGGTATTCCTTGGAGCTTGGACATTCTGGATAGCACTGAACTGCTGTGGGTCCACCTCAATACCCCGGTGTGTAACCAAGAATCCCAGGAACTTTCCCGAGCTGACCCCGAACACATACTTGGAGGCATTAAGCCTCATTTTGTACTACTTCAGGATATTGAATATCATTGCCAGGTTATCCAAATGGTGAACGTCGAGCTTATTCTTGAACACCATGTCATCGATATAAATTTCTACGGCGATACCAATATAATCTATGAACATTTTGGTGACTAGACGCTGATAGGTAGCACCGACGTTCTTGAGTCCAAATGGCATTACCTTGTAGTAGAAAATGCCCCTTGGAGTTATGAAGGCGGTCTTCTCCTGGTCGTCTTCATGGAGTGGGATCTGGTGATACCTATGATAAGCAACCGGGAAGCTCATTCTTTCAAAACCAGCTGTTGCATCTACTAGTTGGTTAATTTTGGGCAGAGGGAAAGGGTCCTTGGGCATGCCTGGTTTAGATCAGTGAAGTCAACACATACCCTCCATTTTTTTGTCTTTCTTTTTCACAACCGTGTTTGATAGCCAACGTGAGTAGTGGACTTCTCTAATCGCACTAACATCAAAGAGCCTTTTTACTTCTTACGACAACATCCACATATTGCGTGGCTGCTCTCCTGCCCTTCTGAACCATAAGTCGGCATTGTGGGTCTACGCTTAATCTGTGGCAAGCAGCCTTTGAGTCGATCCCCAGCATGTCATAAGGAGTCTAAGCGAAGATCTCCATATAACTTGTCAAAAGCTCAATTAGGGAATTTTCTTCAGTCTCGGATAAGAATGCACTGACCACAAAGTACTTATCCTTTTGCTGATTTATGTGGATTTTCTTCAAGTCATCGACGGCTTTCTTCTCTAGTGTATGCCCAACGTCATCAATCGTGGGTGTATCCTCGAGAAGCTCCATCATCTATATTTTGTCAGCTTTCGCCTTGGTCACATATGTTGTAAGAAAGTATTGCTTAGTGGCCACTTGGTGCCCTCGTATCTTTTATACCCCCTCTGGGGTCAGGAATCGAACTAGCTAGTGGTAGGAGGATGGGATAGCCTTCATGAGATGCAACCACGTTTGGCCCATAATTACATTATATGAGGATGACACGTTGACCACCAGGAATTTCGTCTATAGAGTAATTTCGCATGCTGTTACAGGAATAGTTACCTTTTGAAGTGGCCAGACTAGGTCGAAACTAAACCCAATCAATGGATTGAGCGAGGGCTGGAGGTCAGCATCCTTTAGCTCTAACTTCTTGAATAGGTCGTAGTATATAACCTCGGAGGAACTCCACTGATCAATGACCAGCCTCTTCATGTCACAACCTACCATTCACAGAGTCACGACCAATGCGTCATTGTGGGTAAAAAAAAAAAAAAAAAAAAAACATAAAAAAAAAAAAAAAAACAAAAAAAAACTAAAAAAAAAAAAATAAAAAAAAAAAACAAAAAAAAACAAAAAAAAAAAAAAAAAAAAACGAGTTTAAACTCCCACGAGATCTCCATCAGTAAAAGTTATGGCTATGGTATCACTGCCAACCTTGACTTTATTGGGTGGAGGGCCTATCTGCATCACCTCCCTTAAGTACATGGCTTTTTGTATGTCAGCCCGATATCTATATTAGTCCACAGCTTCTAATTCTGCCGATCCATACAGCACATTGATCACCCGGACCGGTTTTGTTCTATCTTCTTTCTACCGGGGGGGGGGGGGCTCCAGCCTTAGCTGCTTGGCCTCCCGTTTTGTCTTTTCTCTGTCAATATAGTAATCAAGATGACCAACCTTCACCAGATCTTCCATGTGGTTTTTGAGATGTCGGCAATTCTCCATTTGCTGCCTCTTCTCCTTGTGATAGGAGTAAAACTTCATTTGGTCTCGGGTTGCAGGGTCTTCTCCCAACTTCAGGGGCCATTTAAAGAATGGCTTGTCACGAATTTGGGGCAAGATTTTGTAGATGGGATCCTTGAAGACTGTGTAGACCCCATCATTTGCCTTCCTACCCTAGTTGTTGTTGTCTTTTCGGCAAGGATTTTTGGCATCTCTTTTATTTTTCCTTTCGGCAACTACGCTGACCTTTTCCTAAATCGGTTGTGGCACATCTTCGTCTAACCGAGCAATATCGTTCAATTCTGGACATCAAATCCTATACGGTGAGGGCAGGCTTCTTAATTAAGGATTGCCACAAGCGGTGCTCCCTGGACAAGTCGATCTTGAATTGGGTCATAGCCAGCTGCTCGCTGCATTCGTCGGTCTTATTGTAGGCCTCCCAGTAGTGCCTTGCGTATGCTAGCAATCCTTCTTTCTCACCCTTCTGTAAGGTTAGTAGGAAATCTTCCTTAGGTTGCATGCTGTTGGCTATGAAGTATGTAGTAAAGAGCTCGGTAAGTTGCCTCCAGTTTGACACTAAATTGGACGGCAATTTGTCGAACCAACGTAAGGCTACGTCCCTTAAGCTAGAGGGAAAGATTCGATACATCAATGATTGGTCTCCACTCCATAACGCCATCATTTGCTTGTAATGCCGAATAGGACTGACTGGGTCAGCCTTTCCGTCATATGGAGTGAACTTTCGAGGAGGTTGGTGGGACTCAATTTCTTCTGTGAACAGTGTGGATGCAATCTACTCCAAGGTCTTTTTTATCAGGTCATGGGTTGTGCGGTCTTTGGAATGCTGCTTCTTATCCTCCAGCTTTTCATTAAACCACTTTTCCTAGTCTTTCTGTTGCCGACCAGCCTCTGTCCGAGGCTCGTTCTGCAGAGTCTGGCTCCTTCTACGGTGCTGATCTGCTCGTATGTCCTCGCAGCTTCTGGTGCTAGAGGTGTAACTTCCTCTTATTTGTGCCGTTGGAACATCTCTGCTTCTGGTGTCTTGATTTTTTGCAATCCTTTCATGGTTTGGGGACCCTTCCCTGCCACGCTTATCTCTTCTGGAGATTGCCTCCCTCATGGCCCGAACCTGAGAGGTGAGGTAGGTAATCCCTTCGTTGCCCCACCAAAGCTTTCTTTTAGCAGAACGGAGCGTATGGTCGCTTAGGATGCGTCCACTGGAGGGCGAAGGGGCAAGGTCCCGATGGTGGTTTCTGGAGGTTTGGCCCCCTGACGTAATCTGGGTCTCTTTGTAATCTGTCTCGTGCTTCGTGGTGGCTCCCAGTAGGGGCTCGAATTTTCGACCTCATCATTCGACCTCAGCGGCGATCTATTGGATTAGATTGGCAGTATAGCGAATAGGTGTGATCTTTGCTAAAGGAAGCCTCATTTCCTCGCTCATTGTGGTTTTCTCCTTTTCCCCTTTGGGCATTTGTACTCATGGTTATCATGACCTTCTCACAGACGGCGCCAATTGTAAGTTGGATTTTTGGGAAGGCCTGACCAATCTCTTGAACCAATATCAATGAACCTAAACTGGCCGTAAAAAGGACAAAGAAGTTAGAATGGGTTCACCCTCTTTGGCCTGATCACACTTTGACGATTAAGTTAGCAATCTTAATCGAGAATTGAATAAATAAAGACAGTGTATACTTCAAATTAATTGTCCATACCTTGCTCCTAGAGGCTTCAGTATTTATAGTGTATTCGTTGGAGTGTTTAGCCTTAGGTTTACTAGCAGGTGACTTGCTCCCGCCACGCTCACCGCGATGGAGGTGCTTGTAGTTTAAGTGGGGGTACTCCCACTATTGTGTTCTTCCATGAGACTCGTGCCAATCTAGCAATAGAAACGAGTAAGGTTTAGAAACCTATGCAAATTGAAATTGCAAACCAATAGTGGAATCGATACCTATGGTAACTAAAATTTAACCAAAAATCTTTTGGTATTTGAAGAGTTGTTTTGCTATTAACTAGGCAAACAATTGAATTGAAATTAAACCCAACAACTTGATTCTAGCTAAAGCAATTGGACAATCATGAAAATTCTACTACAACAATCACAATTATGACTAAATTAATTCTTGACTTAATCGAAATTCCAAATGACAATAAGTAAGGATTTAACTTGATTAAAATAGGGGTTTGGGTTCCAATGTTCCAATCTACCAATTTTAGCACAGAATTTGAAATGAGGAGTTTGGGTTAACTCAAATCAAGAACCGTCCAAAGGCCCTTGATTCGGAAAATTTAGCTCTGAAGATTTAGTGATCTCTAATTATTTTGGAATTAAGTTTATCACAATTCATGGGTTATTTAGAAATAAATCACATGTTACTAACTATGATTATAGATCTAAGATTTCTACAACAATTAGTTCTAATATAATTAGAGATAAAGATGCAAAAATAGATATTCAACAAGATTTAGGACTCCCCTTTCATTTCCAATGCTTTCCTTGGTGGATCTTCAAATTTGTCCCCAAACAATGAGCTTAGCTTGAAGATTCCATGGTTGAAAGCTTCCCAAGATATAGAGACAACATTTTTGGCTTGAAATCAAAAGTGTATATATATTGAACTATAGAAAATGTGAAGAATTACACATAAACAATACTAGAAATCTAACTAAACACTCCCCAAAGCCCTAAATATAACAATGTAAAGTAAATCTAAGCAAAATACATGTTTTTCCTCTATTCTCCCTTTCTACCCACAGCAGAAACCCTAAAAAAATACATAATACAACTTTTTTTTCGACTGCTGGGTTGTAGGGCAAATCTGCGCTCACCGTCCGAAGTGCATCTTAAGGCTGTCTGAATGGCGTCCGGACGCATCGTCCGGACGGTGGCATAACCGTTCAGACAGTTATTTCACCTTTCGGACGGTCTTCAGACGTAGAATCTCGGCTCTGTATTTCTTCGAACGAAAAAAGACGACTCTTTGATAGCTTAGAACAGGAAAAATGGACTCTGGAACGGTTTTGGATGGGAAAAATTGACTCTGGAACTCCGATCTTCGTCGTAGCATCCGAACGGTAATTCGCTCGTCTGAACGGACCGTTCGAACGGTGGGAGCGTCCGAACGGTCAATTATACATTCGAACGCACCGTCCGAACGGTCCGTCTGGACGGACTTCTTATTTTTAGGCCCTTTTTCACCATTTTATCACAAAAAACCTACAATACACATGAAAAACGACTTTAAATCAATTTATTGCTAAAAAAACCTATTCTAATACCCATATGGAGGCTAACAAACACTTAATTAGGGGACAAAGATTGCACTTTTAGAGTTGAATCAGCAGGTTATCATGACCTGGTGCGTAGACCTCATCATTCGTCCCGATTGACTGGATTTAGACCTTGCTTTATCGTCGTGCCAGAATCCGATTGATCGGACAGGAATATCGACGTTGCGTGAAAAGTAGCTAGTGTATCAAATGCGGGTCAACTCTGTATTAAATACCCTAATATCGCTAGCGGTTTGGGCTAGCTGACCCTAGGCCTGGGCATAAGTCGGCGACTTGGGCCTGGTGATATTACCTATTCTTTTGGGCTATGACTTCGTTTCTCTTTTATTGGGCCTATTCGGATGAATTGGGCTTCGAATATTTTAACCCACAATTATTTATAGTTTTTCTTTTAAAGAGTTTATGAAAAATATTTTTATGATTTATGACACATCCGCTAACAACTTGATATTTGCTTTTCCAAGACCAAGGAATTTCCAAATCTCAAATAAATTGGCAACACAAAACCTTTACGTGACAACAATTTAACACCCACATTTTTGTCACGCAAGATTGCAATTTCCATTAGTCACAAAAAATCAAGGGGTCATCATCACATCTTACTCTCTCAATCTCGTTAATTACTTTCTTGAATTTATTTTCACGATTTACAAAACTAGTTACAAGAATTTAGAGAGAAAAAAAATATAAAATTATATTGTATGTTTGATTGTTAAAAAAATAAATTATAAAAATTTAAATTTTTTTATTTTTTATTTTTTATTTTTTTGTTTCGAAACTTAAATTTATCTTAAAAAAATCAAAGAAACATGAATATGTAATTAAAAAAAGAGAGAATAAAATGAAACTAAATTCTAAACACAATATAAAATTCTATTTATTGTGTGAATTAAAGATAGTTGGTCAAAAAAAAATGTTAGGAATAAATTGATCTTGAAGTTTCCCGCATAACACGAGGGCTAGTTAATGACTGGGCCAACCCTATAAAATGACAAATTAGGTTCTTTACATAAATTATTGATATGCTGTCACTGCCTACGTCATAATCTCTTCTAGACTTTGAGAAGGAAGGAACGGTCAGCGCCATGGGAGCCGGACATGGTGCCTATTGCCCAAATCCCATTTCGTATATTCAACTTCGTAATAAAATTCGCACTAAAAAGTTGCACACACATACAAAAAAAAGCATACTTATCAAATTTTATCATGAATCACTTACTGTTTTAAATTTTTTTTTTTCATTTACAATAAACTAACGTTGCTCATCTAATAAAATGTGACACTATTTGACTAATAGTTTTTTCCCCCTTGCCTTTGCATGAAAGAGTATAGTTTCCTCTTATTCAATAAATATGAAAAAAGGGTCATCATCTCATCAAGGAAATAGGTTTCTTTAGGAGAGTCACACCGGTCACGGCATAACTCACCACCTCTGGTAAATTTTAACAAATTAAAAGCCAAGTTAGGTAATATTATACAATCATAAAATTCATGTTAAATTTTTGTACAAAGTATAGAGATGAATTAGTCTTCCCTTTAAAACAACCCACACATCATAATAACAATGAGTGACTGGATTTCGTGCTAAGTAAAAAGTTTCAAGTATGATTCTTTTCGACGCACCCTTGTCACCATATTCTTATTTATATAATACATAAAATCTAAATAATTTGTGTAGATGTGATATTGCACTAGCTCAAAAGTGTAGCATAAAAAAATATCCATTATAATTGCTCTTGATTACAAAAATATCATTTGCACATTATATTAGTTTTATTTTTTTATGTAATTTTTTTAATTTTTAAATATTATTATGACTAATTTAGTTTTCAATTTTTAAAAGAAAAAAAAATTTCTCCTACTAAGTATACAAGGTAGTATATTAAGTTACCACGTATTTAAATTATATTAATAATTTAATTAAATTATTTTTAAATTTTAAATACTATTTATAAAATTGTTATATTGTAAAAGATACATAATAAAAAATATAAATATAAATAGGTAGTTGAGGAAATTCATGACTTTTTAAAATATGCTTGTTCACATTGCACGCGTCTTGAATTCGCGTCATTCTTCTAGTGACTCACCGTACGCATTTCGTCATTGTCGACGTACTACCTGATAGATAGCTACATAATACACACCCCACATGTTCAGAAATCCACAAAAACACATCAATCCAATTGCACGCGTCTTTGATTCGCGTCATTGTCGACGTACTACCTGATAGCTGGCTACATAATACACACCCCCATGTTCAGAAAGCAAAATACTATTCTTTCAAAATTTGCTCATCCCAATTGCTCATTGCCAATCACTGAACCATACATGGAGTCTACTTTGCTATATGCATCTCTCTCTTTTCTCTTTCTCGTTGTTGCTTTCAAGTTCTTGACACAAGCAATAGCACAGCGTCGCCGGAAACTCCCACCGAGCCCTCCGGCTCTTCCGGTCATAGGCAACCTCCATCTCCTGAAACCACCTCTGCATCGAACTTTCTATGGACTATCTCAAAAGCTCGGACCGGTCTTCTCCATCCGGTTCGGGTCGCGCCTCGTGGTGGTCGTGTCCTCGCCGTCGGCCGTGGAGGAATGCTTCACCAAGAACGACATCGTGTTAGCCAACCGTCCTCGGTTCGTAGCCGGCAAGTACATCGGCTACAACTATAGCACCGTTGTTGCGTCCCCCTACGGCGACCACTGGCGCAACCTCCGCCGCCTCATGGCGCTGGAAATATTCTCGACCAGTCGGCTCAACACGTTCTTATCTGTTCGGCGCGAGGAAATCAAGCTCTTGCTCCTCAGTTTACACAAAAAATCGTCCCATGATTTTGCGAAAGTCGAGATGAAATCGAAGCTCTCCGAGCTGACTTTTAACATCATCATGAGAATGATTGCCGGAAAGCGATATTACGGCGAGGGCTTGGCGAACCACGAGGAGGCCAAGCAGTTTCGGGAGCTCGTGACCGAGACATTCGAATATGGAGGTGCGTCGAATCCTAGTGATTACTTACCCGTTTTACGGTGGATTGATTATCAAAATTATGAGAAGAATTTGGGGAGTATTCATAAAAAGATGGACGTGTTGCTGCAAGGTCTGATAGATGAGCACCGTCGTGATAAGAGTAAGAATTCTATGATCGACCATTTGCTTTCCTTGCAAGAATCACAGCCAGAATACTATACAGATGGAATCATCAGAGGGCTTATCTTGGTAAGTAGGGTCTCCTCCCTCTCCCCTTTCTCTCCCTAGACTTGCATCTCGTGAGTCATGACTACCTAAGTAGTCCAAAAGTCCGCATAAAGATAAAAAAGTATTTTGACCATTAAAAATAGGACATATGATCTAGGGCCCACAGATATATACATATTAAAAAAATAATATTCTTCCAGTATTACGGTAGTTTTGATACACTTGCAGTGGAGTGCCAACAACCTAACTTCGTTCATATAAAAGTTGGCTGCTTAAATTGTATTCTAGTTTCAGTATTCTTATCTTTGATCGGACCGGAAAGGTGAGGTGATGATAGATCTAATGGCCCGTCCAAATTTATCGTCATTTATAGGAGTTAGAATTTTTTTAGCCCGATTAAATTAATAAATAAACTTAAAAATTATGTTTGGTCTAAAATATATATAAAATAAGATGTTTTTATATTTTAATATATTGATGTATTTAGATTTGATATTATTTATCATTCTTTTTGAAAAAAATATTTTTTAAGCTAAATGAACAGATTTGACAATTTGGTTTTCTATTTTAGATGAGCTTGAGAATTAGTTTTAGATAATTTTTTTTAATGTTGGCTTAGTTTAAGCCCGACTAATGGCCATTCTTACTGAAAAGTGAATTGATCAAGGTGCTTACACACCGACCAACAACTAAACCCAAAAAAAAGAAAGGGTAAGAAGGGTGAATTGATACTAACCACTTTAATTAGCCCCACTAATTACAGAAGGTCCAACCCAGCATCAATTGGGTCACTTTAACCGGGACCCATTAACAACAGCAGGCCCAATTAAAATGGGTAGCCTCACAGCCACAAGTGATTTTAAATGGTGACGTTGCTCAAACGCTATGGAAAATGAAATGTATATTATTTTAAGGTTAATTTGTCAATTATATAATGTCCAGGTCACTTTAATGTTAATTTGTGCGTTATATAATGTCCAGGTCATGATACTTGCGGGCACAGACACGTCAGCAGTGACAATGGAATGGGCGATGTCTCTTCTGGTGAACCACCCAGAGGTTTTGAAGAAGGCTAGAGCCGAGTTGGACGCTCATGTGGGCCAAGACCGCTTGATTGATGAATCCGACCTCTCCAAGCTGCATTACCTTCAAGCTATCATCTCCGAAACCTTCCGGCTGTGCCCGGCAGCACCACTTTTGGTACCACACATGGCAGCCAACGACTGCACAATTGGAGGATTCGATGTGCCACGTGACACAATCGTGTTGGTCAATGCATGGGCCATTCACAGGGACCCGGAGATTTGGGATGATCCTACAAGCTTTAAGCCCGAGAGGTTTGAAGGTGGGGAAGTGGAAGGACACAAGTTAATGCCATTTGGGATTGGAAGGAGAGCCTGTCCGGGGGCCGGGCTGGCCCAACGTGTTGTGGGTTTGGGCCTTGGGTCGTTGATTCAGTGCTTCGAGTGGGAGAGGGTAAGTGAGAAGGCTGTTGATCTCACTGAAGGGAAAGGGCTAACCATGCCCAAACTCGAGCCATTGGAAGCCATGTGTAAAGCACGCTATATCATGAACAAGGTTCTCTCTGAAGCTGCAAACGATGCTTGACCAGTTTCTGTAAAATATTTTCGGTAGCTTCTCCAGTGTTTTAGCACCTTTATGAGTGAGTTAGCGCATTCTACTGTTTTCGTATTATTTTTTTGCTTCATCATAATTATAATGTACCCTAAAATAAATAGCAATTGTCCAAGTGGCTTTGTTATGATTCCTAGTCAATCCAAAGAATTCAGAAGTTGAATTAAGAGGTGTTTGAATTATGGGTTAAATAAGTATAAACTTTTTAAAAGGCTTTTTTCAAAAGTTAATTTTTTAAAATTTTTAAACTAGTTTTAAAAATAAATTTTTTTAAACAAAAAACCAAATATAATTTAAAAAAAAACCCGGTTTACATACAACCATGAGAAGCTAAACAATAATATGAACAAGAACAATGTCAAACTCGGTGCTTTGACATATATTAAAGTAAATACACTACCAAATTTCTTTTTATTTCCACCAAACTCATCCTTATCTGTTACCTCCACTTAGATCCCAATAATACACTCACTATAATAACATTCCGAGTCGGGGACAACTGCCTTTTTTACGGTCTCTGCCGTTCTAACAACTCTCGCTCCGATTGGGCTTTGCAGAGACATAGATGACCTGATAAAAAAAAAAACATATATAATACGAAGAAATTATATACCAATAGACCCAACAACACAGAGAGGCCTCTCTACGATTGTAGATCAACTCGTAAATCTAATGATTACCTGATCGTCTTCAATGCTGGGAATCCAGTCATTCGTTGCAGGGTTGGTTCTGAACATCGTCTTTCTGTGTCCTCCGTTTTCATGGCCAATCTGCAGCTGCAGATCATACCCATCTCGATCTCCTTCGCTACCCACCTTTATAAACCCACTCCCAGTCTGTTTAATTTGACAAACCACCGCCGAACATACATAAAAACACGTACGTATAGATATAAACAGAGAGAATTAGAGAAAATTAAACAGAGCAGATACTTTGTAGTGTAGTTTGTCGACTGAATCCAATTGCTTGTAGTATTGGGTCTCCACAAACTCGTCTTGGACAATATTGGAAACTGAAAATATGGTCTGTAAACAAACAAAAATCATAATACATATTAGAATGCGAAACAGGCGAAAAAAAAGAAAAGATAAAAAGATAAAAAGAGTAGGAAACACGGACTTGAGATTGGGATTGAAGAGATCGAAGCTTTTCGAACTCAGGAACTGGAATATTTTCGTTGGAAAGAGGGGTTGGTGAAGTGGTTGAATCGGATTCGCTTCGGTTGGGTTTGGTTGGTCGCTTTGGGGCCATGGAATCGAACTGGGCTCTGACCTGGTTGGCGATTCTCGTCTGTTCATCTGCGTCCAATACCTCGTCGCTTCGGCTAGGTTTCGTCGCCGTCCGCCGTCCCATCATGGTGTTGGTATATATGACTTACGAGTTAGACTATCCTTTGCTAGTAAAGCCTGCACAATGTAACGAAGTTTGATTCAGAAGACTCATCTAGCATCCTTCTTATATGCCAGAGAGAAAGGCCCCGTTACGCAGCTGAATGAGACTATTCTCGAACTTCCTTGGAGAAAAAGGAAAACTAGGGGCCGCGTGAAACCACTTGCGGAAAACTTGTTACTTTTCACCAGTTGGGCTCCACGGGGCCTGTGTACAACTAGCACTTTTCGTAAAAGCTGGCCCTAGGGCCTGGGCCCTCCTAGAGAGCTGCTAAAGCAATATTGCCCGGGCAATTTTGATCAACCTTACATTGCTTCTCTCCCACCACAACTGTAGACTAATGTCAAGTTTGGTATAATTTTTTAAAACTTTTTTATTTTATTTTTTTGATTTATAAATAAAAAAATTTAATTTTTTTTTACTTTTTTATTTTTATAAGCTAAAGATAAAGCAAAAAAATAAAAAAACTAAAAACACTTGATTTTTTTACTTATAAACTAAAAAAGTTAAGCTAAAAAACTCTACCAAACGAGCCCTAACCATTTGAGCATTTGGTCTACCTCAATCATTGAGGTGCTTTGGACCCACTCTAGTTTCTTCTCATTTCCTCTATTGTTTTTTTTGACAAAAATAAGAAAGAGAAAAAATTGTGGACAAACAGTTTGCGTATGCATCAAAACATCAAAGCTAAATTTATTTGACATACACCCCGTTTGGTTATGGGATTCCGATTATTGTTTTCTATAATTTGTCGATATTGCATTTAGCAAATTGGTTTTGAAAGCTCTTATGGTTGAAACTGCATTTGATAAATTGATTTCGAAATTTGTTTTTGTGATATTTTTTTGAAAACATTCCTTTTTCCTCCCTAACTGTTTTCATACAAAAACAAGAGTTATGTGAGGGCAATGGAATTTTTTATTATTTTTTTGGTTTTTGAAAACCCAAAAACGATAAGTTCTCATTTTTTTTTATATCATTTATTTTAAGAATATGAAAAACGAAAACAAAGATAAAAACAGAACTATAAACCAAACTGCTCCAGTGTTTAGTTTTTATTTTGAAAAATGTTTTGTGTTATCAAAAACATAAAAAAAAAAAAGAAGTAAAACTGAAATGAAAATTTTGATTGGCATGCTATTTTTTAAAATTGTTTTCAATATACACCCCATTTTAACCATTCAGTACACTATCTGATAATAAAAATTATAGCCATTGCCCCTTGTCTACCCTCTAGACCATCACAACCATCATATCCACTACCACCTTTATCGTTATACCAATCTACCAGGGTAATTTCACTTACATTACGAAGCATAAAAAAGAAAAAGTGGTAATTTCACTAACCACTACAAAAGTAAGCCAACTACCAAGTTACCCATTACCATGAACCACAATATCTCTTTAAATTCACAATCCCTTTAGATCCATAGTTGCTATAATCTATATTATATATTATACTAATGGGTTGCTGGATTTTTTATGTTGAAAAGTTCAATTTAATTTTCTTGTTTTTTTTTAAAATTTAAATTACTAATATTACATGTGTCATCGTAGTATTGGTCTAAGTATAAAATATAAAACCTTTTACTTTCTATTATTGATTAATAATTACATTGAAAAGTTTTACTTGAAATCAAATACATTATATTTGTTATTTTAAATGTCCTTTAATTCCACTCTTACAATTTTAGAAAGTTCTTCATTAAATTCAAAATTTTATTAAGTACTCCCATAAATATCCAATTTGGTTGGTCAAAAATTTAACTTATTCTTTTAAATATATGATTGGTAAAAAATTTAAAAGAATTATTTAAAATGAAATAAAAATAAACCCTACAATTTTATTCTTGAATCTGAATGTCTTATATCCTTGGATTTCGTATGCTTAACTATACGGTTCCAATTTTGGTTGATAAAAAAACCCTAAAGCAGTCATAAATAGAAAAAAAAAAACCTTAAAGTTTCTTTCTCCAATTTTACATCTATGATCAATTATCATAATCATTTATTTATGTTATAGATTATAGTAATTGATTATGATGTTTTTAAAGTTAAAAGTCATGATCCAACTTTTTTAATTTATATATATGTAACTTGATATTATTGGTCATTTCCAACTTATTGGATTTAGTTTAAATTTATTTTTAATTTGACTCTTCATCAATATTATAAGTTTAAAATTCCTTCCAGTATGCTCCTTCAAATTCTTTAATGAATATAAAAGTAATTTTAAATTTCTATAGTAGGAAGTTCTCATGTCAAAAAATTATTAATCCTATGTCACTTATTTATTACTTAAAAATCTCTTATTATTGATCAATTTGTCATTTGGCTATAAATACTCATCAATCACATCTTTTCAAATATGTTTAAAAATTATAAACAAAAATAATTCAAAATTTTGGAAAGCCCTAATGAAACTTAAGTTATTATATTTATTCTTTTTTGCATTAAAGAATAATTCATATATTTTTCAAGTATTTGAGAAATTTCTTATTATTTAACAATGATTAAGTTGTCTAGCCTTAGTAATTCAAATGAATCCATAAGCAAATTTTCCAATTATACCTAGGTTACTATGAACTCATTTTTAATTATTTTAATATCTGCATAATATTCTACTACATGGCTAGATTATTATTTTTAGATCGAGTCAAATTGATCAACAGATATTTATCACCCATAATTTATCAAGCCCATATGAAGCTTAATTTTTATGTATTTTTGTTTTACATAATATAGAATTAATATTGAGTTAGATGTTTAGCTCTATTAGTTTAGTCAAATCTATAAGTATTCTAATTATATTAGACCATTAATAATAAGTCACATCTCTAACTATATTCTCAATAAATTTTTAGCTTTAAGCGATAATGATAGTTTATTATTTAATAAAACTCATATTAATTTTGTAAAATTTAAGGATATAAAATTAATTCTTTTGTTTTTATCAAAAAAATTATTTTTTAAAATTTATTCTCTACGTCCCTGTGCATAACACGGACTCAATGCTAGTTATTAATTAACTCACAATCCCCATCAGCAGCTATCATACTTGTTACCAACACTACAATCATTATTGCTGTTGAATTTATTTACTAATTATATATCATTCAAACTTTTGACTGACGACTCTCTTCAAATTACGCAGACCTATTTTTTATGTGAATCAAGTAAACTCTATGCATTGTGTAAATGATAGCCAACTACAAGTAGCTTGGAGAAAGATTTTATTTATCATCTCATGTGCTTATAATAATTCAACCATCATTTTTAGCAAACGAAAATTACATCATAGTTTGAAATTCATCACCACTAGTTACAACATGATTTAGAGGTTACAGAATGAAAGCCCATCAACAATTATTCTCTTATTCTATCCTTATATAGAATTGATTCTTATTCTCTTTAAATCCGGTGTTTGAATTTTTTTCTCCCCCTCAATTATATTTATGTTATTTGTGGTAATGAAGTTGAACTTGAGATGATATTTAAGTACTAACGTCTATTTTCCCTCGGGTACGGTCTCGTCCGCTACATAGAATCATTTATACGAAACTAGATACATGATGTTATTAATTGTGTGCGTACTAATGTGATTCTTTATATAGACATTTAGAATGTAAAGTTAAACAAATTATAAAAATGTAAAAAGTAAACTTACAAAAAGTAGAATTTTTCTAATTGTAGAATGATGAAGACTAACATTAGAAAATACGTACTTAAAACAAAATTTGCTCTCAAAATAGTATTTATAGTTGATTGAACGTCTCAGAATACAATGATATAGTCACACACAATAACAGCAGTACAATATGTATGCGCCAACCAAAACTATGATTGTTTCTCTCTCAATGCAACAAAACCTTCTCTGAAGGATTGAATCAAAACTTAATTAATGAAATACAGTAATGAATAGTATTTTTAGACATTTAGGTGTTTATTCGAAATCATCATAAACATTCTATTCAAAATAGCATGAATCAACATTCATAATTCTATGCTCTGTTGAGAAAAGTCACTAGTCAAATCGTACTCCATACCACCTGTCACAACTATTTAATTTTAATTTAAATTTAAATTTTGTATAACAATATACATTAATACCGCATTTAGTTACGTCGGACACTTTATAATCAATTTCTTATTCACTACTAATTTAAGCAAATAACTACATTAATACCGCATTTAGTTATGTCGGACGCTTAAGAACCACTTGCCATCGTAGTTGCAAAAGAAAGGGCGGTTCATCCGAGTATAATGCTCCGGCACTGCTCATAATCCAGATTCATCAGGGTCCACCACAGAATCAGAGTCAACCTTCGAATGCCTTTAACTACTATAATTCAAAGTGAATACAACAATGACTCTACTAAGTGAAAAATATTGCAATGGTAAAATAGTACTGAGTACTCGACTGTAATTGTTATTAAATAGTGATTTATGATATGTGAATATATTAAAAACTTGAGTTTAGAGAGTAGTAGAGAGACTTTTAAAGAAATATTTTATCAAATTTTGCTAAGTAGTATTTTTTCTTAAAATCTCTTAACTATTCTACAAACTTAGATTGTTGATGTATTCATACATTACGTGTTACCACTTAATAGGAATTATCGTCGAGTACTCAGTATTACCTAACCACTAAATATTTTTTTTAGCATGTAATGGACTGGACTTGATCATATCAACATCACACTTTGACATTTACAGTTCGTTTGAAACTTGAATTTTTGAAAAAAAAAAAAAACGCAAAACAAAAGAAAAATGTAAAAAAAAAATAAACAAAAATATTTTTTATTTTTGTACTATTTTTATTCACCTTTTCGTTAAATTTTTTTTTTCTTACCGAAAATTTTGATTCTAAGCGAAGCATTAGGAATTCAAACTGGAAGGTAAAAAGAGATATGACTTGAAAATTCAGTTCTCTTGTACTCATCCAATTAACAGATCAACACCCACAAGCCTCCTTGCCTTTGTCCACCCATAAGCTCGAATGTCCTCTCAGAAACCTTCAAATCTGAATTTTGACATTCTAATGCAATCTGATCTTCTCATAACTATGAGCCAAAGAAAATACATCCCAGCTCTCCGTGAGACATTCTAATAATCTCTGCTTACCCTGGACAAACCAGGAGCTTTATGTAGAAATCAGATGCTGAATGGACAACATGGACATTGTGGGAAGTTAGAATTCGATGCAAACAAACGGAAGAAAGGAAAGAAAATGAATTGGTAGTATGTTTTACCAACGCCATTCAAGAATCTAACAGTAGGGTAAAACAGTCCAATAAGCCAAGTTCTAAGAAACCATGCTGATTTTTTCTGGCTATTGGACCTTCGATGGAGGATAATGGCCTTTTAGACTAGTCTTCCTTTACTTTCCACTCATTGTTTTCTGACATTGACAGGTTCAGATTCATACTCAGAAGATAACAAATACAACTTGACTTCAAGTCAATGGCCTCACTTGCAACTTCTATAAGTTTGATCTAGCATGTAGCTCACTATTATCTAGTTTATTGTATCCACACATGCAGATCATCTTCACTGGCAGTGAAAAAATGGTGCAATTCCCACCAATTTCCATGGAAAAGCTTCACTGGTACAAGATGCTTTTCTCAAGCTTTCTTATTCTCCTGCTTTCACCTCTTCAGCTTCCTTGTTCTTCAGCTTATGATACTCCAAAGCAGTACCTCATCAATTGTGGGTCGGAGTTCAACAGTGAGTTCCATGGCCAGATCTTTGTCGTAGACAAGAATTCTGGTGGCAGCACTGACAGTGACAACAGCCCCACAACAAATCCACCTCTCTATCGAACAGCTAGAATTTTCAAACGACCATCTTCGTACAAGTTTCAGATTGACAAGAATGGCACTTATCTGGTACGCCTCCATTTCCACGCCTTCTTGTCGCGTAATAATCTTGCTGCTGCTCGGTTCAATGTCTCAGCTTCTGGGTTTTCACTGTTATCGAATTTCAGAGTCGAAAACAGTAGCAGTTTTGTGATCAAGGAATTCTTAATCACTGTCAATGAAAAAGAGTTCCAGTTATGTTTTATACCGTGCAGAGAAACTTCTTTGGCTTTTGTGAATGCCTTGGAAGTCTTCCTAACCCCTGGCCCTGAACGCTTCATCCCTGATGAGGCAACTTACATTTCTCCTGCAGGAGAAAGCAACCTTAGTTACAGCAGGTTGGTCCCCAAGGTCCTGCAAACTACTCATAGGATCAATGTCGGAGGTGAAATGATTGATTTTGACTCTCTGGGGAGAAATTGGAAACCAGATGATGCTTATCTACTTAATCAGAATTCTGTGACAAACACAAAATCTTATTCTGATAATCTTCACTACCAGGATGGGAATTCAACCAAAAATATTGCCCCAGATCTTGTTTACATGACTGCCAGATTAATAAACTCAAATTCATCCAACATAACTTGGCATTTTGATGTGAGTAAGAATGCCACATACCTTCTGAGGTTGCATTTCTGTGACATTGTTAGTATTTCACAAAATACTCTTGAATTCAATCTATCTATCTATAGCAAGTTCAGCATGACAATCAATCCCTATAACATAACTACCCAGTTGGCAGCTCCTTTTTGCTTAGATTTTGTGGTTGACTCTGATGAATCTGGATTTATGTACATCAGTGTAGTAGCACTACACTTGGATCAAACTCCCTTTCTGAATGGTCTGGAAATTATGGAATCAGTGAAGGAGGCAGAATTAGCGTGCAAGGAAGAAGAACCGAAAAATAATCATCTGTCTCTTGTAGTTGGTTTAACAGTTGGCGGTTTGGCCCTTATCGTCGTATTGGTGATGGTTTTGTTGGCTTTGAAATTCAGGAAAGTAACTACCTCGGATGTTCCTAGTCTCAACCTTGGGTTAAAGATACCACTTACTGAATTAAAGCGTGCAACTAATAACTTTGACGAGAGAAAGATGATTGGTGCAGGTGGATTTGGAAAAGTTTACAGAGGAACTCTCAGGAATGGCGTGGAAGTGGCTGCTAAACGAGGTGAACCAGAGCATGGCCAAGGCTTTTCAGAATTCCAGACAGAGATCACAATTTTGTCAAAAATTAGGCATCGCCATCTTGTTTCCTTGATTGGATTTTGTGATGAAAAGTCTGAGATGATACTTGTATATGAATTCATGGAGAATGGAACTCTGAGAGATCATCTATATGGTTGGAAGAAGAACTTCAAGAGATCACCTAAGCTCGATTATTTGTCCTGGAAGCAGAGGCTTGAGATTTGCGTTGGTTCAGCAGAAGGTCTTCATTACCTGCATACCAGTTCAGATGGGGGAATCATTCACCGGGACGTGAAGTCAACAAACATCTTGCTAGACAACCATTATGTGGCCAAAGTTGCTGATTTCGGTATATCAAGATCAGGTCATCTTGAGCAAACCTATGTCAGCACAGATGTAAAGGGTAGCATTGGTTATCTCGATCCAGAATACTTTAGAAGCCAACAGTTAACAAAAAAATCTGATGTTTACTCTTTTGGAGTGGTTCTTCTTGAAGTGCTATGTGCTAGACCAGCTATTAATTCTTCACTGCCACGTGAGCAAGCAAACTTAGCTGAATGGGCTATGTCTTTGCATAAGAGAGGGCAACTTGAAAAAACCATTGATCCAAGGATAGTGGGTGAAATCAATCCTAGTTCTTTGAGAAAATTTGGTGAAACAGTTGAAAAGTGTTTGAAGGAATGTGGAGCTGACAGGCCTATGATGGGTGATGTGTTGTGGGACTTAAAATATGCACTGGAGCTTCAGCAAACTGTTATCAACACAGAGCCACACGACGACAGTACAACAGATGCTTCATTGCAGTTGCCTGTGGTTGATATCCAGCGTTTGCCTTCTGGTGGCTTTTCAATCGAGAAAGATGATGCCATTATAGCAAGGGATGAGGGTTCAGATACAACTGCCAGTGAAGTGTTTTCCCAATTAAGGATCGACGAGCCTAGATAATCTTTATTGGCCTGAGGTACTGTTTTGTGGTTTTGCTCTCTTTAGCATTTCTCTACTGTTTAACATTGTTTGGCTTTCTTTGTTTTAGATTGGGTGGGCAATCATCTAGTTGTATTTTGATGTTTGCAATAAACCGGTCTAGTAGACCTTTTTTGGCTGCATTTTGTTTATATTGTTGGCAAGTTGCTTATGTTAGCGCAAAACATTAGCTAAATCAAAATTATTTTGAGTTGTTACGATAATTGGCGGCACTGATGTTGATGTCTTGATGAGCAGGTCAAGTTTATTTTTCATAAAGAAGGCAAAGCACTCTCTGGTTTTGGTTAATTTCTTGTAGCTTTATGGATGTTGTGCAATGCATTGTGTGGATTCCTCTTATCCACAATGGTTTTTGAAATCTATACAACAACTGAATCGCAGGCTTTCTTTCTTATAATAGACATTTGCTTCTAATGAAATCTTCCACATAAATCTGCTCCTGCTTCTCTCATTTAAGGCTGGTTGCTTCTGGTTTTTTTCCTAGTCCAACCTTTGCTGGAGTCTCTGCTATCTTCTCATCCCCTATGTACTAAAAGGCTCCTGCTAAAGATTACTCTGCCTAAATATGCATCAGACCTACAAAAATGCTATACACAAGGTGACATACACTTCATATTTATTGTTTGGAACTGATACCGTTGATTGTAGCATTTCATGAATTTCTAAGTGATTCAGAAATTTATTGTCCTCCTCACACGCTCATTTTGCTGGAATTTGAAATCTGCAACTTTTGATCTTATAGTTTCTTAGGCCTTGATTGTTTTAGGTTTCAGGTCTAGAGATTAGGTGGGATATACAACTACATTGTGATAAGGAAGATTGTCTCTTAGCATCAAGATTGAGGCTATGTTTGGATTTAGGATTTATTAAGAAAAAACAAAAGAAAAGAAAAGAAAAGAAAAGGAAAAAGAGAGAGAAAAAAAGAAGAAAACAGAAATTCTAAAATTTAACTTATTTCTTTTTTTGTATTTTTTGTCTTGCAACTAAATATAAGCTATAATTTTGTAAATTTTATCTTTTCTTCTTCCTCAATAAATTCAGAATCCAAATACAATGTGAATGCTAATATACTAGATATCACAACTACATTGTGATAAAGGAGGTTGTGGTGAGAATGTTCTCCCTTTCCCCATGAACCAGGGCTTTAATCTCCTCCAACCCAATTTAAGCCCCTCCACCCAAGTTGATACTGTACTTGTCACTACTTAAATGGCAGTTAGTGTGGAATCATTGTCCTCTAAGGGACCCCTGGTATGTTTGATATTCCCTTCCAAAAACAATAGAACACTCGAATGCTTCTGGCAGTTTCTGAACATTATAGATGTCCCTGGATATTCATGATAATCTACTTGGCCTACAGCTTTCTGATTTACTCACCGCAACATCGACATGAACAACATTTTGAGGGGTCCCAAACCTGTCCATTAGTGATACTGGCATTATTGGGTCTGATGGCCTTGGCAATTAGAGTGTTGTCGTGATCATCCTTTGCTTTGGTAAATATTGATAAGCTTCATTTTTTATGGCGCACAACACACAAAGTTGCTAGATTATTACAAATTAATCTTTGTAATAATTAATTTTTGTCATGGTGTGTGTGCAGTGACAGGTGAGAATTGAGATAATTTTATTCATATAAAAGTGAATGTATTATTTGTCTTGTTATGAATATTATTGTTGATGGTAGGTGTCGGGGAACAGTCCACGGCCCAACCCAACGGGTGAGGCCCAATTTACACGAATTAAAGTTGGGCTGCTTGACGGCCCAAATCAGAGTTAAGGGACGGTCCGGTCCGGTCCAAGCCGCCATCCTCCTTCCCGCCATGACCCAAACTGCTAGCGGTTTTTGAGCATTAAATGCAGAGTTGACTCGCATTGAATGTGCGAGCGGCTTCCCACGCGACGTCGACGTGCACGTTCAGTCAGCCGGAATCCCCAGCGACAGTGAGCCAGACCCTGCGAGTGGTCAAGCAGCGTCAATGATGATGCCTACCCAACAGGCCATAGGAGCATACTGGTAGACCAAGACTAAACACACTCCATTGATCGCGCTATAAAGACCCAAGACATCGAGAGCCAAGTATGGACAACAAATTCCAAGTATACACAGCTTTCATTCATTTCAAGTCTCGATTAAGCTTGCTAACTTAATCGTCAGAGTGTGATCGGCTCACTAAGAGTCGACCCATTCTAACCTTCCTTTCTTGCAGAGAGTTTGGACTCATCCACGTGGGCTTGAGAGTTCGGCCCAGCCTTCCCGAAAAATTCTACCTACAATTGGCGCCGTCTGTGGGAAGGCTTAGAAAAACCATGAGCCTGAACGACCGAAGAGAAAGAAGAGAGAATCACGATGGGAGAGGTAGCAGAGTCTCTTCCAGCAAAGATCAGACTAACTCGGCGCACTGCCAATCTACACCAGTAGATCGGCAATGAGGAAGAACACTAAGGTCGGAAATACGAACACCTGCTGAAAGCCACCAGGAAGCACTGGACAAAATGAGGAGGAATATAGACTATGTCAGGGACGGAAACTTTCGCAGAAACCACCACCGGAATTTAGCCCTGTTGCCCTCCAGTGGGCGAGTCCCAAGTGAAGACACACTCCGTGCAGCGGAGAGGGAAATTCGGCGACGCGGCGAAGAGATTGCCTACCTCACCTCTCAAGTTTGGATCATAAGGGAGGCATACTCTGGAAGAAATGAGCGTGGGAGAGAAAGGTCTCCTGACCAAGAGCGGAGTACTGGTGGCAGGAATGATCAAGCACCGCAGTTAAGAGGGAGTTATACCTCTAGTACCGGGCGTTGTGACAACAGGCGAGTAGATCGGTGGAGGGATAGGAGTAAAACCCCGCCAAATGACGAGCATGTGGAGGGCGCTTAACAAAAAAAGACTGGGATAAATAGTACAACGAGAAATAGGAGGATAGGAAGCAACAAACCAAGGAGTGCACGACCCACGACTTGGTGAAGATGGCCTTAGACCAAGTCACATCCTCGCCATTCACAGAGGAGATCGAGTCCCACCCGATTCCTCAAAAATTCACCCCACCAAAGTTCACTCTGTACAATGGGAAGACCGACCCGATCAACCATGTTCGGCATTACAAACAGCTGATGGTAGTATGGTGTGGTGACCAAATGTTGATGTGCCGAATCTTTCCTTCAAGTCTGGGAAGTATGACCTTGCGATGGTTCGACAAGTTGCCATCTCAATCCGTGTCAAGTTAGAGGCAACTTGCCGAGCTGTTCACTGCTCGTTTCATAGCAAACAGCTTGCAGCCGAAGGAGGTTGATTTCCTACTGACCCTACGAAAGGAAGAAGGGGAAGGATTGTGGGTGTACGCATGATGCTAATTGGAGGCTTACGATGAAATTGACGAGTGTAGCGAACAACTGGCTGTGACTCAGTTCAAAATCGGCCTGCCCAGAGAGCATCAGTTGTGGCAGTCCTTGATGAAGAAGTTGGCCCTTACTATACAGGAGTTGATGTTGAGAATTGAATGCTATGCGCGATTGGATGAAGATATGCCCCAGCCAGGTACGGAAAATGTCGGCACTGTTGCCGATAAAATAAACAAGAAGGATGCCAAGAAACCCCGATCAGAAGATACCAACTGGGGAAAAAAGGTGAACGAGGGGGTCTATACAGTCTTTAAGGACCGCATTTATAAAATCTTACCCCAAATCCGCGACAAGCCATTTTTCAAGTGGCCACCGAAGCTAGGAGGAGACCCAGCAGCTCGAGATCAGAAGATATTCTGTTCCTACCACCGCGAGAAAGGGCACAAGACGGAGCAATGTTGGCATCTGAAAACCCATTTGGAAGATTTGGCCAAAGCTGGCCATCTTGACTAATTCATCGACCAGGAAAAGACGAAGAAAGAAGCCGAGCAACCGCTGTTGGAAGACACAGCCCAGAAGGAGATAGATGTGAGACCGGTCCAAGTAATCAATGTGTTACACGGTTCGGCTGAGTCAGGAATCGTCGACCCACATAGATACCGGGCCGAGATACAGAAGGCTGCACACTTAAGGGAAGTAATGCAGATACAACCACTGAGCAAGAAAGTCAAGGTCGACGAAGTCCATATGTCCATTACCTTCACTGATGAAGATCTCATGGGGGCACAGACTCCGCATAATTGTATCTTGATTGTAACACTGAGAATGGTAGACTGTGACGTGAAAAGATTCCTCATTGACCAAAGAAGTTCATCCGAGGTCATGTACTACAGCCTGTTCAAAAAGCTAGAACTCAAGGAGTCTGACCTTCAGCCGTCACTCAACCTACTGGTTGGATTCAGCTCATATCCAGTTTGGCCCATGGGGAAGGTAACGGTTCCAGTAACTGCCGGAGGAATCACATTGCAAACAGAATTCCCAGTAATTAATGTGCCCCTCCCACTACAATGCCATCATGGGACGAACCTGGTTACACCTCATGAAGGCCATTCCTTCGTTCTACCACCAACTGATTCGATTTCCGACCCTTGGTGGAGTCAGGGAGATAAGAGGAGACCAAGTAACTGCCAAATAATGCTTCTTAACAGCGTGCACAACCAAGATAAAGGCTGAGAATGTGCAAATAATGGAGCTGCGCGAAGACACTCCAACCATCGATGATGTGGGACAGATACCTGAGAACAAAGCCGTGGAGGACCTAAAGAAGATATACATTGATCGGCAGGGAGATAAGTACTTCGTCATCGGTACCTCTTTGTCCAAACGGGAGGAACAATCCTTGATCGAGTTATTGACAAGGTTCCTAGAAGTGTTCACTTGGAAACCTTATGACATGCCTGGGATTGATGTCGATATTGCCTGTCATTGGCTTAATGTCGGCCCAAAGTGCTGACCTGTGGTCCAAAAAGGGAGAAGGGCGGCAACCCAGCATGTAGACGCTGTGGTAGAAGAAACGGAGAAGCTTTTAGAAGCCGGGGCGATTCGGGAGATCAACTACTGAAGTTGGCTGTCAAACACAGTGGTGGTGAAAAAGAATGATGGCAAGTGAAGGGTCTATATGGACTTCACTGATCTCAATAAAGCATGCCCCAAGGACCCATTCCCTCACCCCAAAATCGACCAGCTCGTGGGTGCAACAGCTGTCTTCGGGAGGATGAGTTTCTTGGATGCTTACCGAGGATAACACCAGATTCCCCTCCACCCTGATGACCAAGAGAAAACAGCCTTCATCACTCCAAGGGGTATCTATTGCTATAAAGTTATACCTTTTGGTTTGAAGAATGCTGGGGCCACGTACCAGTGATTGGTGACAAAAATATTCAAAAAGTAGCTCGACAGTACCGTCGAGGTCTACATTGACGACATGGTGGAAAAAAGCAAACTCAGTGACTCTCATCAAACAGACCTTACAGAAGTACTCCGCATCTTGAGGGAGTACAAAATGAGGCTAAATGCTTCAAAATGCGTCTTCGGAGTCAGCTCGGGCAAATTTCTGGGGTTCTTGGTTACACATCGGGGCATTGAGGTGGACTCGAGACAAATCAATGTGATCCAGATCGTTCAAGCCTTGAGAAATGCCAAAGAGGTACAAAAGCTGACTGGTATGGCCGCCGCACTCAATAGGTTCATCAGCCGATCATCAGACAGATGCTGACCATTCTTCCAGCTTCTCAAGAAACGAGAACAATTCAAATGGACTCCCGAATATGACTTAGCCCTCAATAATTTGAAGAAATACTTGACCTAACCACCCCTACTTTCCACCCCAGTCCAGCATGAGGAACTCTTCCTCTACCTTGCGGTGTCGGAACATGCAATTAGCACCGTCCTACTCAGGTAACAAGATCGGCAGCAGTTGCCTGTCTACTATATCAGCAAAACACTCCTCGGAGCAGAAAATAGGTATTTACCCCTCGAAAAATTAGCACTCGCATTGGTAGTAGCATCCTATAAGTTAGTACATTACTTTCGGGCTCACACCATCAACATCCTCACGGACCATCAGCTCAAACCTCTTCTTAGAAGGGTCGACTTCTCTAGAAGGTTGGCGAAATGGGCCGTGGAATTAGGGGAGTTCGATATCAAGTTCCAACCCAGATTGGCCGTGAAAGGGCAGGACCTTGTAGATTTCGTTGCCGAGTTCTCTGTTGAATTGCCATCAGAGACCGACCAGGTCCCTGCCCAACCACACCAAGACCTCCCTCTGGGAAAAAAGTGATCATTAGCAATTCTACGTTGATGGAGCCTCCAATGACCGGGGGGCAAGATCGGGCATAGTGCTCATTACACCAGACGGCTTAACCATCGAACAATCCATCAAGCTCGAGTTCACTGCCTCCAACAATGAGTCTGAATATGAGGCCTTGCTCGCCAGAATACGCCGAGCCATTGAACTCAGAATTCCTGAGATCGTCCTTTATTCAGACTCCCTGTTTGTTGTCAACCAGATTACGGGAGAATACGCAGCAAAGAATGATAGAATGACGCAATAACTAGCTAAAGCCAAGGAACTGCTCGGCCAATTCAACAGTTACAAACTTCGACAGATTAGCCGGGACAACAACTCACATGCGGATGCTCTGGCGACATTAGCAACAGCCCTGAGGTCGGGGTCAAAAAGGACAATCAACGTGGAAACTCTGGCCAGGCCTAATATCTTTCAGGAGGAAGAGCAAGCCCTGGCTGTAGAACAGTTGGGACTATCCTGGATGGACCCAATTATCTCCTACCTCGACAAAGACGAACTACTAGAGGACAAAAATGAAGCTCGGCGAATCAAACACGCAGCTCTCAGATATTGGTTGTCACCAAGTAAGGAGCTTTACAGACGTTCCTTCATAGGTCCATACTTGCATTGCGTCCATTCAGACAAAGTGCAAGGCGTCCTGTTCGAAATCCACGAAGGAATATATGGGAGCTATGTCGGTGGAAGATTGGTAGCGCACTGAGCTATCTCACAAGGATACTGGTGGCCTTACATGTAGAAAGATGCAGCCCAGTACGTCCTAAAGTGTGACAAGTGTCAGAGGTACTCTCCCATCATCCACCAGCCAGCCGAAGATCTCACAACCATCGCTAGTCCGTGGCCTTTCGCTCAGTGGGGACTGGACATAGTCGGACCTTTGCTCCGAGCTCCGGGCAATAAACGATTCCTCATCATGGCAACTAACTATTTCATTAAATGGGTAGAAGCGGAGCCTTTGTCAACCATCAGAGAGGTCGACGCTAAAAGGTTCGCATGGAAAAGCATAGTAACAAGATTCGAGGTACCTCACGCCATTGTTTCGGATAAGGGCACCCAGTTCGATGGCAACATGTTCAGATCATTTTGTGAAGAGCTTGGGATCAGGAACTATTACTCAACACCAGTTTATCCTCAATGTAATAGGCAGGCCGAGATTTCGAACAAAACCATGCTTAACGGAATTAAAAAGCGATTGGAAAGGGCCAAAGGAAAATGGACGGAGGAGCTACCCACCGTTCTGTGGTCCTATAGAACAAGCCCAAGGAGATTTACCGGCCAAACCCCGTTCTCTCTAGCATACGGGGTGGAAACAGTCATACCTTTGGAGGTAGGGCTAATAACTATCAGATTCGCAACCTTCAACACAGGGCTCAATGACCAGACGCTGGGAAAGGATCTGGATCTCGCTGAAGAAAAGAGGAAAGCAGCCTTGATCAGACTTACTGAGTATCAACGACAGTTAAGACGTTCCTACAACAAACGGGTCCGTCCGAGAAGCTTTGCTCTAGGTGACCTAGCCTTACGAAAAGTTCTGGGGGTAACTAAGAACGCAGCAGATGGCAAGCTCGGCTCCAACTGGGAGGGCCCCTACAGAGTGACATCCCAGGTCGGCGTTGGCGCATACCGGTTGGAGACTGTTGAAAAGGGAAGACAGTTGCCTCGCCCCTGGAATGCGAATAACTTGAAGAAATTCTACCAGTAGTGCAGAATCCCATACAATATAACGACTCAACAAATGTGTAAAGCTCTTATGAGATCAATGGAAAATGAAGTTGTTCAAAAAAAATCAACTCTGAGCACTCCGGGAATCCACAAAAACCAAGTGTAAAAACTTGGTCCTGTCCAAGTTGGACAGGTCGGCCAAAGAAGGCCACAAAAACCAAGTATAAAAACTTAGTCTTGTCCAAGTTGGACAGGTCGGCCAAAAAAGGCCAGAAAAACCAAGTGTAAAAACTTGGTCCTGTCAGAGTTGGACAGGTTGGCCAAAGAAGGCCATAAAAACCAAGTGTAAAAACTTGGTCTTGTCCAAGTTGGACAGGTCGGCCAAAGAAAGCCAGAAAAATCAAGTGTAAAAACTTGGTCCTGTCCAAGTTGGACAGGTCGGCCAAAGAAGGCTAGAAAAATCAAGTGTAAAAACTTGGTCCTGTCCGAGTTGGACAAGTCAGCCAAAGAAGGCCACAAAAACCGAGTGTAAAAACTTGGTCTTGTCCAAGTTGGACAGGTAAGCCAAAGAAGGCCACAAAAACCAAGTATGAACTTGGTCTTATCTGAGTTGGACAGGTAAACTAAAGAAGGCCACAGAAACCAAGTATGAACTTGTCCTGTCCAAGTTGGACAGATCGGCCAAAGAAGGCTACAAAGAAATTGGACAGGTCGGCCAAAAATGGAAATCATACTAAATAATGAATTTCAAAACAAAACAGGCAGATTCAAGGGTGGATAGTATTTAGATAAGAGATGAAACAAAGTTTTTCATTAAAAATAGGCATTGATTGATTACAAAACCATGTTCAAAAAGAAGGAAAAGCTACGATCGTCACGCCGACTTATCCCTTGGCTGCACAGATGTCTTCGCCGAGCAACCTACGGTCTCTTCTGTACTCTTGGACTGTTCGACAGCAGCTTTCTCCTTCTCAACCTTATCTTTTTCAGCAGCGGTCTCCAGAGCGAGTTGACTTTGATGCTTGACGTTGGCAACCACTTTATTTGGGTCCATAATGCCGTCTTCAGTGGTATTAAAATAATCCGGGCATAAACGCCAGATGTCGGCAGACCTGTCCACTTCGGCTACGTGAAGGGCACCGCTCCAGCCTTGTCGAAATATGACGAGGCTCAGATTCACCATCTCAAGGGCCACCCGATTGGCCCCCCTGTCTTCACCTATCTGCAAAATCACCTCCTTATCAGCCTTCAGCTTGGCCGCTTCGGTTTGGAGTGCCTCGGCCTTCGCATTGGCTTTGTACAGATCCACGAGCTGCACATCGAATTTCTTTTGGAGGTCGGTCACTTCCCTATCTCTCCTTTCGTAATTCGCCTTCATCAACAGAAGCTTGGCAAATGCCTGTTCGGCCTGTTTCTTGAAAGTGATTTGATCTTTATTGGCGTCAATCCACTCCTTCTTTAAGCGGTCATGTTCTTCAAGGAGTTCGTGATGCACCTCCGTGAGCTTTTGGAAGTGGGTCATCGCCTCCAAGGAATTCAGGCAGCCCTATACTAAAAAGCGAAGGTCGTGTTAAAACAAGTGTTTAGAAGAATCTTTAAACGGGTTAAAGGGCGATGCTAACTTACTAGCAGTGAATCATGGAAGGCCCTCATAAAGACAGCTGCGTCGCTTGCCTCACCCAACTTGGCCATATCTTTTTTCTGAAGAATGCTCTTCATAAAGCTGAAGCCTACCTCAGTCTGATCAATCATCGAGTCTGCTGTCGTGAGAGGTCGGCCTAAAATATCCGGCATGATGGTTACAGCCTCGCCGACCTTGTCCACTATGCCCTTTCCTTTTGGCTTCTTGGGTGCTGGGGGCGGCGCGGTAACTTCGGGGCCCCTTTTCTTTTACTGTCGAGTCTCTGGCTTCTTTTGAACGGGAGGGGCTTCCTCTACAGGAGCAGTCACCAGTTCGGCAGGTAGAGTGTCGGTGGAAGTTGTGGTGGCCGATTTCAGCAGCTTGCTGGTAGCGGTAAACATCCTCTCCCTCAAACTCATGCCGTCCTCTTCGTTGGGGGATGGTGTAGACTCCTAGGTTCTGACCGGAATCCTAACTCAGCGGTCTGGAACTGTAAGTGGCGATGAACTCGATGTCGAGTTGTGCGACTTCGATCGTGCTTCACGCTGTTCTTCAACAATGGGCTCCGATGGAGGAGCAACTGCAACTGTCACCTCGGTAGGGCAACGGGCCCTCTTAACTGCAACGCCTACTGGAATTTCCTCGAAATCTCCCTCGGCGCCTTCCTTCGCCAATCTCGCGAGGACACTCTGAGGGACACCCGTATTGGCAATGAAGGTTGAATATCGAAGCGGGTAGGCGAGCAAAACGTGCGCGGTCCGAGCAACGTGCCTCAAACTGCCTTCATCGAGGTAGTCCAAAACCTTGTTGAGATCGGCAAAGTTGACCAGCCAGTTGGGTGCTTTCGACCGCTTCTCCTTCTTTTCTGCAAAAATGCCACAATCAGATTTGGATCCATATAAAAAATTAAGCGACATGCAGTATAAGAGGTCGACATCAAACCTATTTCAAGGGGAACTCTAGAGCATCAGATCGCCGGCTTTTCCTTCTCAAGAACGTTGCCGAACTCCCAGGGCCCGGTTACCCAAACCCTAACATCATTGACGCCCTTCCCGGAGGAAGGCAGACATTTCACTAACTCTAAGGACTTATTTGCGGCGCAGAGGTAGACTTTGTAATTCCCCTTGACCTTACAAAGCGAGTAGTAATAATCCAAGCGCCGATTAATCTCAAGCATACCAAAGATGATCCTATAGACGTTTGACGACAACTGGGAGCGTGACACCTTATTTTTTACTATAAACTTATGAAGAAGAGGATTAAGGGGGAACCTAAGTCCCCCTTCCATGATAACGATGATTGGGAACGACACCCCCTCTTTGGTCTCTCCCATATGGTGGTCCTTGGGATCGACTAACTCTAAGCCAATCTCATCCGGGATGTCGAACCTAGCCCTAAATGCGGCAATGGCCGCCAGACCATCTAGCATTCTTCGAAGACGAGAGCAATCAGGGGACAACCGTTAAAGCATAGAGAAACAGAGAGAAGAGCGAAAGAAGTGTGGGCTCGAAAACACTTACAGTGGTGGGTGCTGAGACAGCCAACACACACACTAGACAAAAGGCGAGGAAAAACCGAGTGCCTTTTACTAAACAGGGCATCGCCCTTTTATATACATCAGAGCCGTTTGTTCGTGCGCGGGAAAACGACAGCAATCATGACACTCTGTCGAAACGTCGCATCGACCGTCGATTCGATGACACCTCATCAATGAATCTTTTAAAATTCCCACTATCCGCGTGGCTGGGTGACCATTACAGCCCTTGGCCGTTTTGGAAGTCAAAACGACACAAAGGCTGGGGGGCAATTGTGGGGGAACAGCCCACGGCCCAACCCAACGGGTGAGGCCCAATTTACACGAATTAAAGTTGGGCTGCTTGGCGGCCCAAATCAGAGTTAAGGAACGGTCCGACCCAAGCCGCCGACCTCCTTCCCGTCATGGCCCAAACCGCGAAAGGCGAGCCCAAACTGCTAGCGGTTTTTAAGCATTAAATGTAGAGTTGACTCTCATTGAATGCGCGAACGGCTTCCCACGTGACATCGACGTGCATGTCTAGTCAGCTGGAATCCCCAGCGATGGTGAGCCAGACCCTGCGAGTGGTCAGGCGGCGTCAATGATGATGCCTGCCCAACAAGCCATGAGGGCCTACTGGTAGACCAAGGCCAAACACATTCCATCGATCAAGCTATAAATACCCAAGACATCGAGAGCCAGGTATGGACAACAAACTCCAAGTATACACAACTTTCATTCATTTCAAGTCTCAATTAAGCTTGTTAACTTAATCATCGGAGTGTGATCGGCCCACCAAGGGTCGACCCATTCTAACCTTCCTTTCTTGCAGAGAGTTTGGACTCATCCACGTAGGCTTGAGAGTTCAGCCCAGCCTTCCCGAAAAATTTCACCTACAATAGGAATATAGATAGTCTTGTTCATATTGAATTACTTGATGATTATCTATAACATACTATTGATGAAGTTATATATGCGGTGATATTGATAAAGTTATATATGAGGTGGCATTTCATACCATTTATATTGTATGCCAATGCATTTCATAGAGAAAGGTTTTGTCAATGTGGGACTAACCTAAAAATTAACTGATGTGGGGTTGATCTAAAAGGGTGTCAATGTGAGGCATCCTTGATAACGAGCCATCACTCATTGGGCCAACATTATCTAAACTTGCGCGCACATGTGGATGATACATTCATTGCATTAAGGCATTCATGTTATCTATATCTATTGATTATTTATACCTGGATGTGTGTTGTGGGTATGTGTTATCATTCTTTATGAATTTAATTATCTACTGTAAGTACGTTGAATTTCAGCTCATGCCCACACAGATCTTTTTGATAGGTGAGTTAAGGATAAAGTTTGGTTCACTGTAGTCCTGGTCGTCACCGTGGTGGCGTCCATGTTGGTGTCAGGGGTATCGAGTCTTGGGGGTGAGCTTTTGCTGCTTTACTTTCTTGCCGTGTTTTGTATGAGCCATTAGGACTTGGTTTTATATAATGCTTTATGTCACAAATTTGTAATGATGTAAATAACCTATGGTTTATTTTTACTATATGGTACGGTATGGATGCATAGTTCTTGTATATATATGTGTTGAGTCAATTTACAGTTTATCTTTTAGTGTGTGGTAAAGTATCATTCGCAGACACGGTGGCATGTGCAATCATGCCCTGCCTAATGTGACATTAATAACGTATAATTAGGTTGGGGATGTGACATATATGTGAATGATATTATCATTACTAGCGATGATCTTGGTGGCATTGCTAATCTTAAATTCTTTCTCAACAAGCATTTTGAAATGAAAGACTTAGGGCCTCTTAATAACTTTTTAGGCCTTGAGATTTCTTCACATTCTGATGGCTACTATTTATCTCGGACTAAGTTTGTTTTGGATCTTCTAGCTTGTGTAGGTCTCACTGACAGTCAGATTGTCTCCACTCCTCTAGAGCTCAATGCTTGTCTCACTTCTTTGGATGGCGCCCCTTTTTCCGATGCTACTCTTTATTGTCAATTGGTTGACAGTCTTGTTTATGTCATCGTTACTCGTCTAGACATTTCATATGCGGTTCATTTTGTCAATCAGTTCTTGTCTGCTTTACGGTCCACCCGTTATGTTGTTGTCCTTCATATCCTTAATTATGTCAAGGGTACTCTATTTTATGGTCTCCATTATTCTGCTCTTTCCTCCCTTCAGTTTTGTGCTTACTCTGTTTCTGATTGGGCCGATGATCTAATCGACCGTTGGTCCATTACTGGTTTCTCTTTCTTCTTGGGTGACTCCTTTATTTTATGCCACAGCAAGAAGCAGACCCTTACTGCTCGATCTAGCATAGAAGTTGAATATCGTGCTCTTGCTGATACTGTCCAGGAACTTCTTTAGCTTCGCTGGTGGCTCGAAGATCTCAGGATTGTACACTTTATTGCTACTACCATCTTTTGGGACAATCAGAGTTCTATTCGCTTTGCTCATAATGACGTCTTTTATGACCATACCAAACATATTGAGATTGATTGTCATTTCATTCGTCAGTATTTGGTCCGTGGTATTATTCATCTTCATTCTGTTTCTTCTGCCGATCAGACTGCTAATATATTCACCAAAACCTATCCTCCTGACCGCTTTTAAGATCTGGTTTCCAAAGTCAAGTTGACTTCAGTCTTACCATCTTGAGTTTGAGGAGGGATGTTAGTATAATATGTTAGTTTAGTGTAATAGTATATCCAATCCCACATTGGTTAGAAATGTCTTTTTTATTTTTTATCCTTTATTGTGTTATAAATAGGATCAAGATGTACTTATCTAAATCATCCAATAGAGAACCCTCTCTCTCTCTCTCTCTCTCTTTCTCTTTCTCTTTCTCTTTTTCCTTTTCCCTCCTACTAGTTCTAACAGCTTTAATTTGCGTATCAGGATTCCACCTGGTCCTATACTAGCTAGGGCTTGTTGTATCTTGGATACACAACTTCAGGTGACCTTAGTCCGATTCCAATTCCGACCTTTTCTGTTTATATGTTGTAATATACGAGACTTTCGATATAAGAAAATTTCCCGTGAGCCGTGTCCAGCTTAAACACTCGTGAGTTGTGAGGTTTGATTCGGTCAGTAGTCAATACATGTGCTTGTGTTCGTGTATTCTAATTTTTTATATGCAAATACTTGGAGTACCTTAGCCCTTCAAGCTTTTAATTTTAAATTTTTAGGTTGTTGCCTTATCTTTTGTGTATGGCATATGGATCACGAGGTATGAACTATATGCATATACTTGCAGTACCTAGGCACAGGGATGGACCTAAGCATAGATCGTGGGAGGCCACAACTCCCTTACTTTGATAAACTTTTATTAGAATCTTTTAAATTTTGAATATTTATAAGAAAGATAGTGTGTATTGGCTTTCTTTTTTGATAAAATCCTACTAGGACCTTTTAAAATTTGAAGATTTATGAGAAAATAGTGTGTATTGGCCTCTCAAAATCAAAATTTTGTTTACCTTGACTTTTTAAAATTCAAATACTTTTACCCTAGTCCGTCATAAAATTTAAAAGCCTAAGCAACTTGTTCGTCAGTCATCACATAAGTTGGACTTCGCTTAACCTCTTTGATGAATGTGGTATCGAGGTTCGGTTCATTTGGAAAAGAGGTCAGTCTTAGGGGAGACCATGCGAATGGTTGAATTGACAATCACATAAAACCTGTCCGAGGTGTGGCTCTTCTACCACTTTTTGAGGCGTTTGGGAGTTCTTTGTCCTTGAGCTGATTACAAATAGTTGATTGCCTAGTCGAATTGTTGTTTATACGTGTCGATCGATTGGTTGATTATTTGCGATATGTCCAAGAAATTAACCATTGGATCTCACAAAACTTGGCAGGTCGAATTCCAATTTCAAACATTGCATGGTCTTTGGTCTCCCTGCTAACGAAAGCATTTCACCATGACAAAAGGCCGCCCTGAGAATCAACATTCAATACTAGAGACATGCTAGCAGCTAGTAGAAGTTTAAAATCTGTATACCATTCAACTTAAAGACTCATCAGCAGTCTCTTTTTAATTTTCTTTGCCCATGGCCTTGATTTTCCGGAACCAAGAACCTCCCTCGTTGGTTCCTACGCGTAGAACACTCGAAGCCTTGACACTCACGTTAGTTTCTTTGTATATAAATGGACCACAAGATCTTCCATTCTACATATTACCCCAAACCCAATTCAAACTAGAGCTTCTCTCTCTCTCTCTCTCTCTCTCTCTCTCTCTCTCTCTCTCTCTCTCTCTCTGTGTAGCATGGCTAGAGCTCTCATCAAGTCTCTCAGTTTCTGTTTCTTCATCTGCCTATTGCTTTGTTCCACTCTCTCTCCGAGCCAAGCCCGCCCTTTCGATGTATTGAAAAGTACTCGCAGTACTGTCAGCGGAGGGATTCAGAGCATTCTTGATGGGTTATCTCTTGGTGCCATCAAGGATTCAGGCCCAAGCCCCGGCGGAGGACATCACTTCACAAACAGTCACACACTCGGAGGGATGAAAGACTCCGGTCCGAGCCAAGGCCAAGGACACAAGTTTGTTACTGGCACACACCAGTGACTCACACCTGTGTTCAATTAGCAACTATGAGATATATATACTCTGTTCTTCCTTTCTCTGTCATACATTATTTGTCTGTTCTTTCATTCTTATTGGACACATTGTCATATTATCCAGTTGTTTAGAAATCCTTTGAAAGGTCGTGTACTCGAATTCTTTTTCCACTCTGTATAATGTAATAAAGCTTTCTTGTTGTAAATATTGAAGTGCTTGATTCTTCAAAGATGATAAATTATTTTTTCCATTTCAATTACTTTCGGTTCTTTAAAGTTTAAATCTGGAAATTTTTTTTTTAGCAGCTACAAATGCCGCCAACCCGCCAGGTTACGTGATTAAACCCCGGTACAGGGAGCAGGCTCCCCGCATTGACAAACTAAAATGGCCTTAACAAGGGCTATGGGAGAGATTCAAACCTAAGCTCATTAGCGAAGCTATCCGAGCTCCACTCACTGAACCAACCCATTGTTGATAAATTGGGAATGCGTTTGATATGAAAGAAATTATGGGTTCAAAACTCTCACTCTAAAGAAGCAAGCATTGATCTTAGTTAAGGAAATCTAAAGCTTTTGGTCTCTCTTTGAGAGGTTAAGAGTTTAACTTTTGTTAAGTATAAGAGTTGGTTACAAGGGATTTATCCTTTGTAAAAAAACCCTAATCATGGTGTGAATGGCCTATTTTTAATTAGATCGAGAGGGATTAGTCTAGGTACACGAAACCTGTCCTAGACACCTTGACTACTTAACCAAAAAAAATAGCCTAGACACCTTGACTATTGAACCAAAAAAAATAGATCTAATGGCCCGTCCAAACTCATCCGTCATTTATAGGAATTAGAATTTTTTTGGCCCAATTAAATTAATGAATGGACTTAAAAATTATCTTTGAAGTTCGGTCTAAAATATATATATAAAATAAGATGTTTTTATATTTTAATATATTGATGTATTTAGATTTGATATTGTTTATCATTATTTTTGAAAAAGTTATTTTTTAGGTTAAATGAACAGGTTTGATAATTTAGTTTTCTATTTTAGATGGGCTTGAGAATTAGTTTTAGATAAATTTTTTTAATGTTGGCTTAGTTTAAGCCCGACTAATGGCCATTCTTACTGAAAAGTGAATTGATCAAGGTGCTTACAAACCGACCAACAACTAAACCCAAAAAAAAAAAAAGGGTCAGAAGGGTGAATTGATACTAACCACTTTAATTAGCCCCACTAATTACAGAAGGTCCAACCCAGCATCAATTGGGTCACTTTAACTGGGACCCATTAACAACAGCAGGCCCAATTAAAATGGGTAGCCTCACAGCCACAAGTGATTTTAAATGGTGACGTTGCTCAAACGCTATGGAAAATGAAATGTATATTATTTTAAGGTTAATTTGTCAATTATATAATGTCCAGGTCACTTTAATGTTAATTTGTCCGTTATATAATGTCCAGGTCATGATACTTGCGGGCACAGACACGTCAGCAGTGACAATGGAATGGGCGATGTCTCTTTTGGTGAACCACCCAGAGGTTTTGAAGAAGGCTAGAGCCGAGTTGGACGCTCATGTGGGCCAAGACCGCTTGATTGATGAATCCGACCTCTCCAAGCTGCATTACCTTCAAGCTATCATCTCCGAAACCTTCCGGCTGTGCCCGGCAGCACCACTTTTGGTACCACACATGGCAGCCAACGACTGCACAATTGGAGGATTCGATGTGCCACGTGACACAATCGTGTTGGTCAATGCATGGGCCATTCACAGGGACCCGGAGATTTGGGATGATCCTACAAGCTTTAAGCCCGAGAGGTTTGAAGGTGGGGAAGTGGAAGGACACAAGTTAATGCCATTTGGGATTGGAAGGAGAGCCTGTCCGGGGGCCGGGCTGGCCCAACGTGTTGTGGGTTTGGG
The DNA here is from genome assembly GCA_033060915.1 of Euryodendron excelsum. Taxonomy (NCBI): domain Eukaryota; kingdom Viridiplantae; phylum Streptophyta; class Magnoliopsida; order Ericales; family Pentaphylacaceae; genus Euryodendron; species Euryodendron excelsum. Next base: position 38,912,001 of record CM065385.1, on the reverse strand, counting down.
CCTTGGGTCGTTGATTCAGTGCTTCGAGTGGGAGAGGGTAAGTGAGAAGGCTGTTGATCTCACTGAAGGGAAAGGGCTAACCATGCCCAAACTCGAGCCATTGGAAGCCATGTGTAAAGCACGAGACATCATGAACAAGGTTCTCTCTGAAGCTGCAAACGATGCTTGACCAGTTTCTGTAAAATATTTTCGGTAGCTTCTCCAGTGTTTTAGCACCTTTATGAGTGAGTTAGCGCATTCTACTGTTTTCGTATTATTTTTTTGCTTCATCATAATTATAATGTACCCTAAAATAAATAGCAATTGTCCAAGTGGCTTTGTTATGATTCCTAGTCAATCCAAAGAATTCAGAAGTTGAATTAAGACATGTTTGAATTACGGCTTAAATAAGTATAAACTTTTTAAAAGGCTTTTTTAAAAATTTTAAACTAGTTTTAAAAATAAATTTTTTTAAACAAAAAACCAATATAATTTAAAAAAAAACCGATTTACATACAACCATGAGAAGCTAAACAATAATATGAACAAGAACAATGTCAAACTTGGTGCTTTGATATATATTAAAGTAAATACACTACCAATTTTTTTTTTTATTTCCACCAAACTCATCCTTATCTGTTACCTCCACTTAGATCCCAACAATACACTCATTATAATAACATTCCGAGTCGGGGACAACTGCCTTTTTTACGGTCTCTGCCGATCTAACGACTCTCGCTCCGATTGGGCTTTGCAGAGAGATAGATGACCTGATAAAAAAAAAAACCCATATATAATACGAAGAAATTATATACCAATAGACCCAATAATACAGAGAGGCCTCTCTATGATTGTAGATGAACTCGTAAATCTAATGATTACCTGATCGTCTTCAATGCTGGGAATCCAGTCATTCGTTGCAGGGTTGGTTCTGAACATCGTCTTTCTGTGTCCTCCGTTTTCATGGCCAATCTGCAGCTGCAGATCATACCCATCTCCATCTCCTTCGCTACCCACCTTTATAAACCCACTCCCAGTCTGTTTAATTTGACAAACCACCGCCGAACATACATAAAAACACGTACGTATAGATATAAACAGAGAGAATTAGAGAAAATTAAACAGAGCAGATACTTTGTAGTGTAGTTTGTCGACTGAATCCAATTGCTTGTAGTATTGGGTCTCCACAAACTCGTCTTGGACAATATTGGAAACTGAAAATATGGTCTGTAAACAAACAAAAATCATAATACATATTAGAATGCGAAACAGGCGAAAAAAAGGAAAAGATAAAAAGAAAAAAAGAGTAGGAAACACGGACTTGAGATTGGGATTGAAGAGATCGAAGCTTTTCGAACTCAGGAACTGGAATATTTTCGTTGGAAAGAGGGGTTGGTGAAGTGGTTGAATCGGATTCGCTTCGGTTGGGTTTGGTTGGTCGCTTTGGGGCCATGGAATCGAACTGGGCTCTGACCTGGTTGGCGATTCTCGTCTGTGCATCTGCGTCCAACACCTCGTCGCTTCGGCTAGGTTTCGTCGCCGTCCGCCGTCCCATCATGGTGTTGATATATATGACTTACGACTTAGACTATCCTTTGCTGGTAAAGCCTGCACAATGTAACGAGTTTGATTCAGAAGACTCATCTAGCATCCTTCTTACATGCCAGAGAGAAAAGCCCCGTTACGCAGCCGAATGAGACTATTCTCAAACTTCCTTGGAGAAAAAGGGCAGTGAAAACTAGGGGCCGCGTGAAACCACTTGCGGAAAACTTGTTACTTTTCACCAGTTGCGCTCCAGGGGGCCTGTGTGCAAGTAGCACTTTTCGTAAAAGCTGGCCCTAGGGCCTGGGCCCTCCTAGAGAGCTGCTAAAGCAATATTGCCCGGGCAATTTTGATCAAACCTATATTGCTTCTCTCCCACAAGTGTAGACTAAAGTTGTATAATTTTTTTGAACTTATTTTATTTTATTTTTTTGACTTATAAATAAAAAAAATTAATTTTTTTTTATTTTTTTATTTTTATAAGCTAAAGATAAAGTAAAAAAATAAAAAAACTAAAAACACTTGATTTTTTTACTTACAAACTAAAAAAGTTAAGTTAAGAAACTCTACCAAACGAGCCCTAACAATTTGAGCATTTGGTCTGCCTCAGTCGTTGAGTTGCTTTGGGCCCACTCTAGTTTCTTCGCATTTACTCTATTGTTTTTTTTATCAAAAAAGGAAAAAGAAAAAGAAAAAATTGTGGACAAACAATTTGCGTATGCATCAAAACTAAATTTATTTGACATACACCCCGTTTGGTTATGGGATTTCGATTATTGTTTTCTATAATTTGTCGATATTACATTTAGCAAATTAGTTTTGGAAGTTCTTTTGGTTGAAACTGCGTTTGATAAAATGATTTCAAAATTTGGTTTTGTGATATTTTTTTGAAAACGTTCTTTTTTCCTCCCTAACTGTTTTCATACAAAAACAAGAGTTATGTGAGGACAATGGAATTTTTTATTATTTTATTTTTGGTTTTTGAAAACCCAAAAACGATAAGTTCTCTGTTTTTTTTTTTTTTATCATTTATTTTAAGAATATGAAAAACGAAAACAAAGATAAAAACAGAACTATAAACCAAACTGCTCCAGTGTTTAGTTTTTATTTTGAAAAATGTTTTGTGTTATCAAAAACATAAAAAAAAAAGAAGCAAAACTGAAATGAAAATTTTGATTGGCATGCTATTTTTTAAAATTGTTTTCAATATACACCCCATTTTAACCATACAGTACACTATCTGATAATAAAAATTATAGCCATTGCCCCTTGTCTACCCTCTAGACCATCACAATCATCATATCCACTACCACCTTTATCGTTATACCAATCTACGATGGTCACTTACATTACGAAGCATAAAAAAGAAAAAGTGGTAATTTCTCTTACCACTACAAAAGTAAGCCAACTACCAAGTTACCCATTACCATGAACCACAATATCTCTTTAAATTCACAATCCCTTTAGATCCATAGCTACTATAATCTATACTATATATTATACTAATAGGTTGTTAGATTTTTATGTTGAAAAGTTCAATTCAATTTTTTTATTTTTTTATTTTTTTTAAATTATTAATATTATATGTGTCATTGTAGTATTGGTCTAAGTATAAAATATAAAAACTTTTACTTTTTATTATTGATTAATAATTACGTTGAAATGTTTTACCTGAAATCAAATACATTATATTTGTTATTTTAAATTTCCATTAATTCCACTCTTACAATTTTAGAAAGTTTTTCATTAAATTCAAAATTTTGTTAAGTACTCCCATAAATGTCCAATTTGGTTGGTCAAAAATTTAACTTATTCTTTTAAATATATAATTGGTAAAAAAAATTTAAAAGAATTATTTAAAATGAAATAAAAATAAACCCTACAATTTCATTCTTGAATTTGAATGTCTTATATCCTTGGATTTCATATGCTTAACTATACGGGTTCCAATTTTGGTTGATCAAAAACCCTAAAGTAGTCATAAATAGAAGAAAAAAAAAACCCTTAAAGTTTCTCTCTCCAATTTTACATCTATTATCAATTATCTATATTATAATAATTTATTTATGCTATAGATTATAGTAATTGATTATGATGTCTTTAAAGTTAAAAGTCATGATCCAACTTTTTTAATTTATATATATGTAACTTGATATTATTGGTCATTTCCAACTTATTGGCTTTAGTTTAAATTTATTTTTGATTTGGCTCTTGATCAATATTATAAGTTTAAAATTCCTTCAAATATGCTCCTTCAAATTCTTTAATGAATATAATAGTACTTTCAAATTTCTATAGTAGGAAGTTCACATGTCAAAAAATTATTAATCCCATGTCACTTATTTATTATTTAAAAATCTCTTATTATTGATTAATTTGTTATTCGGCTGTAAATACTCATCAATCACATCTTTTCAAATATGTTTGAAAATAATAAACAAAAATAATTCAAAATTTTGGAAAGCCCTAGTGAAACTTAAGTTATTATATTTGTTCTTTTCTCAATTAAAGAATAATTCATATATTTTTCAAGTATTTGAGAAATTTCTTATTATTTAACAATTATTAAGTTGTCTAGCCTTAGTAATCCAAATGAATCCATAAGCAAATTGTCCAATTATGCCTAGGGTAATATGAACTCATTTTTAATTATTTTAATATCTGCATAATATTCGAATGAAAATTTTAGATGATACTACATGGCTAGATTATTATTTTTAGATCGAGTCAAATTGATCAATAAATATTTATCACCCATAACTTATCAAGCCCATATGAAGCTTAATTTTTATGTATTTGTTTTTACATAATATAGAATTAATATTGAGTTAGATGTTTAGCTCTATTAGTTTAGTCAAATCTATAAGTATTCTAATTATATTAGACCATTAATAATAAGTCACATCTCTAACTATATTCTCAGTAAATTTTTAACTTTAAGCGATAATGATAGTTTATTATTTAATAAAACTCATATTAATTTTGTAAAATTTAAGGATATAAAATTAATTCTTTTGTTTCTATAAAAAAAATTATTTTTTTAAATTTATTCTCTACGCCTGTGCATAACACGGACTCACTACTAGTTATCAATTAACTCACAACCCCCCGTCAGCGGCTATCATATCTGTTACCAACACTACAATCATTATTGCTATTGAATTTATTTACTAATTATATATCATTCAAACTTTTGACTGACGACTCTGTTGAAATTATGCAGACCTATTTTTCACGTGAATCAAATAAACTCTATGTATTGTTTAAATGATAGCCAACTACAAGTAGCTTGGAGAAAGATTTTATTTATCATCTCATGTGCTTACAATAATTCAACCATCATTTTTAGCAAATGAAAATTACATCATAGTTTGAAATTCATCACCACTAGTTGCCACATGATTTAGGGGTCACAGAATGAAAGCCCATCAACAATTATTCTCTTATTCTATCCTTATATAGAATTGATTCTTATTCTCTTTAAATCCGGTGTTTGAATTTTTTTCTCCCCCTCAATTATATTTATGTTATTTGTGGTAATGAAGTTGAACTTGAGATGATATTTAAGTACTACCGACTATTTTCCGTCGGGTACGGTCTCGTTCACTACATAGAATCATTTATACGAAACTAGATACATGATGTTATTGACTGTGTACGCACTAATGTGATTCTTTATACAGGCATTTAGAATGTAAGGTTAAACAAATTATAAAAATGTAAAAAGTATACTTACAAAAAGTAGAATTTTTCTAATTGTAGAATGATGAAGATTAACATTAGACAATATGGACTTAAAACAAAATTTGCCCTCACAATAGTATTTATAGTTGAATGGACATCTACCTCCCATAATATAATGATATAGTCACACATAGAAACAACACTACAATATGTATGCGCCAATCAAAACTAAAATTGTTGCTCTCTCAATGCAACAGAACCTTCTCCGAAGGATTGAATCAAAACTTAATTAATGAAATACAGTAATGAATAGTATTTTTAGACATTTAGGTATTTATTCGAAATCATCATAAACATTCCTATTCAAAATAGCATGAATCAACATTCATAATTCTATGCTCTGTTCAGAAAAGTCACTAGTCAAACGGTACTACCAACTGTCACAACTATTCAATTTTAATTTAAAATTTAAATTTGTATAACAATATACATTAATACCGCATTTAGTTATGTTGGACACTTTATAACTAATTTCTTATTCACTACTAATTTAAGCAAATAACTACATAAAATTAATCTTCACCACTTGCCATCATAGTTGCAAAAGAAAGGGAGGTTCATCCGAGTATAATGCTCCTACAGTGTTCATAAATCCAGATTCATCAGAGTCCACCACAAAATCAGAGTCAACCATCGAATGCCTTTAACTACTATAATTCTAGGTGAATACAACAATGACTCTACTAAGTGAAAAATAGTGTAATGATAAAGTAATACTGAGTACTCGTTAGTAATTGTTATTAAATAGTGACTTATGATATGTGAATACATTCTTAACTTGAGTTTAGAGAGTAGTGGAGAGACTTTTCAAAAAACATTTTATCAAAATTTTCCAAGTAGTATTTTTCTTTAAAAATATTTCAACTATTCTACAAATTTAAGTTATTGATGTATTCATACATTACGTGTCACCATTTAATAAGAATTACAGCCAAGTATTCAGTACTACCTGATCACTAAATTTTTTTTTTTAGCATGTAATGGATTGGACTTGATCATATCAGCATCACACTTGACATTATTGATTCGTTTGAAACTCGAATTTAAAAAAAAAAAATGTACAAAAAAAAAAACAAAAATACTCTTTATTTTTGTTCTATTTTTATTCATTTTTTCGTCAAAATTTTCTTTTATGACCGAAAATTTTGATTCTAACCGAAGCATTAGGAATTCAAACCGGAAGGTAAAAAGAGATATGACTTGAAAATTCAGTTCTCTTGTACTCATCCAATTAACAGATCAACACCCACCGACAAGACTCCTTGCCTTTTGTCCACCCATAAGCTTGAATGTCGTCTCAGAAACCTTCAAATATGAATTTTGACTTTCTAATGCAATCTGATCTTCTCATAAATATGAGCCAAAAGAAAATACATCCCAGCTCTCCGTGAGACATTCTAATAATCTCTGCTTAACCTGGACAAGCCAGGAGCTTTATGTAGAAATCAGATGCTGAATGGACAACATGGACATTGTGGGAAGTTAGAATTCGATGCCAACAAACAGAAGAAAGGAAAGAAAATGAAGTGGTAGTATGTTTTACCAACGCCATTCAAGAATCTAACAGTAGGATAAAACAGTCTTGATGATGCAGCAAACTCGTGGCATCTCGCCTCCAGGTTCAAGATGAGCTCTTTGCCTGCTAGTCGATGATCTCCTGCACTAAATCTACCGGTGTGGTGGCTGTCAAAGGCCCTCCGGTGTTCAAGTTAGATTCAAAGGAATCAATTTCATAGAGAGAATAAACTTAGGGTTTATTTCCAGTTTGTATGTTTGCGTATCTGCGAAGGGATTGAGTTTTCCCTATGTATGTCTGCATGGGAGTGATAGGTAGCCTCTCCACTTGGCGGCCTCTAGTTGGAGGATTAGAGCAGCTTCAGAGCACTTGAGAGGGTTATCCCTACACTTCAGGGTGGCGTGTGTCAAAACGGTGTCAGAGGCAAGTCGATTGTTGTTGGTACACGCCACGCCCATGCCCACGCCCCTAATGTATGCTAAGGTGTCCGGTGTCAGGTGTGGGCCCTATTGACACGGTCGGGGGCGGACTCGATTGGAGTGCACTTCCGAGAGTCCATTCTGCTTAGGAGGGCGAGGATGAACCGTTGGGACACCTGGTCGGGTAAAGGCCAGATGGCATGAGAAAGGCATGGTCTGGTCAGTGTCGGTCGACAGATAATGCGAAGCCCGGTCTGGTCGGGAAACCATCATCACCAGATGCCCCCAATTCATCTGGCCATTTGCTCGGGGCCAGAGGAATTCCACAGGGCAGCCTGACCACGAAACACGGAGCGTATTTATGGCGAGGACGGCGCAATAATGACGGGTGCTATCACGTCGCTTCACCCGCCGCCACGCGACAGCTAGGGGCTGGTCGTCAGTAGCCGAAAGGACGCGTCGTATCCCAGCCGTTGATGTCCCATCACAGCAGGCCATCTGGGTTGTTGATTTCAAAGACATGGCGGGAGTTTTGTAAGGCAGTTGCCCCCATTTCGCCCTTACAACTTTTTGCTAAATACGCAGAGAGAGAGAAAAACCTCCATCGTCGTCCCCACCCTTTTCTCCGTCGTCTCAAGCCCGTTGAAGGGGCACCAGTCTACGTGCTGTGCTGTCGGCTTTCGTTGGAACTCGTTGCCGGCACTTCGAATCATGGTAAGACTCGTTCTTTGGTTGTATTTACTGGTTGATTACCCGTTGTGTATCGGTATTTGATGGAAGGGGCCAGATTCCCGACCTTTCGAGGTTTGTTGATAGGCCAGAATTCTTAGAATCCGTCATTGGGGACTTGTGTGAATTGTTCAAGCTGGTGTTTGATAGGATTGAGGGTTGTAGGCCCTTAGGCATAATGTCAAACCCAGAGGGCGTTAGCTCGGACTCGGAAGAGACCGGTTCTAACGGGTATCGAGTCGTGAGGCATCGGACCCAGGAGAAGACCTCTGTGGGGAACTCCGGGGGTTCCCAGGAAGTTCTAGACTCAGGGGAGGCTGGGGCCGCCCACTCTGGTGTCGGGGAAGGACGGGATTAACCCACCAAGGTTGCTGCCCGAGCTTAGGAGGTCGAGTCAGGAGAGGGGGAGGAAGAGGATAACCTCGAGTATGAAGCGGTGGGGATTTCCTCCTTTCTCGATAGGGAGAAAATCGTTACCCTTCGGCAGGTGTACCAGATCCCGAAAGGGGTAAAGTGTAGGGTTCCCAACCCTAAGAATTGGGTGTGCTCGGCCAAGGAGGGGGAGATAACGATCTTCGAGGGCGCACTGGCTGGCGGTCTTCGCGTGCTGTTTCCTTGACCAGTTAGAGAAATTCTGTAGAGGTTACGCCTCTCTCTCGGACAGCTCTCGCCGAATGCCTGGCGGATCATAGCGGGCTGTATGATCCTCTAGCAGATCGTCCATAGAAGGGAGGTGACACTAGAGGAATCCTCATATTGCTACAGGCCAGCCGAGAGTGGGAAGGGCTACTGGTACTTCTCAGGTCGGTCGACGGGGCTTGACCTGATTGGCGAGCTTCCGTCTTCACACAAGAACTGGAAGGACCGGTTCTTCTTCATTAGTGGAGAGGGCTTAGAGTTCTGCCCCTGGGAGATAGACTTCTCTGCTAGGATCCCCAAGCAATGGGGTTACCCGAGAAATAAGGGTATGTTCTTTTCCCTGAGTCTTCCGTTTTTCGTTTGTTTCATGTGTCATCCATTCTGACTTAGGTGTCCTACGGGTGTCAGGTCGGGTTAAGTCCCTTCTATCTGCAGAGCACAAGGCGGCTATAGAGAAGGTCCAAGAGTACGAGTTTTGGACCGCGAAAGACTTGGTGACTGTCGAGGCGCTCGTCCAGTATCTCTTAGGGCCCGAACCAACTAGAGAGGCCTTGGCCGCAGAATGTGAAAGGAGTGAGTAGATTTTTGTTTTCGTTATGTTGATCCTTGTCTGACTTTTGTGACTTCTCTTTATAGATCGCTAGTCTCCTGTTGTTGGTGAGGCCGATCCTGTAGCGGCCCAGTCCGATCCCCAAGCACCTCAGCCAACTTCCGAGCTGGCGGCGATGAGTTTCGACATCAATTACTTGGCCAAAAAGAGGGCGCAATAGCAGGCGCCTCAGGATCCTAGCGCCAGAAGACTGTCGAGGCTTCTGATGCAGAGAAAGAACTCCCTCATCCTCCTCCTAAGAAGGCGTCCCCTCAAAAGGGGAAGGGCCAAGTCTCCGTGGTCGTTAGGCCCCCTCCAGGATATTTGGAGGGATTTCAGCCAAGACGCAGTGCGATCGTGTCGGCAGACTCCCAGGCCCGTGTCGGTCTGACTGCTTCTGCCCTGACCAATGTTCTGGACAGCTCGGACGTGGCATAGGAGAGGGTGGTTGATACGATAAAGCCCTCGGATATCACGAGGTTGAGCAAGCACCCAAACTTGTGGCTGGTCAAGGACGCGAACCACGATCTCTTTAAGGTGAGCACCTTTGTACAGTTGTCATTCCGTTCTGCCTCAACCTGTGTATAGTCTTTAACTTTCAACTGTTTGATTTTCAGTCTCTTACCAGGGTCATGGCCCTAGGCCACCGTCTGGGGACTTCGGAGAAGGCCCTTCAAGATGAGAAGGCGGCCAGCTCGGTGCTCATCCAGGAGGTTCAGTCCCTAAAGGGCGACATCTTCACTGCCTGTGCCGAGAGAAACTCTGCTCTGGAAGAGCTGAATGCGGCTCACGCTGACAACGAAAGGCTCGTAAGGTAGGCTAACAAGCTGCTGCTAGACTTCTCGATCGAAGAGGCCAAGAGGCACGAGCTGGAGAGGACCGTAGCGGCCTTCGGCGAGGAGCTCAAGAGGGCAGCAGCCGAGGCCATTCAGCAGTTTAAGGACGGGGATGACTTCCATGCCCTATTAGAGCCCAGGGCTTCGAAGCAGCCAAGAAGAAACGTCCAAGAAATATCCTGACTTGGACTTCTCAAGTTTGGATCCCCTTGATGAAAACCCGCTCACGGCTGATCAAGAGGCTGCAGATCAGGTGGTCGAAGAAGGGGCCTACCAGAATATCGCTGGAGAAGTGCAGACCGCCGAGACCTAGTAGGAGGCCACTGCGGGGGCCCAAAGCGAAGAGGCTCAGCGGGCTGCTATTGAGGGACGAATTACCGAGCAGGCTCAGTCGTGAATGTAGTCCAGGCCCCCTTGTTTTGCTTTGCTTGTTGTTTTCCTTTTTTTTTTTTTTTGAGAAGGGGCTTTTTTCCTTTGTACCCCTTCTCACATCAATAAAGCCTTCTTCTTACATTTTGCGTTTGTTGTATTTTCTAAATGTTTGATTGGAGTGGCTGGTAGAATGCTTGTGAGCGTTAACGCGGATCTGATCGGCAAAGATGTCTGAACAGGTCTAACATTGTTACTAATGTCACAAGGATTTGGCTCTGCTTGGCCAAGGGACCGAGCCGATTCTGTGCCAATACCTAGGCCGCTTGGCTCTGCTCGGCACAAGGGCCGAGCAGATTCTATGCCATTGCCGTTAAGGCCGTCTGGCTCTGCTCGGCACAAGAGCCGAGCAGATTCTATGCCATTGCCATCAAGGCCGTCTGGCTCTGCTTGGCACGAGGGCCAAGCGGATTCTATGCCATTGCCATTGAGGCCGTCTGGCTCTGCTTGGCACGAGGGCCAAGCAGATTCTATGCCATTGCCATTGAGGCCGTCTGGCTCTGCTAGGCACGAGGGCCGAGTAGATTCTATGCCATTGCCATCAAGGTCATCTGGCTTTGCTCAGCAGGAGGGCCGAGCAGATTCTATGCCATTGCCATTGAGGCCGTCTGGCTTTGCTCGGCACGAGGCCTGAGCAGATTCTATGTCGTTTCCACGCAAGTAGACAGATTCTATGTCTATTCTACGCAAGCGGACAATTGCTGAACAGTCGCTTGTATTGATATTCTGGTGCATTACAATTAGGAGCCTTTTAAGAGTAGTACTTCCTTAGATGTTCTGCGTGCCACGGGTGTGGGAGCTCTTTACCTTCTGAATTCTTCAACCTGTACATCCCCTTCCTAGTATTGTCGACCACCTCGTAAGGTCCTTCCCAATTGGGTCCGAGCTTGCCCTCTCTGGGATCTTTGGAGGACTGGTTGACTCTCTTCAAAACAAAGTCCTCGATCGTGAAATTTTTTGGTCGAATTCTAGAGTTATGGTATTGGCGCATCTTCTGCTGGTAGGACGCCACTCTCATAGCTGTTTATAGCCTCCTTTCCTCCAATAGATCTAAGTCCACATTCATAACTTCGCCGTTGGTCACGGGGTTAAACTGCACCGTTCTGGGGCTGGGAAAACCGATCTCTATCGGGATGGCAGCTTCGGTGCCAAAGGTAAGTGAGAACGGCGTCTGCCCCATGGACACTCTCTCCGTCGTTCTGTAGACCCAAAGGATGTTTGGGAGCTCCTTCGCCCACAAGCCCTTGGCATTCTCCATCTTCGTTTTGAGAATCTTCAAGAGGGACTTGTTGGTAACTTCGACTTGACCGTTGGCTTGAGGATGCTCGGGGGACGAATCATGGTGGCTTACTCTTAGGTCAGTGCACAATTTGTTGAATTGTCTACCCTCAAACTGTTTTCTGTTGTCCGTGATGACGACCCTGGGGATTTCGAATCTACACACAATATTCTGCCACAAGAACTTCTTCATCTTCTCCTCAGTGATCGTTGGTAGGGCCTCTGCCTCCGCCCATTTTGTGAAGTAGTCGATCGCCACCACCGCAAACCTCGTCTTTCCTTTGCCGAGTGGCAACGGTCCCACGATGTCGATTCCCCACTGGGCGAAAGACCAGGGGGTCTGGATCGGGGTCAACTCTTAAGAGAGTAGTCTCGGAATGTTGACGAACTGTTGACACTTGTCATATTTCTTAACGAATTCCTGGGTGTCTCTTTCCATGGTGGGCCAATAATAGGCCGTTCGTAGTATCTTCTTGGCGAGGGACCGACCACCAAAGTGGTTCCCACACACCCCTTCATGGACCTCCCGTGTTATGTAGTCTGCCTCTTCCTCATTGGCACATCGGAGCAACAGCATGGTGTGTCCCCTTTTGTAAAGAACCCCGTTCTATATGAGGTACCTACTCGAACGGTACTAAATCCTCCTCGCTTCGTTCCGGTATTCGGGCAAGGTTCCGTTCTCTAAGAAACCCCTGATTTGGGTCATCCAAGAGGTTTCGGGCTCGATTCGGTCGACTTCCGGGCTCTGGATGCTCGGTGAATCAAGAATCTCAATTGGAACGTTCGGGTCTGGCTCGTTGGATGAGGCAATCCTGGCTAGCCGGTCTGCCTCTTCATTCTGCAATCTCGGGACACGCTCCAGTAGGATCTTCATGAATCTTCTAGCTAGGCTTTTTGCCACTTGGCAATATTGCTTCATGTTGTCTTCTCTAGCCTCATACTCTCCCTAAACTTGCTCCACTACCAATTGAGAGTCGTTTTGCACTACTATCTGTTCGGCTCCCATTCGTCGAGCCATTCTGAGATCGGCAATGAGTGCTTCGTATTTCGCAACGTTGTTGGTGGCAGGAAACTTGAAGTGGAGAACATATTCCATCTTGTGACCATCTGGGGTGACGAGGACCACGCCGGCCCCACTGGAATCGTGAGTGGAGGAACCGTCAACGTTCAAGACCCAGTGGGTATCAGTTAGGTTGGCTTCAGGGGTGAGTTAGTGAATTCTGCAATGAAATTCGCGACAGCCTGCCTTTTGATCGCCAATCGGGGTTGGTAGTGGATGTCGAGACAACGGACCATTTCACCAAGCGTCCCGACGTCTCGGGCTTGTGTAGAATGCTTTTCAAGGACTGGTCGGTGAGCACTGTCGCGCCCAGATTTTTCGCACTCGAGGAATACTCACCCAAGCAGGAAAAAATGCTGTACTCTCTCATTAGAACTCACCCTCCTAAAAGAATGAGTGCGACTAGGTTTGAATTGAAAATTTTGTTTGAATAAAGGGCTTTTGAAAAAGATTCGGAGTCGCTACCTAACTTGATTAAGGTGAGTTAGGTCACCTAAAAACTAAGCATAATCCGAAAACTACACTTAGGGTTTTTGAAAAACGATTTTGAAAATACCTCCTCAAGAGAGGGTTTTTAAGAAAAACAGGTTGTTTGGCAACCTTTTGAAAACATTTAGCCATTTTTCTGATAAATAACTCCTTTTGGTCTTTCGAAAACAGTAATCTAGGTTCGGAGGTTGGTTACGTGTAAGGAAGACGCACTAAGCTATCACCCTACCCCGCCCTTTCGGTACCTACATGTCAATCTACCCTAGATTCACCCATGAGAGTCTTTAACTAACTATAGTTCAATCCTATCCATTTTTAGAAAAACAATGTTTGAATAAAAACTAACATGATGCATGGTATGCAAGTGTAAGGAAAGAGAATTGAAAAATAGATTTGAAAAGAGATTTGAAGAGATAGAATTGAAATTAAAAAAGTTTGAAAATTTAGAAATACGAATTTGAAATTGGAAGTTTGAAAGTAGATGGGAATTTGAGATTTGAAAAGATTTTGAAAACCGCACCTATGAGGGTGGAATTGAAAGTTTGAAAAGTATTGTGACCGCACCTATGAAGGTTGCCTACGTATCCCTTTGGGGGAATCAGGTCAGTCGTAGTTCGGACAAGAGTCCGATTGAAAATAGAAGAGTTGGATTGGAAGAAAAAGATTGAATTGGAAATTGAATTGGACTTGAAATTAGAAGAGGAGATTGGAAATTGAAATTGAGAAGATTGGACTTGCTTTGGAAAGATGGATTTTGGAAAGACTTGGTTGTGGAAAGATGGAAGTTTAGGAAACCTAGACTTAGGAAAGATAAGAGACCTAGGAAAGACTTGAGATTAAGAAAGATTGGACTTAAACGTCGGACTTGGAAGATTTGAAAAGATTTGGAAACTTAGAATTTAGGAAAGATTTGGATTAGGAAAGTTTCGAATTAGGAAAGTGTAATTTTTTGGAAAGTTTCATTTTTGGAAAGTATTGAATTAGGAAAGTTTCAACTTAGGAAAGTGTTGTTTTAGGAAAGGTTTTGAAATTAGGAAATTTTGAAAATTGGAAAGTTTTGAATTTAGAAAGTTTTGAAATAGGGAAGTCTTGAAAGTAGGAAAGTTTCGTTTTAGGAAATGTTTGAGTTTAGAAAAGTCTTAGATTTGGAAAGATGTTAAAGTTTTGGAAAGTTTAGAACTTTGGAGAGATTTAGGTTTAGAAAGATTTAACTTGAGAAAGTTTCAAATTTAGAAAGTTTTGATTTTAGAAAGATTTGAAATTTAGAAAGTTTAGGATTTAGAAAGTTTAGGATTTAGAAAGTTTTAGAGTTTGAATTTTAGAAAGTCTTGAAATTAGGAAAAGCTTGAATTTAGAAAGTTAAGATTCAGAAAGGGGGTTAAATTAGGAAAGGGTTGAATTCTAGAATTTTAGGAAAGATTTTTATGTTTAAGTTTTGGAAACTTAAGGTTTAGGAAAGTGGAAGTTTAGGAAGGATTTGAATTAGGAAAGAGTTGGATTTTAAAATTTAAAGGAAGATTTAGAGTTTAGGTTTAGGAAACTTATGGTTTAGGAAGGTAGGAAATTAGGAAGAAGTTAAATTAGGAAAGGTTTGGGATTTGTTTTCAAAAACAGATGATTGGATTTAGTTTCCTAAACGGGGAGATTGGATTTGGTTTCTTAAATGGAAGATTTGATTTGACAAGGATTTGGAAAGAGAGATTCTAGAAACCTTAGTTTTGAAAGTGTGGAATTTTAACGTAGAAAAGAGGTTTTGGAAATATATATAGTTTGGATGTAGAAAACGAGAGATTTTGGGAACTTAGGTTTGGGGCAAGGTTTAAAAACCATGTTTTTGAAAAGAAAATTAGGGTTTCCTAATTGTGGGTTCTAGGGCTTAACTTGGGCTATAAGGAAAGAGTTTTTGGAAAGTGCGTTTTTAGAAACGAAGGTTTTCTAGAAAGGAATCCTAGGAAGGAACTTTTGGAAAGTGAATTTGAAGAGGAGTTTTTGGAAAAAGATTTTAAAGAGAAGGAGTTTTGGAAAGTGTGTTTTTAGAAACGTAAATTTTAGAATGAAAATCCTAGAGAGGCAATTTCTAGAAGGAAGATTTTGGAAAGAGAGTTTTTTAGAAAGGTTTTTGGAGAGAGTTTTTAGGAAGGTGAATCTAGGGAGTGTTTTTAGAAAGTGAATTTTGAGGAAAAGATTTTGGAAAGGAGTTGAAAAAGAGAGTTTTGAAAAATAGATTTTGGAAAGGAGTTTTTGAAAACAATTTTGAAGAGGAGAGTTTTAGGAAAGTATGTTGACAAAGAGATTTTTAGAAAGAGATTTTTGAAGAGAGAGTTTTTAGAAGGTGTAAAAACATCTCACTTTCCTAAATCAATTCTAACCATAAGAGGGCTAGAACCACTTTAGGAAAGCGGTTTTAAAAACAGCAAGATTTGAAAATATGGACCGAAAAGGTCACTTTTAATGTAACACTTTCCTAAAGCAACCCTAGCCATGGAAAGACTAGAATCACTCTAGAATTATGGTTTTGAAAGCAAGTTTTTGAAAAAGAGATTTTGATACAATTTTAAAAACAAGTTTGAAAACAATTTGAAAAATAACTTTGAAAACGGTTTTTGGAAGATGCAAGACTATGATATGCACAATGCAATTTGGGGTCGTGAACATACAAGACTAAGGCTTCACCACATAATCAAGGGGGCCGGACTCACGTGGTCTCTGGTTAGACTAGAAGAAAGCCCCCGACACGGTGACTCTCCAATAGTCCAATCCTACACATGGACCGGGAATCCCCTTGTTTCAAGCATGCAAAGAAAGGGGGGGGGGGGAAGAGATGGGGGATTAAAATAGAGAAAATCCAAGTGGGTTAGGAGAGAGAAGAGAGAGGGGGGAAGTGCAAAAATCTAAATAGAAAACACACCGTATATCTTCTTTATTTTGCGCGCCTTGCTTGTCTTCAATCTTCGGTCTTCGTCTTGATCTTCTTCTTCAACCTTCAAGGGTTGTCTTCAAGCTTTACATGGCAGCTCTTCAAATCTTCAAAGGATGGTTGAAGGCTAGTGTATGAGTGTATGGGGAAGTGTATAAGTGTATAGGAGGCTAGGGTTTGTGTAGGGTGGCTAGGGTTTGTGTAGGGTGACTAGGGTTTAGAGAACCTAAGGAAACTAGGGTTTTGGAGGTGTTCGAGCTCTATATATCGAAATATATGATTTTTAGGTTAAGTTTGCAGACCCCTTTCACGTTGAATGAGGCTCTGTATTTATAAAGGGAGGAATACACTGGCGCCTGTTGCAGTGGCGCCAAGCCAAAATTCCTTTTGGAGCCACTAGGAGTGGCGCCAGGCCAAATATTGGCTTGGCGCCACTACTAGTGGCTCCAGCCAATTAGGAAACTATTAAGGTCGGCAAGCAACGCATCTTTGACTAGATTTGGGCGCCTGTACTAATGACTACCATGAAATCTTTAGTCTGGCTTCATTAGGAGTGACTCCGAAAAGTCCGAGAATGATTTGGAGGAGCCGGGAATTACCCGAAAGGCCGGAAAGGAGCAAGAACACTTAAAATAGTGTCTTGGGGATATTTGACTTAAAAAGTGAGGACAAAATGTGTCGGAAAGGTTGATCGGGCCTTTAGGGGCAAAACGGTCAATCGGACTAGGAAGCTGCCGGGGCGAACTCGGACTGTCCCGGAAGAAGACTTGGGATCTGGAAACATTATTTAGAATGTTTCCAGAGGTTGCCAGTTTGATTCCCAGAGCCGGTGTGATCGGAAAAGGTGACCGGCCCACCAAGGGCAAAACGGTCGTTTCGCACCGGGTTTGCCGGAACTGACTCGAAATGATCCGGAAAGGTAAAGGAAGGTTGAGAATACTATAAAAAGTATTCTCGAGAAGTTACCGGTTTGATACCCAGAGCCGGTGTGGTCGGAAAAGGAGACCAGCCCACCAGGGGCAAAACGGTCATTTAGCTTCAAGTGGGCCCTACGGGCCTGAGAAGCGACTGGTGGACTAAATTCAAGTTAAAAAGGTGGGCTTAGAGTCTAAATATGCATGTGATGTGTGAAAGTGAGCTTGGTCAGCTCGAAGATTGCCGAGCGGGCAAAAATAGGGTGCTTACAAGCACCATGATGGTATGGGCTTGGAAGTAAGGCCTCAGATGCCGAGCTACGGTCACGAGCTGCTCCACGCAAGGTGCGACTGGTGTAGTACACTAGCTGCTGGATCCCCCCGTCTTCTCGGATGAGAGCTGAGCTCACTGTTGTTGCTAACACTGCCAAATAGAGGAACAATTCTTCTCCCGGGACAGTTTGGCTGAGCAACGAGACTAAGCTAAGATATTGTTTGAGTTGACTGAAGGCTACTTCACATTCCTCATTCCACTCGAACGCCTTGCGTAGAATTTTGAAGAATGGAAGGCACTTGTTGGTGGACCGGAAGATAAATCTGTTCAGTGCTGTGACACGTCCTGCCAGGCGCTGAACATTCTTTGTTGTCCGGGGCGCTTGCATGTCAATGATGGCTTGAATCTTTTCTGGGTTGGCCTCAATGCCCCTTTGTGAGACCATGAAGCCGAAGAACTTCCCCGAGGCGACGCTGAATGCACACTTGGCGGGGTTGAGCTTCATCTAGTACTTGCGGAGCGTTTGGAACGTCTCTTCTAGATCCTGCAGGTGATTGGTGGCATCCTTGCTCTTCACCAACATGTCATCTACGTAAACTTCCACATTACGCCCAATCTGTGATTTGAACATGAGGTTGACCAACTGTTGGTACGTTGCTCTCGCGTTTTTTAGTCCGAACGGCATAACATTGTAGCAATAGAGCCCCTGGTCTGTGATGAAGGCTGTATGCTCTTGGTCACGCTCAGCCATCCGGATCTGGTTATAGCCTGAAAAAGCATCCATAAATGTTAACATTTCATACCCTGCAGTAGAGTCGATGAGGAGGCCGATCGTTGGCAGGGGAAAACTGTCATTTGGGCATGCTTTGTTTAGGTTGGTGAAGTCCACACACATTCGCCATTTCCCATTGGACTTCTTTACCATGACGACGTTGGAAAGCCAAGTGGGGTAATGCACTTCTCTTATGAACTTCGCCTACACCAGCTTCTCCGCTTCCTTAACAACGACATCATTTCTGTTCAGCGCAAAGTTCCTTCTCTTCTGCTTGACCGGCCTGGCCTCAGGGTCAATGTTCAAGTAATGGGTTGCTACTCGGGTGTCAATACTGGGCATATCCTCATGAGACTAGGCGAACACGTCGATGTTATCCTTTAGGAACTTCCACAGCCACTACTTCAACTCCTCGGGTGCTGCGAACCTGATCTTCACTGTTCTGTTCTACTCCTGTGGCCCAACTGGGACATATTCCAATTCTTCGGCGGGCTCACCCCTCCTGACTTCCTCTTCATCCCTTGGCTCGAGCTCTTCGATGACTAGGGTCTCCCTGTTAGGTTCCCCTTTCAGGGAAGCCATATAACCATCCCGCTCCTCCTTCTGGTTGCTCCTGGCGTATCCAACCCCGATGGCGGTCGGGAACTTGATCCGGAGATGGTACGTGGAAGTGACTGCTTTGAATTGGTTCAAAGCAGGTTGGCCAATGATAGCGTTGTATGCAGATGGGCAGTTCACGAACATGAAATGGACCATTTTTGTCGTCCGGTGTGGTTCTTCCCCAAGGGTCACTAGTAAGGCAATGGACCCGAGAGGGACCACCCAGTCTCTTGTAAAGCCGACTAAGGAAGAGTTGACTGGCTTCAGCTTCTCTTAGCCGATCTGCATCTTCTCGAAGGCCCCCCGGAACAAGATGTCGGCCGAGCTTCCGCTGTTGACCAAGATTCTCCAAGTTTTGAAGTTAGAGATCAATACAGCGATGACCAAAGGGTCATCGTGTGGTTGGTGTAGCTCGGCGGCTTCTTCCTTCGTGAAGGTGATCCCGGGGCCTTCGATATTCGTCTTCTTGCTGGCTGCCCCAACCAGCATCACTTTCATTTCTGTTCGGATGTCTCGAACGTGCTTGTTCCTCGCTGAAGAGGACTCCCCTCCTCCAGCGAATCCTCTTGCAATGACCCTTATCTCTCCAATGGTTTGGGTGGTTGTTTCGGTCTGTGCTGGGCTGCATTGTTCCCCCCGCGTTCGGTCTCTGCTGGCCACGTAGCGACTGAGTATTTCCTTTTTGATCAGATCTTCTATCTGTTGCTTTAGGTCAATATAGTCCTCCATGTCATGGTCATGGTTGCAGTGGAACTAGCAGTATCTCCTCCTATTCCTTATGCTCGAGGGTGTCTTTAGGGGCTCAGGCCATTTCAGGTTCGAGTTGTCCCTGATCTCCATCAATACGTCCTTCAACTTTGTCGTGAGCGGGATGAACGTGCGGTTTAGACCGCGGTAATGCTCACGTCTTTCTGCCCCATGGCTCCTGGTTTGGTTATGGTCCTACTCGCCTTGGTCTCCCTTTCCTCATTCGAGGTACCACCCGACCTCTTCTTTTCTGCACCTGAGCCGCTCCTTTCGTCGTTGTCTCGCCTAGCGCTTATGGCGTCTTCAGCATTCATGTGCTTCTGAGCGCGAAGCATCAATTAGACCACGTTTTAGGGCGGCGTCTTCGATAAGGAGAAAAGGAGTTTCCTGCTTCTTAGGCCGCTCATGAACGCCATGACAGCCACCTTGTCGTCCACGTCGTCCATGGCCAGAGTCTCTTGGTTGAACCTCCGCACATACTCCTGTAGCGTTTCGTCCTTCTTCTACCTCACAGTCAACAGGTATGTCGCAGGCCTCCTTTGCCTCTGGGCCCCAATGTAGTGGCTCACAAAAAGCTTGCTAAGTTCCTTGAAGGTGAAGACCATCGCCGGTTTGATTTTGTTAAACCAGGTTTGCGCCAAACCGTTCAATGTGACGGGGAAAGCTCTGTATATAATCTCATCTGGCACTGCTTGCAGGTGCATGAGCGCCCTGAATGTCTCCGAGTGTCCACTGGGTCTTTGGATCCATCAAACACTTCCAAAGTCGACATTTTGAAATTCGGGGGGAGTGGGTAGTCCATCACCTTCTGTGTGAACAGTGAAGCCGTTCGGCTAATAAGGGCATCTACGGTGTTTGGAGCCTTGGCCTCCACAACGGCCAAAACTCCGGCCATCTAGGCTTGCATGACCCTCAGTTGTTCGTCCCATACATGGGAACTCTCCGGTTTGTCTCCTACCATCTCGATTCTCGACGGGATGGCATGGCTGGTTTGTGCTTCTTCGTTGTGGGGCTCACGGCGGAGGAGAGGGTCCTCAACCTATCCTCCGTTGCCGTTTTCGTTGCCGTCGGGGCGAATGGAAGCCTCTTTGTCAACCTCCTGCTCCTCTTGTTTTGTCGCCGGCAGGTTGGGCAGCGGTGAAATCTTTGCTGGAGGGACGGGAGCTCGTAGGAGCAAATCCGCGTTTTGACGGGCCAACTGTTGCATGCTGGTCAACATGTCAGCCACTGTCTTCTCCAAGGCGGATCTTCTCCACGCTGGAATCGGCCATCACGTTTCCTTCAGGGAGAGTGCTAATCCCAGACCTAGTTAAGACCATGAAACGCCACGAGAATAGTCGTTCCCACAAACGGCGCTAGCTGATGATGCAGCAAACTCTTGGTGTCTTGCCCCCAAGTCCAAGATGAGCTCTTCGCCGGCCGGTCGATGATCTCCTGCACTAAATCCACCGGTGTAGTGGTGGCCAAAGGCCCTCCGGTGTTCAAGTTAGATTCAAAGGGATCAATTTCGTAGAGAGAATAGACTTTGGGTTTATTTCCTGCTTGTATGTTTGCGTACTTGCGAAGGAGTTGAGTTTTTCCCTTGTATGTCTGCATGAGAGTGGTAGGCGGCATCTCCACGTGGCGGCCTCTAGTTGGAGGATCAGAGCAGTGTCAGATGCCAAAGTGACGTGTGTCAGAACGGTGTTAGAGACATGACGATTGTTGTTGGTAAACGCCACCCCCACACCCCTAATGTATGTCAGGGTGTCTGGTATCAAGTATGGGCCCTATTGACAGGGTCAGGGGCTGACCCGATCGGCGTGCACTTTCGAAAGTCCAATATGCTTGGGAGATCAAGGATGAACCGTTGGGAGACCTGGTTGGGCAAAGGCTAGATGGCATGAAAAAAACGTGATCTAATCGGTGCCGATCGACAAATAATGCGAAACCCGATCTGATCGGAAACCATCGCCACCAAGTCCAATAAGCCAAGTCCTAAGAAACCATGCTTATTTTTTCTGGCTATTGGACCTTCGATGGAGGATAATGGCCTTTTAGACTAGTCTTCCTTTACTTTCCACTCATTGTTTTCTGACATTGACAGGTTCAGATTCATACTAAGAAGAGAACAAACACAACTTGACTTCAAGTCAATGGCCTCACTTGCAACTTCTATAAGTTTGATCTAGCATGTAGCTCACTATTATCTAGTTTATTGTATCCACACATGCAGATCATCTTCACTGCCAGTGAAAAAATGGTGCAATTCCCACCAATTTCCATGGAAAAGCTTCACTGGTACAAGATGCTTTTCTCAAGCTTTCTTTTTCTCCTGCTTTCACCTCTCAAGCTTTCTTCAGCGTATGATACTCCAAAGCAGCACCTCATCAATTGTGGGTCGGAGTTCAACAGTGAGTTCCATGGCCAGATCTTTGTCGTAGACAAGAATTCTGGTGGCAGCACTGACAGTGACAACAGCCCCACAACAAATCCATCACTCTATCGAACAGCTAGAATTTTCAAACGACCATCTTCATACAAGTTTCAGATTGACGAGAATGGCACTTATCTGGTACGCCTCCATTTCCACGCCTTCTTGTCGCGTAATAATCTTGCTGCTGCTCGGTTCAATGTCTCAGCTTCTGGGTTTTCACTGTTATCGAATTTCAGTGTCGAAAACAGTAACAGTTTTGTGATCAAGGAATTCTTAATCACTGTCAATGAAAAAGAGTTCCGATTATGTTTTATGCCGTGCGGAGAAACTTCTTTGGCTTTTGTGAATGCCTTGGAAGTCTTCCTAACCCCTGGCCCCGAACGCTTCATCCCTGATGAGGCAACTTACATTTCTCCTGCAGGAGAAAGCAACCTTAGTTACAGCAGGTTGGTCCCCAAGGTCCTGCAAACTACTCATAGGATCAATGTCGGAGGTGAAATGATTGATTTTGATTCTCTGGGGAGAAATTGGAAACCAGATGATGCTTATCTACTTGATCAGAATTCTGTCACAAAATCTTATTCTGATAATCTTCACTACCAGGACGGGAATTCAACCAAAAATATTGCCCCAGATCTTGTCTACATGACTGCCAGATCAATAAACTCAAATTCATCCAACATAACTTGGCATTTTGATGTGAGTAAGAATGCCACATACCTTCTGAGGTTGCATTTCTGTGACTTTGTTAGTATTTCACCAAATACTCTTGAATTCAATCTATCTATCTATAGCAAGTTCAGCATGACAATCAATCCCTATAACATAACTACCCAGTTGGCTGCTCCTTTTTGCTTAGATTTTGTGGTTGACTCTGATGAATCTGGATTTATGTACATCAGTGTAGTGGCACTACACTTGAATGAACCTCCCTTTCTGAATGGTCTGGAAATTTTGGAATCAATGAAGGAGGCAGAATTAGCGTGCAAGGAAGAAGAACCGAAAAATAATCATCCGTCTCTTGTAGTTGGTTTAACAGTTGGTGGTTTGGCCCTTATCGTCGTATTGGTGATGGTTTTGTTGGCTTTGAAATTCAGGAAAGTAACTACCTCGGATGTTCCTAGTCTCAACCTTGGGTTAAAGATACCACTTACTGAATTAAAGCGTGCAACTAATAACTTTGACGAGAGAAAGATGATTGGTGCAGGTGGATTTGGAAAAGTTTACAGAGGAACTCTCAGGAATGGCGTGGAAGTGGCTGTTAAACGAGGTGAACCAGAGCATGGCCAAGGCTTTTCAGAATTCCAGACGGAGATCACAATTTTGTCAAAAATTAGGCATCGCCATCTTGTTTCCTTGATTGGGTTTTGTGATGAAAAGTCTGAGATGATACTTGTATATGAATTCATGGAGAATGGAACTCTGAGAGATCATCTATATAGTTGGAAGAAGAACTTCAAGAGATCACCTAAGCTCGATTATTTATCCTGGAAGCAGAGGCTTGAGATTTGCATTGGTTCAGCAGAAGGTCTTCATTACCTGCATACCAGTTCAGATGGGGGAATCATTCACCGGGACGTGAAGTCAACAAACATCTTGCTAGACAACCATTATGTGGCCAAAGTTGCTGATTTCGGTATATCAAGATCAGGTCATCTTGAGCAAACCTATGTCAGCACAGATGTAAAGGGTAGCATTGGTTATCTCGATCCAGAATACTTTAGAAGCCAACAGTTAACAAAAAAATCTGATGTTTACTCTTTTGGAGTGGTTCTTCTTGAAGTGCTATGTGCTAGACCAGCTATTAATTCTTCACTGCCACGTGAGCAAGCAAACTTAGCTGAATGGGCTATGTCTTTGCATAAGAGAGGGCAACTTGAAAAAACCATTGATCCAAGGATAGTGGGTGAAATCAATCCTAGTTCTTTGAGAAAATTTGGTGAAACAGTTGAAAAGTGTTTGAAGGAATGTGGAGCTGACAGGCCTATGATGGGTGATGTGTTGTGGGACTTAAAATATGCACTGGAGCTTCAGCAAACTGTTGTCAACACAGAGCCACACGACGACAGTACAACAGATGCTTCATTGCAGTTGCCCGTGGTTGATATCCAGCGTTTGCCTTCTCGTGGCTTTTCAATCGAGAAAGATGATGCCATTATAGCAAGGGATGAGGGTTCAGATACAACTGCCAGTGAAGTGTTTTCCCAATTAAGGATCGACGAGCCTAGATAATCTTTATTGGCTTGAGGTACTGTTTTGTGGCTTTGCTCTCTTTAGCATTTCTCTACTGTTTAACATTGATTGGCTTTCTTTGTTTTAGATTGGGTGGGCAATCATCTAGTTGTATTTTGATGTTTGCAATAAACCGGTCTAGTAGACCTTTTGTGGCTGCATTTTGTTTATATTGTTGGCAAGTTGCTTATGTTAGCGCAAAACATTAGCTAAATCAAAATTTTTTTGAGTTGTTACGATAATTGGTGATACCGATGTTGATGTCCTGATGAGCAGGTCAAGTTTATTTTTCATAAAGAAGGCAAAACACTCTCTGGTTTTGGTTAATTTCTTGTAACTTTAAGGATGTTGTGCAATGCATTGTGTGGATTCCTCTTATCCACAATGGTTTTTGAAATCTATACAACAACTGACTTGCAGGCTTTCTTTCTTATAATAGACATTTGCTTCTAATGAAATCTTCCACCGAAATTCTGCCCTGCTTCTCTCATTTAAGGCTGGTTGCTTCTGGTTTTTTTCCTAGTCCAACCTTTGCTTGAGTCTCTGCTATCTTCTTATCCTTATTCTTTTTCCCCTACGTACTAAAAGGCTCCTGCTAAAGATTACTCTGCCTCAATATGCATCAGACCTACAAAAATGCTATACAGAAGGTGACATACACTTCATATTTATTGTTTGGAACTGATACCGTTGATTGTAGCATCTCATGAATTTCTAAGTGATTCAGAAATTTATTTTCCTCCCTACACCCTCATTTTGCTGGAATTTGAAATCTGCAACTTTTGATCTTATAGTTTCTTAGGCCTTGATTGTTTTAGGTTTCAGGTCTAGAGATTAGGTGGGATATATATACAACTACATTGTGATAAGGCGGGTTGTCTCTTAGAATCAAGATTGATGCTATGTTTAGGATCTAGGATTTATCAAGGAAAAACAAAAGAAAATAAAAAGGACAGAGAAAAATAGAGGAAAATCAGAGGTTTTAAATTTTTATTTATTTCTTTTTATGTATTTTTTGTATTGTAACCAAATATAAGATATAATTTTATATATTTTTTTTTTTTTTACCCTCAATAAATTCAAAATCCAAACAATGTTAATATACTGACATCACAATTACATTGTGATAAAGGAGGTTGTGGTGAGAATGTTCTCCCTTTCCCCATGAACTAGGGCTTTAATCTCCTCCAACCCAATTTAAGCCCCTCCATCCAAGCTGATACCGTACTTGTCACTACTTAAATGGCTGTTAGTGTGGAATTATTGTCCTCTAAGGGACCCACGGTATATTTGATTTTCCCTTCTAAAAACAATAGAACACTCGAATGGTTCTGGCAGTTTCTGAACATTATAGATGTCCCTGGATATTCGTGAAAATATACTTGGCCTACAGCATTCTGATTTACTCACCCCAACATTGACATGAACAACATTTTGAGGGGTCCCAAACCTGTCCATTAGTGACACTGCCATTATTGGGTCTCATGGCCTTGGCAATTAGAGCGTTGTCGCGATCATCCCTTGCTTTATAAATATCGATAAGCTTCATTTTTTTTTATGGTGCACAACACACAAAGTTGCTAGATTATTACAAATTAATCTTTTGTCGTAGTGTGTGCGCGATGACGGGTGAGAATTGAGTTAATTTTATTTATATAGAAATAAATGTATTGTTTGTCTTATTATGAACATTGTTGTTGATGGTAGGAATATAGATAGTTTTGTTCATATTGAATTACTTGATGATTATTTATAACATATTATTGATGAGGTTGTATATGTGGTGATATTGATGAGGTTATATATGAGGTGAAATTTCATATCATTCATAGCGTATGCCAATGCATTTCATGGAGGTAGGTTTTGTCAATGTGGGGTTAACCTAAAAATTAATTGATGTGGGGTTGATCTAAAAGAATGTCGACGTGGGACATCATTTATAATGAGCCATCACTTATTGGGTTAATATTATTTAAACTTGCACGCACATATGGGTGATACATTCATTGAATCGAGGCATTCATGTTATCTATATCTATTGATCATTTATACTTGAATGTGCATTGTGGGTGTTTGTTATCATTCTTTATGAATTTGATTATCTACTGTGAGCACATTGGCTTTCAGCTCACGCCCACACAGGCTTTTTTGACAAGTCAGTTAAGGATGGAGTTCGGTTTATTGTAGTCCTGGTCTTTGCCGTAGTGGCATCCATGTTGGTGTCAGAGGTGTCGAGTCTTGGTAGTGAGCTTTTGCTGCTTTAGTTTCTTGTTATTTTTTGTATGAGCCATGGGACTTAGTTTTATATAATGCTTTATGTCACGAATTTGTAATGATATAAATAACATACGGTTTACTTTACTATATAGTACGATATGGATGTTCTTGTACATATATATGTTGAGTCAATTTACAGTTTATCTTTTGTTGTGTGGTAAGGTGTCGTTCGCTAACACGGTGACTTGTGTGATCACGCCATGCCTAATGCGACATTAATAATGTCTAATTAGGTTGGGGGTGTGACATATATGTGGATGATATGATCATTACTGGTGATGATCTTGGTGGCATTGCTGATCTTAAGTTCTTTCTTAACAAGCATTTTGAAATGAAAGACTTAGGGCATCTCAGTTACTTTTTGGGCCTTGAAATTTCTTCATATTTTGATGGCTACTATTTATCTGAAGCTAAGTATGCTTCAGATCTTCTAGCTCGTGCAAGTCTCACTGACAGCAAGATTGTCTCCACTCCTCTAGAGCTCAATGCTTGTCTCATTTCTCTGGATGGCATCATTTTCTCCGATGCTACTCTTTATTGTCAATTGGTTGGGAGTCTTGTTTATCTCATTGTTACTCGTCTAGACATTTCATATGCGGTTCATCTTGTCAATCAGTTCTTGTCTACTCCACGGTCTACCCATTATGCTGGTGTCCTTTGTATTCTTCGTTATATCAAGGGTATTCTATTTCATGGCCTCCATTATTTTGCTCTTTCCTCCCTTTAGTTTCATGCTTACTCAGATGTTGATCGGGCCAGTGATCCAATCGACCGTCGGTCCACTATTGGTTTCTCCTTCTTCTTGGGTGACTCCCTTATTTCATGGTGCAGCAAGAAGCAGACTCTTACTGCTCGATCTAGCACAGAAGTCGAGCATCGTGCTCTTGCTTATACTGTCCAGGAACTTCTTTGGCTTCGCTAGTTACTCGAAGATCTCGGGGTTGTACATTCTGCTGCTACTACCATCTTTTGTGACAATCGGAGTGTTATTCTCATTACTCATAATGACGTATTTCATGACTGCACCAAACATATTGAGATTGATTGTCATTTCATTCGTCAGTATTTGGTCTGCGATATTATTCATCTTTATTCTTTTTCTTCTGCCGATCATACTGCTGACATATCCACCAGAACCCATCCTCCTGGCTGCTTTCAAGATCTGGTTTTCAAACTCAAGTTGACTTTAACCTTACCATCTTGAGTTTGAGGGTGTATGTTAGTGTAATATGTTAGTTTAGTGTAATAGTATATCCAATCTCACATTGGTTAGTGTGGGCCAAATAAATGCGAGCCCAAATCACTTTACAAGCCCAAAAGAATTGGCACCCCCAAATTAGGCCTGGAGTAGCCAAGAGGTAGCTGTTACAACACAGGCCTAGCATATTCTATCAACCCAAGCTAAAGCCCTCTCTACCCAACTTACGAATATAATCATACGGATGGTCAAAGCATTTAATAGAAAAATGACCCCCATTCAATGCGGAAGAAGCGCTGCACACAAACAATGATGCTCACATCCAATCAGTTAAGCTCGAGCATGGCGATACAGGAGAAATTATGTCCGATCAGCTGGCTCTAGGTGGCATAAACCTGTGTATTAAGTCATGATTAACGGAGTAGGCTCAACGGAGAGCACCACACTATAAATACTAAAGCTTTGAGAAAGCAAGGTATGATAAATCCAATTAAGCCATATACACTTGTAAATTTTACTTCATTCGGGGTTAAGATTGCTAATTTGACCGTCGGAGTGTGATCGACCCAAAGAGGGTCGACCCATTCTAATTCCTTTGTCTCTTTACAGTAGGTTGGAAACTCACTGATATTAGTTCGAGTGATCGGTCAGACCTTTCCAAAAATTTCAAGTAAACATGAGTACCAACTTCTTAGGGAGAAAAAGAGTCCATGCCACTAGACAAGGGAATGAATCTCCCTTCGGCAATGATAATACTAACTCGGCTAGCCATCGAACCACCCCGGAAAACAGTAACGGAGGTCGAGCGAGGAGGTCGGAAACCCGGTCCCCTATTGGAAGCCACCGAGGATCACGAGACGAGTTACGGAGGGATCCATACTACGCAAGGGGACCAAATCTCCATAGAAATCATCATCGGGACCTAGGCCCTTCACTTTCCAATGGACGTGTGCCCAGTGACCATTCACTTCGTGCTATTGAAAGGGAATTGCAGCGACGTGACGACAAAATCGCCAGGCTTACTTCCCAGGTCAGAGCAATGATGGACGCAATATCCAGGAGGGGTGACCGAGTCAGACAAGGATCACCGACCCGTCCCAACGAAAGAAGGAGTCAAGATCCCTAAAGCAGAAGTTCAACGCCGGCGCACATTATTAGGAGCCATGCCTCCAGCACCGATCGCAACAGTAACAGACGAGAAAGTCGGCACCATAGGAGGTGCTGGACACTACAAGACAAGGACCGATTTAGAACTGGTCCGCAACGGAAGGAATGGGAGAGGTGGCTAAATGAGAAACTTGATAGTAGAGGACAACTCCCCAAAGCACGTACTACTTAGGACATGGTCAGTAGAGTCCTAGATCAGATAGGGTCCACACCTTTTACGAAGGAGATTGAAAGCTGCCAGCCTCCGAGAAAGTTCAGTCTACCAAAGTTCACACCATACGACGGAAAGGCCGATCCAATCAATCACGTCCAGCATTACAAGTAAATGATGGCACTCTAGAGTGGAAACCAATCCTTGATGTGTCGCGTATTCCCATCCAGCCTGGGAGAGGTGGCCCTACGATGGTACGACAAGTTGCAGTCCAAATTAGTATCAAACTGGAGATAACTTGCCGAACTATTCACTGCTCGCTTCATAGCCAATAGCAAGCAGCCTAGGAAAGTAGACTTTCTACTCACCTTACGAAAGAGTGATGAAGAGGGATTACAGATGTATGGGCAGTGCTACTGGGCGGCCTACAATGAGATTGACGAGTGCAGCGAACAACTAGCTGTAACTCAATTTAAAATTGGCTTGCCCATGGAGCACCACCTGCGACAGTTCTTGATGAAAAAGCTAGCCCTCACGGTGCAAGAATTAATGTCAAGAATCGAGAGATATACGAGGTTGGAAGAGGATGTACCATAGCTCGCTCCCGAGAAGGTCGGCATTATTGCCGAAAAGAAGAATGGGCAGGACGCAAAGAAGTTTTGACGGGAAGATAACAACGGCCAAAGCAAGAAGGCAAGCAATGGGGTCTACACTGTCTTCAAGGACCCATTTATAAGATTTTGCCCCAAATTCGCGACAAGTCGTTCTTCAAATGGCCCCTAAAGTTAAGAGAAGACCCTACAGCCTGAGACCAAGGAAAGTTTTGTTCCTTTCACAAGGAAAGGGGGCATCAGACGGCAAACTGCCGACATCTAAAAAACTACCTTGAAGATCTGGTGAAAGCAGGCCATTTTGACTAGTATATCGATAGGAAAAAAACAAAACAGGAGTCCGAGCAACCAAGGCTAGAGGCCCCCCCATAGACAGAAGACAAAGCTGAACCAATCCGGGTGATCAACGTGCTGCATGGATCAACGAACTTAGAAGAAGCTATGACCGGTACAGATACCGGGCCGATATTTGAAAGGCCGTGCATTTGAGGGAGATAATGCAGATAGGCCCCCCTCCAAAGAAAGGCAAGGTTAGCAATGATACCATAACCATAACTTTTATTGATAAAGATCTTGTGGGAGTTCAAACTCCCCACAATGACGCACTTGTCATGACTCTATGCCTGGCAGGCTGTGATGTGAAGAGGCTACTCATTGACCAAGGGAGCTCCTCCGAGGTTATGTACTATGACCTCTTCAAGAAGCTAGAACTGCAGGACGTTGACCTCCAGCCCTTACTCAACCTATTGATTGGGTTTAGCTCCGATCTTGTTTAGCCACTTAAAAAGGTAACTGTCCCTGTCACGGCGGGAGGAATTACACTACAGACAGAATTTCTAGTGGTTAACGTACCATCCCCATACAATGCAATCATGGGCCGAACATGGTTGCATCTCATGAAGGCGATCCCCTCTTCCTACCACCAGGTGATTCGATTCCCCTCCCCGGAGGGGGTGCAAGAGATAAGAGGGGACCAAGTCGCTGCCAAGCTGTGAGACCCTAACTTGTTTAGCATCATACGTAGTTTAATAGCAGGCAACTCAGTAGCTCGTGCTCGGTCGTGGTCGGCCTTGGTCTGCTAGGTCATGGTCAGCTATGGTCGTGGTCGACATGGTCTGCTCGGCCATAATTGGCTATGGTCTTGCTCGGCTATGGTCTGCTCGGCCATGATCGACCATGGTCTTGCTCGGGCATGGTCGTGGTCGGTCGTAATTGGTTATGGTCTTGCTCGGCCATGGTCTGCTCAGTTATGGTCAACCATGGTCGTAGTCGGCCATAGGTTGGTCGGTCGTGATTGGCCCTGGTTTGGTCGGTCGTGATTGGCATGGTTGACTTGCGGTCGGGAGATTATCATATTTTGTTAGGCATGATTGGTCAGCGTCATTCATGATTAATTAGCCTAATTAATCTTCAGGCTTAGCTTATGTTAATCATGATTAATTATCATAAGTGTGCTTAATTATGTTAATTATGTGGATTAGAGGTGGATTAAGGAAGCAAGGAGGTATTAGGTGGGGGGTTCAACCCTGAGAAACCTAGGTGTGTGCTTTATGTGTGAGAGGTGGGTGTTTCACGAATTTTGCTAGCAAGGGTGTATGAGAGTGACACATGTGGATAATAGATATACCTTGTATCTATTTTGTGTTGTATAAGACAAGAGGGAAAAGCTCGGTTTTACGGTGGTCGGGAGACAAAGAAGAAAAATAAAAGAGAGAAAAGAAAAGGAGGAAGAAGAATTCAAGAGAGAAAGTTTTGTGTTTATTACTTGAGGTGAGAAATATATATTGATACTTGTTGGGGAGTTAGAATGATGAAAGTGTTTTCACGTCTTTGGTTGCATTAGGGAAGGGTTTAACATCTATTAAGTTCTGATGCATTATGATATTCTCAATCATATATTTAAAGAGTATAAGCTATGATTATGCATTGGTTATGAATTATAGCATCTATTTCATCATGTTTGATGTGGTGGTGTTTGGTAGGTTCGGAAGCAGATCATACTATTCCTGTTCAACGGAAAGAGTAGCTCAACTTGAGAGTAAGCGATATCAGGTGGGGATATTGATGATCTTATTCATATTGAACAGAAGACTTTGTTATGAATGGTGGTGATTGCTTGATGACGAGGTGATAATTGCACACAATTCATACATTGTGTGCACACTTTGCATTGCATAGACGAGGTATAGCCGAGTGGGGGCTAACCTAAGGTTCAGCCGATGTGGGGCTAACCTAAAGGGTGTCGATATGGGGCATCCTTGATAATAAGTCATCGATATATTGGGCCAATGTTATCAAAATAGCGCGCACATATGCGGTGTATCATGCATTGCATCACAAGAGGCATTTTGTTTACTGTTGATGGTGTATTATCTATTAATGATTAATTTAATGGATGTTTATCATTCCGTCTTTATGAGTTTGATTATCTTGTGAGCACGTTGATATATAGCTCACACCCACACAGATTATTTTGCAAAAAAATGGGGGAATGTCCAGTCCACTGTTGGTGTTCAGTCGGGGAGCTTCGAGAAGCTCTGTAGTTAAATTACTAGTCATGTATATTATTGTACTTTGTATTAAAGTCTGGTTGGAGTTTGTAGATTTTGTGGTTTTGTAATATCCATAAGTGTGGATTAAGAGTTTTCTTAATAAAGCATGTTGGAGGTTTATGAGATGGTTTCAACTTGTTTAATATGATGTTATTTATTTCTAAAAGATTTCTATCTTTGCGATCATGTTGAGGTTTCGCTGATAAGTAAGTGACCTGTGCAATCACGTCTGTCCTAAGACGGCGTTAATGACGCTTGATTAGGATCGGGCGCGACACAAGCAATGCTTCTTTATGGCATGTGCACCAAAAGCATGAAGAGCTCTTCCTTTACCCTACAGTTTTGGAGCATGCGGTTAAACTGGGAGAATTTGACGTCAAGTTCTAACCCTGAGCGGTAGTTAAAGGCCAGGTATTGATTGACTTTATTGTCAAATTTTCTGTCGAACTTCCACAGGAAACCAATCCAACCCCGATTTTCAATGCGTAACATGATGACCTCTGCTTGCAACTTTGGAAGAAAGGTGATCATTGGAAGCCATTCGCTAACAGAACATCCAATGATCAGGGGGCAAATTCATGGATAATTCTCAGATGGTATGACATTAGAGCAGGTCATTAAATTGGAGTTCACTGCTTCAAACAAAGAGTCAGAATATAAGGTTCTGCTCACAGGATTGCGCTAAGCTATTGATATCAGAATTGTCGAAATCATGATCTACTCAGACAGATTTCCAGCTAAGTCTTGAGTCAGATCACCAAAAAATACGCAACACGTAACATCCAACGGACGGAAAGTTAGACCCCAACTGGGAAGGTCCATACTGAATTACGTCCTAAGTCGGCGTGGGGGTATATCAACTAGAAACTGTTAAAGCAATGCGACAACGACCCCGATCTTGGAATGTAAACAATTTCAAGAAATT
This sequence comes from Euryodendron excelsum, assembly GCA_033060915.1. Taxonomy (NCBI): domain Eukaryota; kingdom Viridiplantae; phylum Streptophyta; class Magnoliopsida; order Ericales; family Pentaphylacaceae; genus Euryodendron; species Euryodendron excelsum. The sequence goes on along the minus strand of CM065385.1, from coordinate 38,878,999 downwards.
CTACCAGTAGGTTCTTCTTATCTTCAAAGGATGTATCTGCCTGTAGTTTGTACCTAGAAGGAGGCAACTTCCTTCAACAAAAATGTAATCCTTGCACAAATCAATAAAATTGGAAGCTACTCAACAAAGTTGATGTCACTCCAAATTGCAAAATATTGAAAGAAGACAAAGAAATCATGTGTAAAAACCTGGTTCTGGATCATTTATGACCAGGACGGCCAATAAAGGTCATTAAAACCAAGTGTAAAAACTTGGTCCTGTCTAAATTGGATAGGTCGGCCAATGAAGGTTACAAAAAATCAGGTGTAAAAACCTGGTCTTGGATCATTTATGACCAAGTTGGCCAATGTAGGTCATTAAAACCAAGTGTAAAAACTTGGTCATGTCTAAGTTGGATAGGTCGGCCAATGAAGGTCACAAAAAATCAAGTGTAAAAACCTAGTCTTAGATAATTTATGATCAAGTCGGCCAATGAAGGTCATTAAAACCAAGTGTAAAAACTTGGTCCTGTCTAAGTTGGACAGGTCGGCCAATAAAGGTCACAAAAAATCAGGTGTAAAAACCTGGTCTTGAGTCATTTATCACTAGGACGGCCAATAAAGGTCATTAAAACCAAATAAAAAAACTTGGTCCTGTACCAGGAAGGATAGGTCGGCCAAAGGAACACACGAATCTAGCGCTTAACCTTGGTCTTGCCTAGGTCAAGTAGATTAGCAAAGAGCTTCGTTAAAGTGACAAAGCTAACTGTCCTAACTCGGCCCTAACCAAATCTAGTGGATTAGCTAAATTTCTCTTTATCTAAAGTTATGCATGGGATGAAATTAGGAGTATTTACTTCGTTAAAATAGACTCTATCTTCCTAAACTTGGCAGAGATGCTATTTGCCAAAGTATGGCAGTTCGTCAGATTTTTTCTACCTAAATTGGGCAAGGATTCTATCTGCCTAAGTTCGGTAGTTCAAACAAACAAAATTTTTTTTTTTTTATCTAAACAAAGTGTCGCACCCCGGTTTTTGGGTCCAAGGACCTTTCGGCTCAGAGGTAAAAGTGCTGAACTCTGTCACTAGAACTTATCTTCCTAGAAGGACAAGTGCGACTTGATTTGAATTGAAATTGGTTTGATTAAGGGCTTTTTAGAAAAATAAGAGTCGCCACCTAACTTGATTAAGGTGAGTTAGGACACCTAAAACTAAATGTTATTCCGAAGATTAAACTTAGGATTTTTGGAAAAGATTTTGAAAACTGCCTCAAAAGAGGGTTTTAAAGAAAATAGGTTGTTTGGCAACCTTTGGAAAGTTTTGAGCCCTTTTGGAAAATAACTCCATTTCGGTCTTTCAAAAACAGAAATCTACGGTCTAGGGGTTGGTTACGTGCAAGGAAGATATTCTAAGATCATCACCCTACCCCGCCCTTTCGGTACCTACATGTCTAATCACTCTTTTGTTCACTCACTAGAATAACCGGTTACCATTGTCCACTTAATATCCACTTTAAAGTTTTTGAAAATGGGGTTTAGTAATCACTTTTTGGATGACTGATATATGATACAAGTCTGGACGAAGAATGTTTGAAAACATGAAAGTTTTGAAAGATTTTTGAAATAGAAACTTTGAATTGATTGGAATTTTTGAAAAGGGGATTGAAGTTCAAATAGAAGGTATGACTGAACCATTTTAGGTTGCCTACGTATCTCATTTGATGAGAATCAGGTCATTTGTAGTTCGGGCAAGAGCCCGAGGGAAAATAAGCGCATTAGGGCCTTTGAAAAGTTTGAAAACACTTTGTGGTTTTTGGAAAAAGAGTTTGAAGATGCTTTGAGGTCTTTGGAAACATGTCTTGAAAATTTTGATTTGAAACCGGATGTTGGAATGTTCTTGGAATGGAACTCGAAAGTTTTCGAAAACGTTTTTGAAGTGTTTTTGGAACAACTCAAGGGAGTTTTGAAAAATGCTTTGGAGTAACTCAAAAGAGTTTTGAAAATGTTTTGCGGTCTTGGATGTAGAGTTTCAGGTTGAAAGCACCCTTGTGAAATTGTCTTTGAAAAAGCTTTTTAGAAATGGTTTTTGAAAACACCCAAGGCTTTGAAACCCTAATATGGACAACCTTAAAGGTTATTCTTGATATGTCACCCTCCTTTGGAATCCCTCACCATGGGAAGGATAAGGACACCTTAGGGTTGTGAGTTCTTGAAATCATTTTTGCGAATACTTTGAAGATGGGGTGCGGGAATATTTGAAGAGGTCATGGAGTTGGCTTTTGAAATCTCAATTGAGTCATGAGAATAGTTCTAAATAGAAAGATAGTTTAAAAGGGGTCCATGAGTTGGAACCTTGAAGTGTACTAACCTAGGTTGGGTTGACCTATGGTTAGAAGTGACTTAAGGTTAACTAACTTGGGTTAGGTTAATCTAGGGTTAAGGTGACCTAGGGTTTGGTAACTAAGGTTAAAGTGACCTAGGGTTAACTAACTAGAGTCAAGTTAACCTAGGGTTGAGTAACTAGGGTCAAAGTGACCTAGGGTTAACTAACTAGGGTCAAGTTAACCTAGGGTTGAGTAACTAGGGTCAAGTTAGCCTAGGGATGAATTGTAAGATGGTTTTGGAAGGTGATTTGATGCATTTTTTGAAAGAGTTTTTGGAAAACAAATCATGTTATGCAAAGGACCTTGGTAGACAACCTTTTTGAAGATCATTTTCATGAAAATTTAACTCTAGCCAAGAGTATGGCTTATATGATTGATGTTTGGATACCATTCCAAAGAAGGTTTCCTTATGACCATTATAACCATTATCTTGACAAGAGTATAGGGGTTGAAGAATCAATATGGTGATGACAACTTTTGAAAAATCATAGTTAATGTAAAGATGGAGATAATGAATTTTTTTTTTGACAATCATTTTTGGGAAAAGGATTTTGAGAACCATTTTCGAAAAGAATTATTCTAACAAGTTAGGGTTCTTATGACCAATAAAAAAGGGAGACCACTCAAGAGAGGGTTCCATGGGCTATTCCAACCACTAAACTTGAGAGAATAACAACCCTAAGAATCAAAGAGTTAGAAAATTATTTTCGTGCAAGAAAAAGAGAAGGGAACCATTCTAGCAATTTAAGGGCTCATATGACCAATATAAAAAGGAGACCACTAAAGAGAGGGTTCCATGGGGCCATTCCAACCACCAAATTTGAGAGAATAGAATCCTTGGGGATTAAAGAGCTTGAAATCCATTTTTATGCAAGTTGGAATGCAAAGATGCCAAGGGGTGAGCTAGGGGGTTAGTGGGAGACTTTCTAAGGCATGATTTCTAATGTCTCACCCTAAACTTCAAGGAGCCAACTCTTGGAACCATTTTGAAAAAAATATTGAACTTTGACAATAACATGGAAATAAGAGTAATGCAAGCTTTGTAGCGCATAGTTAGAAACATGAAAATGAAACCAAGCACACAAGACATGATTAAGTTAGCAAAATGTAAGGAGGTTATGAATATATACAAGGCTTTTAGGCTACACCAAATAATCAAAGGGCTCCTAGGCCATACCATCTTAAAATAGGCTAGTGAGAGATCCCCCTACACAATGGCTCCCACTAGCTTTCCTCTAGGCATGAATTAAGAGTCTTCTTGGCTCAAGCATGCAAGAAAGGGGGGTTAAAGATGGGGATTAAAATAGAGAATAGCCTAAGTAGGCTAGGAGGGAGAATAGAAGACTGGGAGAAGACAAAAATGTAAAAGAGATACCACCTTTAGCCTTCAACACACTTGTAGACTTCTATGGATGCCTTGACTTGAACTTGAATGGCTTCAAATAGGCTTGAGGGGCGGGAAGGTGATGTTTAATGGTGTATAGGGCTATGTAAGTTAAGTGTATGGGTTAGAGGGAGGTGGTATGTAGCCCAAGTGTTGGAGGAATGGAATGTATGAAGAGATTCGAGATTTTGTAGTAGTTTTAGCAGAGCTTCGAATCAATTTTGGTCCTTAAATATGCAAAGGGGGTGGCTGTATTTATAGGCAATGTGAGAGGAGGCTAGTGCATGTGCTACATGCGCCTGACCAAAATTTGCCCTGGCGTATGTAGCACATGCGCCAGTATTGTTCCATTGCCAAAATGCCACATGGCACCCATTGTACTGGCTAAATCGTGACGGTTGATTAAACTTTGGTCGATTTGATCAAAATCTGAGCGCATGTAGCATACGCTCCGTCACTGGGAGTGTTCGTTTAAACTTTCTCTTGATAATTGAGCCAACTGGGAAGGTTTCGGAGGAATCGGCTGCACCCGGGGGGTTCTCCTAGGGTTTCTCGTGAATTTTTGTGTTTTCGAAAAGTTTGAATGGTGTACGGAAGTGTGAGATATCGTCTTAGGAAATGTGTATAAAATTGCATCTTTGCGGAGCGTCTGTGATATGCTCTGTGGGGTATCAAAAGTAGTTATTTTCTGTCGCATGATTGCGGCCTTCGGGGAGCGACCTTTCCGATCGGACCGTACCGATGGAAAACACTCTGGAAATATTTTTGGGAATTTCTTAATTTACGCATTTCTCAAGTTGTTTGACGGTGCGTTTCAAACAGAAAATTAGAGAAAAAGTCAACCTCAGCAGAGCGTTTGCGAGACGCTCTAGGGGTTGCCGAAAGTTGCAGTCTTCGAGCCATACGATAAGGAGCTTCGGAAAGCGATCTATCCGATTGAGATGTATCAATGGAAAGATCTATGGATGAGCTTTCGAGAACTCCTTGGTTTACACAATTATCAAGTCATTTGACGGTACATTATAACCAATGAATTGGGAGAAAAGGCAATTTTGGCAGAGCGACTGCAAGACGCTCTGGGAAACTTTTATTAAGCTGGTGGTGTTTAGTGTTGTAAGGTCCTCTTTAGGTTAAATGGGGGTGTATGATAAGATCCACCATTCAAAATTCTAGGACCGATGTTGGTTTTGGGGCACGTTTGGGTTATAACCATTTTGACCGGGTTTGGTTAAAAAAGGTCAAGAATAGGCTGGAGCGTTATTTTAAGCGTGCCGGGTCATTCAGGGATAATCCCGAAAGAGTTTTTTATTGTTTGGCTGGATTTGTGCTGTGCTAGGGCGTCCAGGGGTAAAATGGTCATTTTGACCGAAGTTAGCCGGAATGGGACCGAAGTTGGATAGAATGGCGTGTTGAGTACGCCTAACTATTTAGTAATACTTTGGAAAAGCCGGACTTACCATCTTGAGGGATTTTGAACTTTCTTAAGACGTGCCTGGAGGCTCAAGAGGCAGGTTTGGTTATTAGGCCTCTATTGGGCCTAGCGGGCCCGAGAAGCGTTTGACGAATTGGATAGGGATTTGAAAATTTGATTTGGACTTAAATGTGTTTACGAAGTTTTAAAAGGGAGTTCGGTTAGATCGGAGATTGCCGAGCAGGCAAAAATGGGATGCTTACTGTAAGCACCCCATTTTTGCCCTCTCGGCAATCTCCGAGCTGACCAAGCTCACTTTCACACATCACATGTATATTTAGACTCTAAGCCCGCCTTTTTAATTTGAATTTAGTCCACCAGTCGCTTTTCGGGCCCGTAGGGCCCACTTAAAGCTAAATGACTGTTTTGCCCCTAGGCATCCGAATGCCCCGGGAACCACACAGTATCAAACCGGTAACCCTCTGAGATTAATTTTTATAGTATTCTCAACCTTCCTTTACCTTTCCGGATCATTCCGAGTCAGTTCCGGCCAACTCGGTGCGAAATGACCATTTTGCCCCTGGTGGGGCGGTCTCCTTTTCCGACCATGCCGGCTTTGGAAATCAAACCAGCAACCTCTGGGAATGTTCTAAATAATGTATCCAGATCCCCAGTCTTCTTCCGGGACAGTCCGAGTTCGCCCCGGCAGCTTCCTAGTTCGATTGACCGTTTTGCCCCTAAAGGCCCGGTTAACCTTTCCGACACATTTTTGTCCTCACTTTTCAAGTCAAATACCTCCAGGACACTATTTTAAGTGTTTCTGCTCCTTTTCGGCCTTCCGGGTCATTCCCGGCTCCTTCAAATCATTCCCAGACTTTCCGGAGTCACTCCTAGTGAAGCTAGGCTAAAAATTGCATGGTAGTCACTAGTACAGGCGCCCAAATCTAGTCAAAGATACGTTGCTTACCGGCCTTAAACATTTCCTAATTGGCTAGCACCACTAGTAGTGGCGCCAAGCCAAAAAATGGCCTGGCGCCACTGCAACAAGCGCCAGTGTTGTCCAACGTCTATAAATACAGAGCCTCATTCAACGTGAAAGGGGTCTGCAAACTTAACCTAAAAATCCTATATTTCGATATACAGAGCTCGAGCACCTCCAAAACCCTAGTTTCCTTAGATTTTCCAAACCCTAGCCACCCTACACAAACCCTAGCCTCCTATACACTTATACACTCCCCCATACACTCATACACTAGCCTTCAACCATCCTTTGAAGACTTGAAGAGCTGCCATCTAAAGCTTGAAGACAACCCTTGAAGGTTGAAGGTGAAGATCAAGACAAAGACCGAAGACCGAAGATTGAAGACAAGCACGGCGCGCAAAATAAACAAGATACAAGGTAGGTTCTCCATTTAAATTTCCGCACTTTCCCCCCTCTCTCTTCTCTCTCCTAACCCACTTGGGTTTTCTCTATTTTAATCCCCCATCTCTTTCCCCCCCTTTCTTTGCATGCTTGAAACAAGGGGATTCCCGGTCCATGTGTAGGATTGGGCTATTGGAGAGTCACCGTGTCGGGGGCTTTCTTCTAGTCTAACCAAAGACCACGTGGGTCCGGCCCCCTTGATTATGTAGTGAAGCCTTAACCTTGTATGTTCACGACCCCAAATTGCATTGTGCATATCATAGTCTTGCATCTTCCAAAATCTGTTTTCAAACTCATTTTCAAAATCGTTTTCAAACTTGTTTTCAAAATTGCATCAAAATCTCTTTTTCAAAAACTTGTTTTCAAAACCACAATTCTAGGGTGATTCTAGCCTTTCCATGGCTAGGGTTACTTTAGGAAAGTGTTACATTAAAAGTGACCTTTTTGGTCTACATTTTCAAATCTTATTATTTTCCAAAACCACTTTCTTAAAGTGGTTCTAGCCCTCTTATGGCTAGAATCGCTTTAGGAAAGTGAGACGTTTTCATACTTTTCAAAAAACTCTTCCTTCAAAAATCTCTTTTTCAGCATACTTTCCTAAAACTCTCCTCTTCAAAATTGTTTTCAAAAACTCCCTTCCAAAATCTATTTTTCAAAACTCTCTTTTTCAACTCCTCTCCAAAATCTTTTCCTCAAAATTCACTTTCTAAAAACACTCCCTAGATTCACCTTCCTAAAAACTCTTCCCAAAAACCTTTCTAAAAAAACTCTCTCTCCAAAATCTTCCTTCTAGAAAATTCCCCTCTAGGATTTTTCTTCTAAAATCTATGTTTCTAAAAACACACTTTCCAAAACTCCTTCTCTTTAAAATCTTTCCAAAAACTCCCTTTCCAAAATCTTCCTTCTAGAAATTCCCCTTTAGGATTTTCCTTCCAAAATCTACGTTTCTAAAAACACACTTTTCAAAAACTCCTCCCTAGGATTCCCTTCTAGAAAACCTTCGTTTTCAAAAAACGCACTTTTCAAAAATCCATCTTTCCAAAAAATGCACTTTTCAAAATTCTCTTTCCTTAGAGCCTAAGTCAAGCCCTAGAACCCACAATTAGGAAACCCTAATTTTCTTTCCAAAAACATGATTTTCAAACTTTGCCCCAAATCTAGGTTTCCAAAATCTTTTGTTTTCTACATCAAAACTATACATGTTTCCAAAACCTCTTTTCTACGTCAAAACTATAATTTTCCAAATCTAGGGTTTCTAGAATCTCCTTTTCCAAATCCTTGCCAAATCCTGTCTCCCCTTTAGGAAACCAAATCCAATCTCCCCGTTTAGGAAACTAGATCCTATCTTCCGTTTTTGGAAACAAAGTCAAATCTTTTCTTTTAGAAACTAAATCCAATCCCTTCCTAATCCAAACCTTTCTTAATTCAATTCCTTCCTAAACCATAAGTTTCTTAAACCTAAACCTTAAATCTTTCCTTAAATTTCAAAATTCAAATCTTTCCTAATTCAAATCCTTCCTAAACTTCCACTTTCCTAAACCTTAAGTTTCCAAAAACTTGAACATAAAAATCTTTCCTAATTCAACCCTTTCCTAATTTTATCCTCCTTTCAAATCTTCACTTTTCAAACCTAAGTTTTCAAACTCTTTCTAAACTCAAACCTTTTCTAATTTCAAAATTTCCTAAAACTCTAAGACTTTCTAAATCTTAAACTTTCCTTTTTCAAACCTTTCCAAATTCTAAACTTTCCAATTTTCAAAGCTTTCCTTTTTCAAACCTTTCCAAATTCAAACATTCCCAATTTTCAAAACTTTCCGATTTTCAAAACTTTCCTAATTTGGGAACTTTCCTAATCTGAAAACCTTTCCTTTTTCAAAAACTTTCTAAACTCAAAACTTTCCAATTTCAAAACTTTCCTAAACCTAAAACTTTCTTAATTCAAAACTTTCCAAAAATGAAACTTTCCTAAATCGGACCTTTCCTACTTCGAACATTTCCTAAAATTCAATCTTTCCAAATCTTCCAAGTCCGACATTTGAGTCAAATCTTTCTAAATCTCAAGTCTTTCCTAGGTCTCCTACCTTTCCTAAGTCTAGATTTCCTAAACCTCCATCTTTCCAAAACCAAGTCTTTCCAAAATCAATCTTTCCAAAGTAAGTCCAATCTTCTCAATTTCAATTTCCAGTCTCCTCTTCTAATTTCAAATCAAATTCAATTTCCAATTCAATCTTTTTCTTCCAATCCAACCTTCTATTTTCAATCAGACTCCAGTCCGAACTACAACTGACCTGATTCCCCCAAAGGGATACGTAGGCAACCTTCATAGGTGCGGTCACAACACTTTTTAAACATTCAATTCCACCCTCATGGGTGCGGTTTCCAAAATCTTTTCAAATCTCAAATTCCAATCTACTTTCAAAATTCCAATTTCAAAATTTCTATTTTCAAATTTCTACTTTCAATTTTCAAACTTTCCAATTTCAATTTTCAAATCAAATCAATCTCTTTCAAAATCTATTTTTCAATTCTCTTTCCGTACACTTGCATACCATACATCATGTTAGTTTTCAAGCATTGTTTTTCAAAGTAGATAGGATTGAACTATAGTTAATTAAATACTCTCATAGGTGAATCTAGGGTAGATTGACATGTAGGTACCGAAAGGGCGGGGTAGGGTGATAGCTTAGTGCGTCTTCCCTACACGTAACCAACCTCCGAACCTAGGATCACTGATTTCAAAGACCAAAAGGAGTTATTTTTCAAAAAAGGGCTAAATGTTTTCCAAAGGTTGCCAAACAACCTGTTTTCCTTAAAAACCCTCTCTTGAGGTGGTATTTTCAAAAACCTTTTTCTTAAAACCCTAAGTGTAGTCTTCGGATTATTCTTAGTTTTTAGGTGACCTAACTCACCTTAATCAAGTTAGGTGGCGACTCCGAATCTTTTTCAAAAGCCCTTTATTCAAACCAATTTTTCAATTCAACCCTAGTTGCACTTATTCTTCTAGGAGGGTGAGTTCTAACGAGAGAGTACAACATTTTTCTCGCTTGTGTGAGTATTCCTCAAGTGCGAAAAATCTGGGCGCGACACTTACACAAAGGTAATATTCATAAAAGCATATGTTCAAAATTGATTCATGAAATATACACTTCTTGCAAGGGTAATACAGTTCAACAAGAAAAGAAAAAAGCAAAAAAGAGAGGTGCTAAGGTAGCTCGGCAGTTGGAGGTTCGGCAGTGGATAGGTCAGCCAGAGCTAATTCAGAGGTCGATGGCAGTTCGACTGGAGAAAGTTCGTTAGGATTGGCTTCATTAACCACTTGAGTTTCAAGGGCATCTTTATCCCCCTCACATTCCATTTCTTCATCGGCCTCATCCTCCGACTCAAGTACCGTATCAACTCTGGTAAGAATCTTTGTCCAGAGAGATGAAGACTTGTCTAGCTTCAACTGTCTCAAAGCCGCCCTCCAGCCATCTTGAAATATATGCTCTGCGATCTTCTTGACCTGGGCCTCATAACGATCCCCGGCATCCTCAAAACCCTTGTTATATTTGGCTTCAGCCTTTTTTTTCAGCTGCTCCACCTTCAATTGAGCTTCAGCCAGAGATGCTTCTGCTACAACCGCCGACTTCTCGACTTTGGTCAGTCTGGGCTTCAAGTCAGCAGCTTCCGCTTCAGCTTTTCGAAAGTTTTCTTCCTTTTGCCTAAAAGAAGCCTGCGACTCCGCAAGAGCACCCTAGCTGTCCTGCCAAGCCTTCTGGAAACCTCTGGCCTCCCGATCTCTCTGATGGAATTTCTCCTTTAGCTCGGAGTACTTTTTCAAAAGATTCCCGTGCCAATCTTGCAGGCTACAGAATCATTGCATAACCTCCAAGCCGTAAATGGCCCCCTGAGGAGGACAAGTAAAAACAGGCATTAGCACATAGCTTTCAAATCAAATAGCCAAAACAAAGATTTCGGCACAGCAGACTTACCGCGAACGCTGACTGAACAGCTCTAAGCGTCAAGTCTCCAGTGTCGGCACTGTCTAATTCCTTGACATCCTTAGGTGGTATAATAGCCTGAAGGTCCCCGATAGCGGCACCGGGGCAGCACAGCACCGAGTCTTTGACGATCATAACCCGTTTACCGATCTTGGGCCGTGCTATGAATTCTTTAGCCAATGGCCCCTCCACCGTGCCCTTGCCCTTCTCGGCAGCAGAAGGCCCCACTGATTCATATTGGGTGGCAGTCGTACCTTCGACCCTCGCTCGAGTGGTGACCTTCTCTGCTGTTTTCACCAGCCTCTTTTTCTTCACCGCCTCCTGGGCTGTTGGTTCCTCGTCCAGATCAACCACCTCAGTGGCAGTAGGAACTTCAGTGGTAGGGGGCACGGTGGGCGAAGGAGGAGCATTGGTGTCGCCGACTTAAGTAACAGTCTCGGCAGAAGATACTGCCGCTCCCTTTCTCTTCCTAGAACCCCTCTGTCCTAGTGTAAGAGACAGGTTTTGAACTTTAGGGGCCATTTCAACTCCAGAAGTAGAGGCGGGGACCGCGATAATAGGTGCGGGACTCAGAAACGGCAAAAGAGGTGAGCGATCCCCAATATCGTGCCTAGCTCCCTCCACCTTTTGGGCAGCAATCGCGTCGACAGATACCCTGTTCGTCGCAATGAATGACTGGTACCGAATTGGGTAGCCCAGTAGTACGCGTGCAGCTCGGCTTATCCCTTGCAGTTCTCCCTCGCCTTTGTATGCCTAGACTCGCTCTAAGGTAGCAAGATCGACGCCGAGGTGTTTGGTCTCCTTATCCCTAGGGTCGAAGCCAGTTGGGAAACACAAAAGCATAGAGTCAGGCAACGAACCAAGGAAAGCTCAAACAAAAACAGAGAAAAGAGAAAAAGCACATCAAATAGCGAAGAGAGTGGTAGACCTATCTTCTTCGGTGTTCTGGGGCATCTCATCTCTGCCGCCAGTTCTACAGGAATGTCACCAAATTCACATGGCCCCCTCACTCTCGCAATGGTATCGTCATTCCCCTTTCCTAAACTAGGAAAGAATTGGACCAGCTCCCTTGACCCATGCCTAGCCCTAAAATAATACTTATACCACTCCGTTTTACTGCCACTGCCCACCTCCACAGCAGTATAACAATAGTTGAACTCGTGAAGACCTAGGTTTAGGCCTAGACGACGGTTCAACTCAATCATCCCCATTCATATTCTGTAATCGTTCGGCAGTAGTTGGATTAGGGCGATTTTGTAGTGGCTAAGGAGTTGGGTCAAGAAAGGATGGACGGGAAACTTAAGGCTGCCCTCTAATATGGCGATGAGGGAAAACGGAGTCCCCCTCTTCAGTCACCCTCTAGCCGTCATCCTTTGGCCCTAAGCATTTCCCTAAGTCTGGTGGCCATGGTAACTAAGGGGTTCTAGGGTTCAAAGCAAGAAAAATGAAGAAGAAATACAAAGAGAGGGAGGACTTATAGAATGGTGGTCTTCGTGACAGAAATGAATGCAAGGCGTGGGGGAGTTCTGCGTTCGAACAATGGATACAACCCTCTGATCTGCAAAAAGAGTATCAGCACGGTGGCAACAGATCTAGGGCAGCCCAATGGTCACGTCCTATTTAAGACCGTCTGACGGTTGATGTCACCAAACCGTCCCGAAATATTAGCCTAAGACCCCTACAATTAGGGCATTAGGGCTAAGCGGCAATTGTGGGCTAAATAAATGCGGGCCCAAACCAGTTTACAAGCCCAAAAGAATTAGCACCCTCGAATTGGGCCTGGAGCAGCCCAGAGGTAGTTGTTACAACACAGGTCTAGCATATTCTATCAGCCCAAGCTAAAACCCTCCCTGCCCAACTTACGGATATAATCATACGGATGGTCAAAGCATTTAATAGAAAATAGACCCGCATTCAATGCGGAAGAAGCGCTGCACACAAATGATGTCGCTCACGTTTGGTCAGTCAAGCTCGAGCATGACAATACAGGAGAAACTATGTCTGATCAGCCGGCTCTAGCCGGCATAGACCTGTGCAGTAAGTCATGATTAACGGAGTAGGCTCAACAGAGAGCGCTAAACTACAAATATCAAAGTTTTGATAAAGTAAGGTATGATCAATCTAATTAAGCCATATACACTTGTAAATTTTACTTTATTCGGGATTAAGATTGCTAACTTAATCGTCGGAGTGTGATCAACCCAAAGAGAGTCAACCTATTCTAACTCCTTTGTCTCTTTACAGCAAGTTGAAAACTCACTAATATTGGTTGAAGTAATTGGTCAGGCCTTCTCGGGAATCCCACTTACAGTTAAGAATGTCTTTCTCCCATTCTTTATTATATTATAAATCGGATTGAGATGTACATATCTAAATCATTTAATAGAGAACTCTCTTTCTCTTTCTCTTTCTCCTTCTCCCTTATAGAGTTCTAACAGCTTTAATTTGCATATCAGGATTCCACCTGGTCCTATAGTAGCGATAGCTTATTGTATCTTAGATACACAACTTCAGGTGACCTTACTCCGAGTCCAATTCCGACCTCTTCTGTTTATATGTTGTAATCTACGAGACTTTCGGTATAAGAAAATTTCCTGTGAGCCGTGTCCAGCTTGAATACTTGTGACTTGTGAGGTTTGATTTGGTCAGTAGTCAATACATGTGCTTGTGTTCGTGTATTCTAATTTTTTATTTGCAAATACTTGGGAGTATCTTAGCCCTTCAAGCTTTTACTATTTAATTTTTAATTTTTAGGTTGTTGCCTTATCTTTTGTGTATGGCATAAATGTCACGAGGTATGAACTATATGTATATACTTGCAGTACCTAGGCACAGGGATGGACCTAACCGTAGACCGTGGGAGGCCACAATTCTCCTACTTTGATAAAATTTTATTAGAACTTTTTAAATTTTGAATATTTATAAAAAAAAAAAAAAATAGTGTGTATTAGCTTTCTATTTTGATAAAATTTTACTAGGACTCTTTAAAATTTAAAGATTTATGAAAAAATAGTATGTTTTAGCCTCTCAAAATTAAATTTTGTTTACATTGACTTTCTAAAATTCAAAGATTTTTACCTTAGTCCATCATAAAATTTAAAAGCGTAGGCAACTTGTTCGTCAGTCATCACATAAGTTGGACTTCGCTTAACCTCTTTGATGAATGTGCTACTGAGGTTCGGTTCATTTGGAAAAGATGTCAGTCTTTGGCGAGACCATGCGAAGGGTTGAATTGACAATCACATAAAACCTGTCCGAGGTGTGGCTCTTCTACCACTTTTTGAGGCGTTTGTGAGTTCTTTGTCATTGAGCTGATTACAAATAGTTGATTGCCCAGTCGAATTGTTGTTTATACGTGTCATCGATTGGTTGATTATTTGCGATATGTCCAAGAAATTAACCCTTGGGTCTCACGAAACTCGGCAGGTCGAATTCCAACTTCAAACATTGCATGGTCTTTGGTCTCCCTGCTAACGAAAGCATTTCACCATGACAAAAGGCCGCCCTGAGAATCAACATTCAATTCTAGAGATATGCTAGTAGCTAGTAGTAGTTTAAAATCTGTATACCATTCAACTTGAAGACTCATCAGCAGTCTCTTTTTAATTTTCTTTGCCCATGCCCTCGATTTTCCGGAACCAAGAACCTCCCTCGTTGGTTCCTACGCGTAGAACACTCGAAGCCTTGACACTCACGTTAGTTTCTTTGTATATAAATGGACCACAAGATCTTCCATTCTGCATATTACCCCAAACCCAATTCAAACTATTGCTTCTCTCTCTCTCTCTCTCTCTCTCTCTCTCTCTCTCTCTCTCTCTCTCTCTCTCTCTCTCTCTCTCTAACATGGCTAGAGCACTCATCAAGTCTCTCAATTTCTGTTTCTTCATCTGCCTATTGCTTTGTTCCACTTTCTCTCCGAGCCAAGCCCGCCCTTTCGATGTATTGAAAAGTACTCGCACTACTGTCAGCGGAGGGATTCAGAGCATTCTTGATGGGTTATCTCTTGGTGCCATTAAGGATTCAGGCCCAAGCCCCGGCGGAGGACATCACTTCACAAACAGTCACACACTCGGAGGGATGAAAGACTCTGGTCCGAGCCCAGGCCAGGGACACAAGTTTGTTACTGGCACACACCAGTGACTCACGACTGTGTTCAATTAGCAACTATGAGATATATATATATATACACTGTTCTTCCTTTCTCTGTCATACATTATTTGTCAGTTCTTTCATTCTTATTGGACACATTGTCATATTAACCAGTTGTTTAGAAATTCTTTGAAAGGTCTTGTTCTCGAATTCTTTTTCCACTCTGTATAATGTAATAAGGCTTTCTTGTAATAAATATTGAAGTGCTTGATTCTTCAAAGATGATAAATTATTTTTACCATTTCAATTACTTTCGGGTTCTTTAAAGTTTAAATCTGGAATTTTTTTTTTAACAGCTATCAATGCCGCCAACCCGCCAGGTTAAGGGATTAAACCCCGGTACAGGGAGCAATGCGGCTCCCCGCACTGACAAACTAAAATGGCCCTACGATATGGGAGAGATTTGAACCAAGCTCATTGGTGAGGCTGCCCGAGCTCCACTCACTGAACCAACTCATTGTTGGTAGATTTAAAATGCTTTTGATATGAGAGAAATTATGGGTTCAAAACTCTCACTCTAAAGAAGCAAGCATCGATCTTAGTTAAGAAAATCTAGGGCTTTTGGTTTCTCTTTGGGAGGATAAAAGTTCAACTTTTATTAAGTATAAGAGTTGGCTGTAAGGGATTTATCTCTTATAAAAACTCTAGTCACGGTGTGAATGGTCTATTTTTAATTGGTCCAGAAGAGATTAGTCTGGGTATACAAAACTTGACCTAGACACCTTGAGTACTTAACCAAAAAAAAAAAAAAAAATAGCCTAGACACCTTAACTATTGAACCAAAAAACATAGAAGATCCAAGTGTTTTATGATGCATGTTGAGGTGTGTTTCAATGTATCGATGAGTCTTAAAAAAAAAAAAAAAAACCCGTCTTTGTTCATGTAATTATGACTCTACAAGTTCAACAAGAAACATTCTAATTTTACATAATCTTTATACAGAAAATTTTATTAGGATAATTTTATAGTGATATTTTTTAAATTATCTCATCATTCTTTGTTAAAATTTTGAACAAAAATTTTGTTTTTGTAACATTACTTCTTCAACAAAATGCTGAATTAGAGACAATTAATTGTCATCCCCTATCATGATTTTTAAATAATAGACCATTCTTATGCATTTTGATGCTTAAATTTGCATAGAATTTGCATGAGCCAGAAATTTTGTTCGATGTGAACATGATAATTTCGCAGTCAAACTACAACAGCGGATAGAATCCTTTGACTTGGTTCTGTCCTTTTTTTAATTGGACTAAGTAGATCTAGACAAAATAACCGACCACGCTTTCGTCTGCGAGATCAGACCTAGTTACTTCCTTTCATATGAAGCGGTTGGTGGTTATTACTCAACTTTTAAAAAATTCCATCTCACGTGTTTGAATTCATTGAACTTAATTCCCCTGTTAGACCAACTTTTTATTCATTCATTCATTTATTTATTTTATTTTAAGCATGCACCAAATCAATTTCATCAATTCAATTATCCAAGCAACTTTGTTACAAACAATATAAATCCGAGGTACACAACAACAATCTTGATCTGCATATCTTTTTTTTTTCAACGTTTGATATGCAGATTAAGATTATCTTTCTTTATACCATCCGATTCCCAATACGGTCAGAGATTTATTTATAAAAAAAAAACCTGCATATCAACATTTTCTTTGTTTATACCATCCAATTTCCAATACAGTAGAGATTTAGGTCTACTTTTGTTGCTGAGGTCTGTTTTTGGTCCAATAGAAGAAAATAAATATGTAAATAAGTTACTTCATACGTTTGCTAAGGAGCATTACCTCTCGGCATCACACAGTCATTTGCGTGAGACTCCACCCCACTTACATCACAATCCAAACTTAGGTCTCACCGTGCTCTTTGGGTGCTGAAGAATAGATTTAATCTCACCGAATAATTATGGAGACTCAAATCAAAGTATTGAACTATAAAATATGAGTTCTTACATCTTACCACTAACCAACCACTTGATGGTAAATACGTACATTTTGTTTAAAACTACAAGGTATCTTGATCGGCATTTTATCTTTTAGATATAGGAACCAACTCATTCATTTGTTTGTGTTAGCCAAATTTAGTATTTTGTTTTTTTAATATGGCATTCTTCTTTACACACTCAATTCACATGGGTTTTGGAAGGCATTTCAAATTAAAAATACTCCACGCTGCCTAAATAATATAATGAAATTTACTTGACACATTCCATGAATTAATCATAATGTTAGCAAAAATGTTCATAGTAGTTTAACTTAAACTACGAGTGACAAAATGGTTGCCCCCCTTACACGGTTGCACCTAATAATTCTAATCACACAAAAATTACAAGCAAAGCACACTCACTTAGGGACCACAGAATTTGGGAATGTCAAGAAGTGGTTTAAACAATATTCCAATTTATTTTATTACCCAATTCGTCAAAGAGAAATTAACATATAATTGGTTTGAAAAGGGGATTATTTTCTGTGCAGATAAAAATTGATATTAAAATAAGTGATTTAATTACCAAACACAAACATAAAACTAGTAAACCAATCCACTTCTTAAATTATTTTCCAAATGATCCCTTATTTTAGTATTATTATCTCGATGTAGAAATGTTTTACTAAAACTACTAGCTGGTCTTTCCACCTTGAGACTGAGGAGTTCAATCATTTGGCTTAGGGAGTAGGGTGTACAAAAAATCCGAGAATCCAACTAATTTATTTGTTTGTTTTGAATGTTTTAAAAGTTCGGTTTATCTTTGAAAAGTTTAGTTTGATTTTGGGTTTAAATAAAGCCAATTCGATTCATTTGATTCGGCTCTTAAGTTTGCATTTTATGGACCGACTAAAAAACATATTATATATATATATATATATATTTAAGTAGACAACTTGAGACATAAGGGAAATAATTTTAAATGAATTTTTTTTGTTTTTAGTTTATAAAATAAATTTTTTTGATAAATCCAGTATTTGTTTTCTAAAATTTATTAGTATGCTAATTTTGGGCCTTCTTCTCATAGGTCTTTTTCAATTAGAAGATATATAATTTTTTTAATTAGTGCAGTTGATTTCGATATTACTTTTGTATGGCATTTTTTTTTGTCTGTACTGAAACATTTTTTGACGCTCCGTTTAGTATCCAAATTTTCAGTAAAAAAAATAAAAGAAAAGAAAAATGTGAGAAAAAAGAGAACAAAATGAACTAATATTTTTATTCTCTTTTTCCTCACGTTTTTCTTGTCCTTTACTTTTTTCACTGAAAGTTGGGGTTTCAAACAAAACGTTAAGAAAAAAATTTGTAAAAACCATATAGGGCTTTGATTATAGTATGTAAGGTTTAGAAAAAAATTGAGGCCTTCAATTTATTATTGGTTAAAGTGGTGTTTTTTCTCCCTTAAGTTTACTAGTGTAGTTAATTTTAGGTTTTTTTTTTTTCTAACGAGTATTTTTTTTCTTATAAATTACATTAGATCTATACTACAACTTATGGAGATTTTGAAAATTGGAGGCCTTTGAAAATTGGGAGTCTAAGGCAAGCGCCTTGCTCTCTTAGCCCTGGAGTCGGCTTGATTTAAGTCATTGTTATTTGCACTTAATTATTGTTAATTTGTGATTGTATATTATATTTTTTAATTTTTTAATGCAATGGCCGCGCCACCAATGCCACGTCTTCCATGAACAGAGCTGCTGCACTGCAAACTCCGGCAGGAAACACAAGCATTGGATTTTATTTTACAAGGCAAGAAACAGAATCAAACAGTAACTGCTATCGATATAGGCTTCATCAATCGAGGTTGCTGCCAGCCACATCCAGCACAAACCTATACCTCACGTCGCTCCTTTCCATTCTTTCAAATGCCTTGTTCGCATAATCCATCTTGACCACCTCTACCATTGATGTCAAACCTTTCGCAGACCAGAAGTCTAGTATTTCTTGTGTCTCTTCCACGCTTCCGATGAAACTCCCTGTAATTGTTTTCTTTCCTGCACAATGCCCAAACTACCATCAATTTAAGTGATTACTGTATAAAAAATGAAAAATGCTATTTTTTCGAATCTAGTACCAAAATAATGTGGCAGTTAGATTTGGTAATAAATGTCGCCACAATAGATATTTTGTTAATAACCTAAACATATTATTCTGTATGAATTTTTTTATTTATAGTATAGTATTACCCATAAAAAAAAATCTTCGGTAGGGAAAATCATACCTAGAATCAAGTCAACTGCGTCAAATTGCAGGGGCTGGGGAACAGCTCCTACTATGAGTAGCTTTCCCTCGACTTTGAGAAGTGGAAGGTAGGTTCGCAAAGGGTGCACGGCCGGTACGGTATCGAGAACATAGTCGAGGCTATTTGCAGCTCCTTGCATCTCATCTGCATTGGAGCTCACCAGAAAAGCATCTGCTCCCAAATGATCCAATGCCTCCTCCCTTTTTCTGTCGGAAGAGCTAATCACAGTCACATGATGCCCCATTGCCTTAGCTATAAGGACGCCCAGATGGCCAACTCCTCCCAAGCCCAAAATGCCTGCTTTGAGAGCTTTGTCTGAGCCAACGAACTGTCTCAGGGGACTGTAAGCTGTCACTCCGGCACATAAGAGCGGTGCTGCCTGCAGTGGGAGAAAGCTTTTCTGGTATTTTAACTACAAACCTGCATTGACTTATGTTAAACTGAAAGAAAAATGTTATGTATAAATTATTGTTATGTATAAATTAATTTCTAACTCATTTTCTTATACACAAGACACAAAATAAATGTGTCCCACTGTATTGTGTCTTATAAGTGAAAAAAATGATTGAAAACTTGGTTTATGTATCCTATTGCACTGAATGATCATAGGGCTAGCAAGGTGTTTGATTGTATTCGCTTACTTTTGATCGACAACCATGGCAGAAGAGAATCCTCCATGAGTTGGCGTGCCGTCTTTGTAGATGCCATTGTAGGTGAAGACTCTGCTCTGGCAGTACTGCTCTAGGTTCGATTTGCATGACAAACATTCACCACAATACCCAACTATACACCCGACTCCAACCATGTCGCCTGTTTTGAATTTCTTCACTTCTGAACCCAACTCCACAACTTCTCCCACCACTTCGTGCCTTCAAATCCATTAAACATAGCCGCATGAGAATATCATAAGCAAGGCTACACCATATTCACATAGATTAGCCACTTTGTTTTTTCTTTTGGAAAATGTTACATTCAAGTTCTTGATTTTTGGAATGCAGGTCATAAATGAGGTGAATGAGTTGAAGAAGAGAGAAGGTGTATACCCTGGGACCAAAGGGTAGTTAGTGGTGTGAATCTCACTCCTCATCTGATGAAGATCTGTGTGGTCCATTCCACAATACAACACCTTGAGTATTACATCCTGGGGTCCTGTTTTCCTGTTCATGGAACATTGGAACATTAGTCACGAGAGCGAGAGAGAGAGAGAGAGAGAGAGAGAGAGAGAGACCTGATTTTGAATGAATAAGGAGAGAGAATTCCAGATGTATCTCTCGCAGCCCAACCGGTGACTTTCATTCGCTCCATTTTCTTAAGCTCCAATTTCACTAGATGGAGATAGAGACAGGAAGAATTTTGCCACCAAAGAAAGATGAGGCCATGATATGGTAACCATTCTATGGTTATTGGGGCTTATATATAAACACCATGTACAGATATATATATATATATCCATGGGGAGGTTGTGGTCGTAGCTTTGAAAAGCGACATTTGAAAAAGGAAGGAGGCGCAGAGCATCCAACCAAAACAGCAAACTACATTATTGCCATGTACATAAACTATAGTGGCAGGCTGAGAAGGTCCAAATGCCTTGGATGGAAGCTTCGGTAATAGAAGGTTGATCACGGCATTGGATTGCTCATTGCACACGTCAAATCTAATAGTAATTCAGAGGCCATCGCTGGCGGCCATGATCATTATCTTTATTCTCGCATTGGTGATTGCACTAGCTTCATAAACAACATGCTAGATGTTGTCAAACGATTAACAAGGTCTATTCAGCCAATATCATGTAGCATACTAAGTTACTTAGCATGTTTGACAGTGTTACCGGGAGTAATACAATTTTATTATTTAATGTGGCCCTATCAATTTGTATATAGTAGCAATAGCGTACTATACGCTGACTGTGACATATGATACATTAATATTTTGGGGGTCATTAGAATTCTTTGAAGATGGACCAGATGATTGAGAATTATGTTTCCATAGATGCCACTATAGCCTCTTTGGTGTCACGAGCTGCCCTTTAAGGCCGAGCCCATACTCTCATTTTTCAGCCTTGTGCCAACTCTGTCATGTCTATACATATTGTATAGAGTGTAGAAATGTAAGTTTGGAGTCGGATGCACGCGTAAATTTTTTCATGTCAAGGTATGCGGCGTCCAAATTAGTAGTGTCCTAGCCCTATCGAGGAGAGGTTTTGTAATTTTTCCGAAAGGCTAAAAAATTAGTTTAGGATCATATACAAATGTATGTAAAAGAGTTTTGTCAAATTTCTTGTAAATATTTTTGTAGACCCATTATGACTCTTCAAGAGGGTGTAATGTTTGCTCATACCAGTTTAGAAATGGCTTAAAAAACATATATAGGGGAGGAATGTAAGGTGAGTCCAAGTCCCTAGTTGTTGATTGTTGGCAAACTAAACTCCCCACCTAATTGTAGTTTGGAATTATTTTGTATATGCAATAAAAATAATCTTATTGCTTGCAAATTGTGTGCCCATTGCCTTCGTTATTGCTTTAAACGTTCTTAGTTTGTTGCTTCCAAATTGCTTACTTGTGCACCTTCGAGTGTGTGTGTTGGCTTTTATTTGCGAGGTGCCCCTTGGCTGACTTGTCTGGTGCCGCCCACGACAAGTGCCACACGGCCTAATCCACTTGAAAGTGTCGGACCGTGACACTTGGCAATAGGAGTGATGCTGTGGACATATGACAATCCTTTTCTTAAACAGCATAAATAGCAAAAGAATTGAAACTTCTCAACTCATCCATAATTATTCTATACCCATTCCAAATTGCATTTTCAGATTATACAAACTACTATATTGTGTTTTAAGTCCTCTTATTTTATTTTATTTTTCTTTTTTAATTTGTTGATGTTTCACATATCTGTATGATAAATATAGAGAGTAGAGAGTCGGGTCGAGAGGTAGAAATTGCCGGTGATGGGGAAGTGGTTGTGGGTAAAGCACAAGGTTAGTAGAGGTTAGAGAGCGAAGATGGGAATATAGTGGTGATATTAGTAGTTTATTAAATCTGTGGTGTGTAGAGGGTGTGTACTCATTGATGAAGATGAGTTCACTATTTGAACTATGCTTGCAATGCTGAGAGACTAAGTTATATACCCGCTAATCCAAACACAACGCAAGGGATCACATGCTAAGATTTTCTCTAAACTAGCAGCAAAATACAGAGATCTGCATATGCCCGGAATAAGTTGGAGCAAAGTCATTGTTTTCACCTCAATGATCCCTTTGTTTATTTAGCCACCAAACCGTGTAACTTACTACGTACCATCTGAGGCTATACAGCCCAGGGGCCATACCATGATTGTGCATCTTGCGTGAAGAGCTTTTAGATCATCCTAGTCAACCAATCCAGACATTTGTTAGGGTAAGAGAGGTGACTTTTTTTTTGGGTGAGATGAGAGGTGAGAGGGGATCCTTATTTGTGAGTTTTATTTATCTCAAGATCGAAACAGTTCTCTCCTCTCTTACCTTATTTGATACCTTTTCTTTGAGCATTAAAGCTCTGAAGCCCTCTTTAGTAGTTTGCCGTTTGTACCTTCTAGTGGCTCATGGGTCGTCGCCCGAGTCCATCGGGCCCAAGCTTGACCTAAGCTTAGTCTGGCCATAACCCGACATTTCTATGGGAGGGCCTAGGCCTCACCTCTAGTAGCTCGAGTCCGGTCTGCGCCCCCAGCCTGAAGGGGAGCACTCCCCCTCTAAACGGCTCTTTGGTCTAGGCTCCCCTCCCTGTGCGGGCGCTAGGCCCACCCACCCCACCCCACCCCACTCCACCCCAAACGTTTATTAAATTAAATATATGTAAACTTACAAATAATTTATTAATTTTATAAGTCTAATTGTATAAATAAATTACTTTATTAATCCTTATTAATTATATATAATACTAAATGTAAGTGTCAATTTTTTTTTCATAAGTTCAAATAAATTAAATATATATAAGCTTAAAAATAAATTTTTAATTCATAGAATTATAGCGTATTTTTTTATGTAATCAATACTTTTATTAGTTTATGTAAATTTATAATAACTAAACTTAAAAATTTTAAAAATTAATGCTACAAAATAGTTGGTCGAAGAGGCCTGGTCCAAAGACCTGCCCAAGCCCTATGCCCCGCCTGTGGCCCAAGCCTGCCCTTAGAGCCATAAACTAAGCTTGGGCCTTGCATTTTTTATTTTGACTAGGCCTGACCCGATAGGCCTAAGTCGGGTTGGGCATACTCAATTGACATCCCTAACCTCAAGATGCTTCAATTTTTATGGCTCATGATGAAAAAGTAAGAAAATGAAAAGAAATGGACAAATGACTTTTATTTTATTAATTTTTTTAGATTGTTAAACTTTGAATTATTAGTGAGAGACATTATGAAATGGCGCAAAAACTTAAACGAACTTTACAACGTTACAAGAACTTGGATGTGCTCCGTTTATTATTATGTTGTATTTTCTTCTTTTAAACTCATGATAGTTCAGTTGAGAGAAAAGTAAAGGCCAAACACTTTGGCGTCATGAGAATGAGTAAGGATGAGAAAATAATGACAACAAATAATGCCAATAATCTTTTTTTTTTTTCCCCTCTCTTTCTTAGACAGATTTTTAACAACTAACTCATTTTTAAATTTAATAGCGGCTATCAAATACACAAAATCTAAAAATCATTTGGAATTATTCTCTAAAATCAAAAACTTCTTTCTTTTTGGACAAATTTTCAAATAATACATCAAAACTATCACTCAGCCAACTAGATTCGCCCAGTTTCTTTTGAGGTCAAATGGAGGGAATACATTACATATGATGAGGACATAGTGTGGAGTGGATGGTATTAACACCGCAAGTCCATGACGGATTATAAGGCCTCATCTTCCCAGTCCCCACCCCAAGCCTTTCAACGCGCTGATTCTGTCCGCTCGGATAGTCCCCGATATACAGAGAAGTAGAGAGCCAGAAGTTCCGCCTGACTTTCTCATTCTGTGTCTCCTTTCTCTCAAACCCTGGCATCAATGACCCGAACCAAATCCTGAATTCATTTCAAGCGTCCATGGAAACCCTTCGTCTTCAGGTCGGTGTTACCGATTTTTGTTCAGTGAATCGCAGAAGTAGAAGAAGCGAAGTAGCCGATACAGTGAAACCGTTTCACACCCAAACCCTCTTCTCTTCAATTTTCTATAAACCCTTTAAATCTCATTCTCTTACTCGTCTGCGTCACTACCATTGCGTCGCCAAGGCCACAGATTCTCACCACAACCACCACGACGATCACAATCACAATGACCACCACCACCACCACGATCACCATCACCATGATCACCACCACCACCGCCACAATCACGGCAATGGCGCCGAGCTGACAAGGTCTCAGGAAGTTTTTCTTCGATTTGCTGAAGCGATCAGGTGGACCGATTTGGCGGATTTCTTGCGGGAACACTTGGAGTTGTGCTGCTGTTCTGCGGCTTTGTTTGTTGCTGCTGCTGTTTGTCCTTATTTGCTTCCGAAGCCGATCGTGAAGCCTCTACAGCATGTTTTTATTCTCATTGCTTTTCCTCTGGTTGGGGTAGGAGTGTTCTCCCGCAATTTTGACTAATTTTTTAGTTTCTGAATTGATAAACCGAAATATTTTCAAACTCATCAAGAGAATTATAGTTTAATTGTTGTGGTATTACTGATAGTGGTTGCAAAGACAAAAAAATCTGGCGTGGGATGTAATTGAAAATAATATATGATCATATTGTTACATGTATCAAATGGTGACAATGCAGAAATCACCTTAACAATGTTCAGAGAAGCAATTTGGAGTTGATTTTGAGCAACCCTTCCTTTAAGTTCAAGATTTTCTTCAGTATCTATATAATTACTTAGAGATTATGTCTCCTAAATTAGAACTGACTACAAGGTCAAATTTCTGTGTTCTTGTGATAGTATTATCCTGTTGTTTCAGTAACCTTTGAAGTCATTGTATTCATGTCAGGTCTCTGCATCACTTGATGCTCTTGCTGATATTACTGGTGGAAAAATAAACATTCATGTACTGATGGCTCTTGCAGCCTTTGCATCAGCATTTATGGGAAACCCATTGGAAGGAGGCTTGCTTCTTGCAATGTTTAATCTGGCTCATATTGGTAAATATCTAACTGGTTCACCCAATCTCTTCTTCTTTTCTCTTTTTTTTTTTTTGGACTGCTAATATGTTCCATGGCTGCAGCCGAAGAGTATTTCACCAGCCGCTCAAAGGTTGATGTTAAGGAATTGAAAGATAATTATCCAGATTTTGCTCTTGTGCTGGAAGCAAATATTGAAAAATTGCCTAGTTTCTCCGATTTGTCATACAAGGAAGTCCCTGTAAATAACTTAGAAGTGGGCTCCTATATTTTGGTCAAAGCTGGTGAGGTCTGTACTCACAATTTTTATTTTTTTGTTTTTAATTTTTCATATAAACTATTTGGCTATAAACTCTGCTTTCGTTGCTATTTGGAGTTTCTTACTTTTTTATATATATCTTATGTTCTGTTTTCCGTGAACTCTTTAAGCATTCTAAGCTGTGGACACCAGCATGCTGTTGTATACTATGTGTGATTATCGAAGAGAATAAGCCTGAGGACCTTCACATTGGGAGGCCTTGCCACTTCCTAATTGTTATACACATCAGAGCTGTTGTCTCTTTATATGATGAGTTCAAATTTCCATGAGATTGGGTCATCATGAAGGGGACATCCCATTTTCTGTCTATTATATATCAGTCTTCAATAGTTTGCTTTTGTTTGAGAATTTTCTCTTAGATCACTCCCTAGAAGTATCATGACTATAGCTGGTATTGTGTTCAGTCAGTACCTGTAGATTGTGAAGTTTTCCAAGGTAGATCAACAATTACTGTTGAGCACCTGACTGGAGAAGTCAAACCAGTGGAAAGAAAAGTGGGGGATTGTATTCCTGGTGGTGCAAGGAACCTGGATGGCATGATGATAGTTAAGGTATGTTCTTTAACTTGTTTCAAACCTTTGCTAGACTATTGAAAGATCTCATAGGATTTAAATTCTTGAACAGTGATTTGCACCAATGGCCCCTGAATATCTAGAACAGTTAGGCTGCGTTTGGATGTGGGATTGTATTAATAGTACCTTGACATGTAATCCCGGTATACATTATCCTAAATCCTATGTTTGGATAGAGATTGGACTAGATTGGGACTAATGGTTGGGTATTCTGAGATTAATCCTTTCTAGTGTTTGCAAGTTTTCATGAACTGCATGGGTTAAAACCACTTGGGTTTAGAAAACAAGTTTCAAACCGCCTCTGTATGCAGCTTTCTATTTTAAAAAGTTAGTTCACGCTCTACAATATTCAAAATTGTCCTCACATTTGCTTCTTTGATATTCTAGTAGGTTCAAATTAAAAACAAAAAAAATTCAATTGAATTTTCTAATTTGTAAATTCTAGTGGGGGTCAGTTGACCCCACTGGTTTCTACTTGGCTCCGCACAACGGATTGTGCTAGAGATGGCGATTTTGTTGAGTTTTGGAAGCCATGGTATGCTTGCTGTTGGAAGTGGTGCTATGGTGGTCTTGGCTTTTGGCAGCCTCTTCGATATTGAAGGGGATGGTTCATGTCTGATAAATTCTTGATCATATGTGTCTTAACAAAAATTGGTAGTTGCCAAGTTTTGGTGGTGAATTTGTGTTAAAAGGTGGGAGTGCAAGCATTCTAGGTTACCCTCTTTGTGGGAGGCACCCCTCCTCCAAAGTTACAGGGCTATTCTGCTGAGTTCCCTTGAGACAGTTGTCTTGCACCCCTAAATATTCTCCATCTACCCACCTATCTCAGTTTCAGACCTCCACCTATATTCTCCCAGGCTTTATCCCCACTGAAGGTGGTGTTGAGTATTGGGGGCTATAGTAATGGGAGGAGATATTAACAGTGACGATATGACATATTGACAATCGTTGTCAGATCATACAAACTGATGCTGATGACATAACCATCAACTACAGTGGCCACGGTGGTGACCATTAACTTTTTTGGGGTGATGGTGATGAAAATGGTTGCTAGAAGAGATGGCTCAACAGCGAAGATGGAAATAAACTAGCCCAGTTGTAGATCCTGCAAATAAGAAAAGGACAAATCTGGAATAGATACTTGCTGGGCTTTGTTTTCTTTTCTTCTTTATTTGGTTTTTTTCTCCCTTGATTCAGCTGAGAAAAAATATGGCTTCCAGATTTCTTACTCCTGTTATTTATAACTTCGAGATGGTTTTCAGAGTTCTGCTTTATTAATTCTGTTATATGGTTTCTTACCCAGTTTAAGTTGAACTTTTATTCAGGCGAAAAAGACATGGAAAGAATCGATGCTGAGCAGGATTGTACAATTGACTGAAGAAGCTCAACTAAGTAAACCAAAACTTCAGCGGTGGCTGGATAAGTTTGGTGAGCACTACAGCAAAGCAGTTGTAGTTCTATCAGTTGCTGTTGCCTTCCTTGGGCCATTGCTTTTCAAGTGGCCATTCATTAGTACATCAGGTAATTTGGAGGGTCCTTCCTTCTATGTATGTTCTCCAGAAGTCCTATAAAGCATTTTTTCTGCTGCATTGCCTTTTCATTTGTGTCATTTGCCTTTTGCTGGTGTCTGCATTATTTGGCTAAAATAGGGTCTGTCTTGATATGTGCAATAATCATATTGGTTACTAGTTAGTAGTGTCCATTATTGTTTTACAATTAGATCAACATGCATTCTCCCACAGCCCCTGTATCTGAGAGATGTAGATAACATACTAAAAGGGGACAACTTTTTCATGGGTGTAAATCGTAAAAGAAGGCAATATTAGTTTTTCCTGACCACAAATATCCAAAAACTGTAATGCTTTTTCAAACAGTTGCCATTATGTGGCCTGGGCTTCAGTTGCATAACCACTTATTCTTCACAGGAGTGACTTGAAGGATGTTTACATCACAATTTGAGGGAGACTATGAGTAGTAAAAAGTTATCAGTGATGAAAAGTGCTAAATAATGAGCATGCATCATTCATAATTGATGAAATTCCCTTTTTCATTTTTTGTAAGAAACTAAATTTCTCATTAATTGAAGGAAAAGATAATAGGAGAGGATGGATGGAAACTTTTCTAAAGAAAGCTCAAAAAGCGGTATTTCTGCTGTTTTTGTTGTTAGCATCCACATAAAAGTTACCATCAGTTTTGAAGTATATTTTGTCCAAGAGTCTCTTTACATATTATCACATGAACTTTTGGGCTCTATCTATCCCTGTTTTATTTAGAGGGCAAAAAAGAAATATTTTCTTATACCCCAGAAACTATCATTTGAGATATCACTGAGGAAAAGTAAGTAGTGAGATTCAATTCCATCATTTAACATCTAAATGTCAATAGCAGCATACGCTGGCATTGCATATATTGGTGGATGTATTACACATCATTTCGCAGATAGCGCTGCAAATATGCAAAAGGCTGATTTTGTTGAAATCATGTGGCCGGGGTTAACCCCCACCCCCCGTGCGTGGGGGGCCACCACACACACACACACAACAAACAGCACGAAAAAAAAAGGAAAAGAAAAAGGGGCGCAGCTCTCTTACTTTCTGTTATCAAATATTTTGAAGTAATCAATTTACTAATTCTTAATTAAGGGGGAAAAATTCTAAGGACATGCTTTCATTTATTTTACATATTGTTCAGCGAACATTTATACTGTTTATAGTGATGACTCGTCATATAGCTTGCAGAGGATCAGTTTACAGAGCATTGGGACTCATGGTGGCAGCATCACCATGTGCATTGGCTGTAGCTCCTCTGGCATATGCTACTGCAATTAGCTCCTGTGCAAGAAAGGTATTTGTCAAGGGGTACCATTATTAAGCAATAAAGTGTGAGTTGGTTATCCTTTCTCTCTCTCTCTGTGGCTTGGAAGCAGGGCTGAGCTTTTTTTATTCAAGAATACTGCATTATTTCCACTTTTGATTTTATGCTTGGGTCCTATATATTATGGTGGTGTCTTTCGTCTAAGAGTCATCTTTTATGCTCCCTTACGTCCAATTTTACGAATCTTTATTTTTTTGGAGTCGGATTTCATGTGTCCGACTTTTAAAATAAGAAGTTTAATAATTACTTTCCCTTGTTACCCTTCCTCAACTTTTTATGGATACCATCCCAAAAATTATGCAAATAAGACGAAAGGAATCTTTGTAAACCTATAATACGAAGATGATTTCCCTACCGTGCCACATAAAACGAGATGGAGGGATTATTTTAAATGAAAAAAATTAAAGGACATAAACCAAAGCATTGTCTTTTAATTTTCCTGTAGAATAATAACTAAATATGATACTTGTATCTTTGACTGTTCTTGAATGATATCTTTGAGCAGCTAAAAATTTAATGATAAAATAAAAATTTTGTGCCCTCTGTCCAATGGCATATTTTTCCCATCTATGAGTTTTGTCTCCATTTTCCAGTAGGTTCCATATTAGTTGCTTTATATAGTTACAGTCATCGAATTATAGAAATTTCTTTATTGTTTTATTTCTATGTACTTGAACCTACAAACTTAATCCCAGTTTTTATCAGAGTTATAAAGCTGAATTTATTTACTATTCAGTGTTTCAGTAACATAGTTTTAGAGTTTCTTGAATTCCCACATAAATCCAGTGAAATTTGGATTCGTTTGGATGTTTAAATTCAAATAGAACAGTATTCAAACAAAATCAAATTTGGCTGAATATCTAAAATGCATTTCAAAAGTTCTGATGATTTTTTTGGGTTGCGGTTTAAACCTGATGAGATTCTGATAAATATACACAAAAATTTTGGGTTGTCCAATTTTCTGCTGAAAGTTTGGATTTCAGAAGAGGAAAATAAAAAAAAAAAAAGTAAAGAATTCAGGAAGTTTTGAATTGGCTTTAGATTTCCCTGTTTAAACCTTGGACCCTAGTCATTCATTTTCCATTAAAGATAATTATGGGATGAGAACATGTATTTCTTGCATTCTTAACTTGCATTGCAATTTTTACTCACAAATGACTCCAAAATTTCATCTTCCTTTTCATCTAGTTATTCTTGCTATAATTCCAAAGCTTCAAAAATTTTTCAGTACCAAATAATTTTTGAATCCCATAGTTGTCACCATTCGCATGACACCAGCTTGACATGAAGATTATTGGTTCTCCAAATTCTCATTAACCATAGGCAACATGGTTCAGGATTTTAGTAGGTCCAATGCAAGTGTTAATTTTCGTTATTCATATGATGTATGAGTTTTCTTCAGGGGGCTTTTACCCTTGCAATTAGTTCCTGATTGGTGGAATGTGGTTGGGACCTTGAGAAGTTTGAGATTGATTTTTCATATAATCCTTATTCTCACGCTGAGTGTGCATTTTTGCTTACAGCTTTTTGCAAACTGATTTTGTTTGTAGGGGATATTACTGAAAGGTGGGCGTGTGCTAGATGCTCTAGCTTCTTGTAACACTATTGCATTTGATAAAACTGGTACATTGACCACTGGGGAGTTTATGTGCAAAGCAATTGAACCAATCCATGGACACATGAGGAATGATGGAGAAAATTTTACGTCTTGCTGTGTTCCAAGTTGTGAAAAAGAAGCTCTTGCTGTGGCAGCTGCCATGGAGAAGGGTACCACCCACCCCATTGGAAGGTAGTTTGACTGAAACATAAATGTGTCTTTCCAGTACATGTTCTCTCTTATCAGTTGCATTCTTTTGGGGAAAAACTGTTTTGAAAATGATCTATGAGCTTGATTCTAACTGCTAAACTGAACCTCTGGATAAACCTCTTATTTAGGTGGCTGAATTTATTTACAACTTTGTATTACCCCTTTGGTACCGTACTTAATAGTTAGTGAGAGAAACTACGATTGAGATGGTAAATCATTGTTTGCATGCTTACATCATCTACATAAAGAGTAAATTAGCAATTATGGTAGTATTCTCAACTACACAGCAGGAACACTTCATTGGAGGAGCCGTACCTGTGTCGGACAGGAACACTTCATTGGAGGAGCCGTACCTGTGTCGGACATGGTCTTGCGTGGGACATGCGCGAACATGTGTCGAACTCTCCATTTTATGTGTCCGATTTTTTATTTCTTTATTTTTAAATCGGACACTCCACGGACATGGCTTGAACATGCGTGCCCCATTTTTAACACTTCAGGGACACAGTGGGGCTCAACATCAAATTTAAAAAAACAAAAAAAAAATTGGGTTTATTTTGTAAATAAAAAAACTTTAAAATCTGAAAATAAAGAGAAAGGGGCAGGGCACTTAAATTGACTGACTAAAAGTTTTGGTCATCCATTATCTAAAGCAGCAAGTCCACCCGCACAACCATTGGGTGCTTTTCAGTGTACTTGATTGCTGACAAAACCACCTTTGGAAGTTCTAAATTTGCCATGGAGTAGGGTTTCTGTGTTTTGGTGGGAGGGGGAGACATGAGAAAGAAGAGAAAAGTGGAATATCTGCTTCAAAGCAATTTGATAACTTTTTGTAATTTTCTTGGTCGTGAATAGGATTTCTTCTTTTTAGTAGAATATTTCAATGCTCAAAAACATTTTTATAGTTTTCTTGGCTGTGGATGGGAACTGCATAGAAATCAAACCAATAATGGTGCAATTAATAGAACAAAAAGACAATCTTGGAGGTGAATATTCAGAGAAGAAATCGTCAGCAGCCACTGTTGCTCGATTGGAGGAACTGATAAGGTTTTTCTGATGTATGAAATTGCTGAGATTCTATCCTATACATGTTCTACAAGTGCCACATGCTGAATATCTAAGGGTTATAACTGATTGGCCTATGCTGATATGCTATTTCAACATTCATTGTTTCAAAAATGGCACCATCAGTAGTTAGAGATGAAGTGATTATTATCATTGGTTATGGGCCCATTCATGCTATTTTGTGTATTACTAGGGATACTTTTCTTTCTTAAGAAAAAAGAACGGTGGTTTCAAGATTAGCCCAGTCCTTGCGTGGGGGTTTGAGGGGCATAATTTGCAAGAAATTGTTATATTCAATTGTGTGCATGAAGTTTTACAGGGTTTTGTATCCAAACAAATCTCTTAGAGGGGATTCTGAGTCCGTTTTGGAGTCTTGTTATTATGAAGACTTATTCTTTGTATTGACCATACTATGATTGTTTACATTCAATCTTTGGTTATTTTCTCTCGTTTTTGTTATCAGTAAAAGCAAATAACTAGGGAAAAAAAAAAAAGAAGAGAAAGCTTATCTACTGTCCCGTCTGCTATGGAGAGAGAGGGAGTACATCTACTCTATTCATCAGCAACCATGCTTGGATTCGTGATCTCTATTCATCAGCAACCATGCTTTATTTGGATTCATGAAAGTTTCTTGGATTCAGATAAAATTCTTATGCTAATTAGAATTTATGTCATGGTTGGACATGATGTTTTCAATCTTTAATTTTCTTTTTGAGAGTATTTACCACTTGTTCTTTTGTTTGTTGCAGAGCTGTTGTGGATCATAGCATAGGGAAAGAGCTACCTTCTGTTTCTGTTGAAAGTTTTGAGAATTTACCTGGTAGAGGCCTTTTTGCGACATTATCTAGCATTGAGGTAGTCTCTTCCATACTAGCATATTACTGACCTCCTATCTGGAGCAGCTATGCCGATTTTGTTTTGACTTATTCCACTTGTTGATAACTATAGTGGTGTTCTAGGTATTATATTTGTTTGACTTCAGGGAAATTTTCTATGTGATTTTGTCTCTTTCTTGGATTTGAAGTTCATTATGCCATGCTGAACTAAATATTGGTCAGTACAAGGACATATTGCTCGGTATATATGTTTACTCAGTAGGTCCAATCTTGATGGGTAGTTGTCTGCTCAATTAAGTAGACAAGTGTTTCATAATAGTTTATGATACTTTGATCGACTCTAGTATTTATCATTTGATAAACACCATTTTTGTGAGTGTCATGCTATGGGTTTGGTGAGAATGGCATTATTCTCTTTTAGGTCTTGATGAAACAGGATCCCATAGTGAGACCAATTTATTATCCATCGCGTTATCTACTTATCATATTTACTAATTTCCTGATTACGTGTTTGCTTGACATTTTCGTAATGGTTTCTTCTCATAACAGGCAAATTAAGTCAAAGTTCATTTTTGTTTTATAGTCAGGACTTGGAGGGGGTGAACCATTGAAAGCTTCACTTGGTTCTGTAGAGTACATAACTTCTCTTTTTAACTCTGAAGATGAATCAGAAAAGATTAAGGAAGCAGTGAGCACCTCTTCTTTTGGAAGTGAATTTGTTCGTGCTGCGCTCTCTGTTAATAATAAAAAGGTGATGTTCTTAGTTTGGTGAGAATAATGATGTTGTTGGATGTTTTGAATGTTTAGTTTCCAACCGAGTATCATTTATACTTGTTTTACTTTTCCCTTTGTAAAGGGTAAAAAGGTGTGCTTCGAAAATGGGAAACTAGATTGATAATAATGTTTTCCATTATTATATAATTTCCAAAGGAGAATCATTTATACTTGTTTTTCTTTTCCCTTTCTAAAAGGTAAAAAGTTGTGCTTAGAAAATGGAAAAAAATAGCTTGATAATAATATTTCATTTCCAAAAACAAGAATCATTTATACTTTTTTTACTTTTCCCTTTCTCAAAGTTAAAGAGATGTGCTTAGAAAATGGAAAGATAGGTTAACAATAATATATATTATAATTATGATTATAGTAATAATCAAAAGAAAGACAAGCAAACAGGAAAAGGAAAAAATTTGGCATGCAATAAGTGTTGGCTCGAGGCATAGAATGAGGGGTAGCACATGGGCCAAATATGTAATGGTCAAATTTCACTTCATGCCATTTTACGAAGCGCTGGATTTAGACCTTGGAATCAGTCACCTCCCGTAGCTATTTGACATCAATCATGCTGCTTGATTCAATGCTCCCAAACAGGGGCAAATAGAAAGTACAAAAAACATAATTAGAAACAATAATAAAAATTGAAAAATAAAACAAGAGGAAGAAAATAAGATATGTTGTTAGCTGATTAGCTATGGTGTCCATAGGATTTAAATGATGCTTGACACTGCAATACATTTGGTATTTGGCCATCCAAGTGGATTTCAAAGTGGTACGTTTGTCGGAGTTCGCAAGCATTGATCTATGTCAGTTGATCTTAATGTAGCATGTAGATGTTTATGCTCTTGGCATACATCAGTTGAAAGACAATTTTGGAAAATTCTGAAACCAGTTTTGCCACTACCCTTTTCTTTTGCTGTTTCTCAGTCACTAAGGATTTGAAATTATTTCATGGCCCATCCTTTGGAAATTTTATTTTCTGGGGTAAAAAATTTATGGAAGAGATGTATTGAATTTAAGCTTTTAGAGGTACAAATTTCAGAAATTCATACTGGCAGTAATGATGCTATAAGTGCTTGCTTTTGTGGAATTTTGGTCATCTCAAGTACTTGAAGGAGTGATTAGTGATCCTGATTGAACTCGCTCATGTTTGGTTTGCTTTTATGTCACCATTACCAAGCATTGGTTCCCCAATGCAGGGTGCTGGGAGGACTCTCCCATGAATTCCATGTTGTGGCAGAGGGACTAAGATATTAAAAAAAAAAAATCCTCCTACCATATTTGTTGCCCCTGATTAACTTTGGTGATTGGTGTTGTAGGATTTCTGAATGGTACATGCATAATTCCATATTGATCAGAAAACTAAGTAAGAAATTACTATTATTTTTTGCCATTGAAATAGGATTTGTTAAGCATTGTTATTATGACAAACTATGGCAAAGAAAAAGTAAAATAAACTCTGCTTGGTGAATTGTGATACCTGATAAATGATGACTTTTGCACCCTATACTTTCAACTGAATTTGCAACACCTGTGTGTAGGTAACACTGTTTCACTTGGAGGATAAGCCGCGGCCTGGGGCTGCAGATGTCATATTGGCATTACAAGATCAAGTAAAGCTCCGCGTAATTATGTTAACTGGTGATCATGACTCGAGTGCATGGAGAGTTGCAAATGCCGTTGGTATCAACGAGGTTTATTGCAACATGAAGCCTGAGGACAAGCTCAGTCATGTGACTAGTATGTCAAGAGATACAGGTGAGATTTCCGATATCAGCACGAGTAAGTGTTTGGGCACACTTAGCTTCTTTTTTTTTCAGGTTCACTTCTGTTTCAATTTTGGTTTTGCTCTGTACTTTTAAGTTGTTAACTTCTTCATTTATGCTTTAATTGTTTTGTATGGATTAAGCAGTGTCTAGTGATATTAAAAAAAAAAACAAACAAACAAAAGAAAATTGTGCCTAGTAATGTTGATACTATTCGATGACTCTGAAATTCTGTAACAACCATTGCAGTTAGTCAAGCAGCCAACCAATAATGTGTAGTTGGCACAGAATTATCTACCATCTGTATTGCACAAGGAATAACAGATCGATTAAAATAATATATGGGTGGAATGAAAATGCTGATACACTGGCGATCATTTGCAGCAATGTCACATTGCTAAATTTTCGGAAAACGATGATATAATGACACTTCACTGATAATATTGAATGATGGAAGTGTTACTGAAAAATGCTATTGCATGATTAGAGGGTAAAAATACTGGAAAATGCTTTTTGGTTTAGGCGACTTACAATGATTAGCTGAACAGATTTTTAATTTTATTGCAGGGGGAGGTCTGATAATGGTAGGTGATGGTATCAATGATGCTCCAGCACTTGCTGCTGCTACTGTAGGCATTGTGCTAGCCGAACGTGCTAGTGCAGCTGCCATAGCTGTGGCAGATGTGTTGTTGCTGCAGGACAATATTTCTGGTGTTCCATTTTGTATTGCTAAATCTCATCAAACAACTTCCCTGGTATTTGCTAATGTCCTCCTCATTCTCCTCTACATTCCTCTTTCTTTTTTTTTTTTTTTTTGGGCCTCGTTTTTTGGTACATAGGTTGTCATCTATCTCTTGCCTGTCCATCTAGCTATTGGTCTCACGTCTTTGTACTTGCAGGTCAAACAAAATGTTGCCCTTGCCTTATCTAGCATTGTTTTGGCCTCTCTTACATCAGTTTTGGGGTTTCTCCCACTATGGTTAACGGTATGTATTAATTAACAATTTACTTTCCAAAACTCTTTTTTTCTTTTTTTTAAGTTCTTGTGTTATGCGTGTGTGCTGTGATGGAAATAACACCGGATGAGAACACCATTGCTTTCCATCTATATGAAAGCATAACGACTTCTTTATGTGATAATCATTTCATGTCTTGGATAAATGACTGATTTCTACAATTGATCCAAAAAAATATAGAGGGTTGTCACATCCACGGACCCATACATAAAACAAAAAAAAAATTAGTTTGCTGGTGGAAAACCTTCTATGATCCTTCATCATCCTTTTCTTACTAGCAAGAAAGTGAAGGTACTCAAACTCAAGAAGAGATATGAAGCCAGGCAAGTGCTACAAATTTTCACAGGCTTTACAAAAGAAGATAGATTCCATCTTCAAGATAGGTTGTGAATCTTTCAGGAGCAAGCGTTATATGTAGAATACCTTAGCAGTACAACCCCCAGTGTTATCATCACCAAGCACTACGGCTGTTCTAAGGTGCGGCCTGTTGACATTGGTGTAGTATAGCTCTAGTTAGTGATGGCATTCATATCTTCTTAATTCTTTTTAGTTTAAGTTAGACTATATATCAGTTTGTGTTAGTGTAGGTCTAATTAGTGATGGCCAATGCACCCAACAACATGGGGACAACTGAACCCCAAAAAAAACATAGGGAAAACAAAACTGGAAAACCAAATACACGTGCTTCTGTCAAAAAAGTTGTTTAGAGTCAAATAATTTCAGAAAAGGAAAATGGTTCAAACCTAATAGGATGTTTGAAATCATTCTTCCACTTTGACAGTTATCAGCAAGATTGATAAAACAGTGTGTCCACTTTTTGTTTTCTTTTTTCAAAAGAAGGTCAAGCCTTAAAAGAGTTAAAGCCAAGATTGTTGCTATATATCTTTGATCTCTCTGATAAATAGCAGATAAGGAGAAAAAAATAGCAGGAGATTAGGACAAGATGAGGCGGGGAAAGATCTTATTGTTACACTCGTGATGTAAATTATTATGCCCTAGTGTGAAAATTCTTTAACTTAGGTTGTTATTCTACTAATTACTGGTTTTAAACTTCTTCATGTATGTAATATAGGTGGTGTCTGTTGTGTGATGGTGTTTTATTTGATTAAAATATTGCATTATTACATGAGAGAATCTACTATTGTGTCGTGTTTCATAATCATAACAGAATTGCTTGATGTTTGTCTTTCTGACTATTTTGCATTTCCATCCTGCATATAGTGTGGAAATATGTTGCTCAATCTGCCCCTTTTTCCTTTCTTTGGTGAATGTGCAGGTTCTTTTACATGAAGGCGGCACTCTTCTTGTTTGTCTCAATTCTATCCGCGCTCTAAACAACCCAACGTGGCCGTGCAATCAGAATCTTCTGGACATGGTTGATAAATTCAAACCCGTAACTATGCGCACCACACGAAGCACCATTCAGGCTGCACCCCTGTAACTAAAACCATCTTTTGTTGTGCAGAAACAGTGCTAATTCTTAAAAGCCTGTAACATAGGATGAAAACAAGTTTTCGTATAGGTTTCAGAAGTACTTCATGAATAATTATATTTCTGACTCACGGAAAGCTTGCTCTGGAATTGTAACGTTATATATGCAGTTTCAAAATTAGTTTACTGATCGAAATTGATTTAATCCGGCAGCAGTTTCTTTTTTCCTATTTGTTATCATTTCCATTACCTGTTTTTTTTTTTCGTGAAAGCGAAATATCTAATCCAGTGGTCTGTATCTTGTAAGAAGCTCCTCTCCAAGAACTTGGCACATTGGATCGCATTTTGTTCCGGTACCTCCCAAATACCACAACCAACAGAGGGGGTCTCCTATCGTCGTGTTTGGTTGCTTTGGTTCTTCTTTGGACTTGTTTGTAGATGAAAGCCCAAACAGGAGAAATTGAAAGGATTGGAGTCGATCGATGGAGACAAAACAGTTAAATTAGTTGGAAAGTTAAAACTATAGGAGTTTGGAAGTGGGGGTGTCTTCGTGTGTTCATAACATATGCATGACTTGAAAAAGGCATTTCAAAATTTATGATACGGTTAGTTTAGATGACTTGAAAAAACCAAAAATCAGTTATATGCAGTGTCATGATTTTGGGAACTACTTTGGTTGATTTTATTTATTTATTTTTTTTTTGTAGAATTTAAATCTAAGTCGTAGACCCGTAGTAGTTCGTATTGTTGGACCAAATAAATATTTGTTCGGTCCAAATTATGCAGTGACTTATAATGAGACAAATAGAGGTGCTGTATACACTTGTGTGAGATATTTTCCTTTCTGATTTGATATGTAATAGGCTGGGAGAGTACTCCGTAGTAGTTAACCGTACATGCTACACCGATTCAAGGATAAGACGGGTCCTTCACATTTATGGCGAAAGCCATGTATGTCCCATTTCCCCCCTATTTTCTGGGTAAATTAATTGGCTAGTGTTTACGTACCTATGTGTGTATAACTGTGTATCTATATGTACAGGCTTTAGTGTATTTGGTAGGCTAGCGAGCTAAGTTAACAGGTTCGAATAAATACCTGAAAGAGTTTAATTGAGGTAAGTCTGCATATTCAGTGTCCAAACTTGTTGGTCTTATCATCTTTTGTATTGAACTTACGAAAATTGCTAACCACAGCTCTCTTGAACTTATATGCAAGTCTGAAATCCCACCCTAAAACAGAACGGGGAAAATATTAAAATATCGATGGAAAACAGGAAATTAGCGGATAGTAATAAAGATTAAACTTTGGATTGAAAATTCGAAAGGATTTCCTTTCCTCATTCTCAGTTGGTTCCTCATCTTTTGTTGCAAGTCTCTTTTTTTTTTTTTTTTTTTGGTTCCCTTACATATATAGATAGATAATAAACGGAAAAAAAAAAAAACTGCTTATTTTTCTGTTCTCTCTCCTCTTGGTCACGCTCTCATTCTTTTTCTACCTTCGATTTGGATCGCACCCTCTCTCTCTGTACACAGACACAAGTTATTATTTGCACATTTTTAAACTGAATCAGAGTCGCCCGACTGAGAAAACTCATCAACGATCTCTTTTTTCTTCTCTTCTCGGTCTCTTAGCGGGAGACTTGTTTCATCCCACAACTCATTCATTCATTCACCCGCCGCCATCATCTAGTTACTCGATCTTGCTGAATCCGATGGGCTTGACGGAGGCGTTCCTGAACCCATCTGCAGCAGCCTGCTGCATACAAAAGCCACCTTGATTTTGTTGTTGTCCGAGCCCCGCCATGTAGTTCCTCACCTCCTTCCTTATCATTTCCTGCATCACGGCCAAGAACTCGGCGTTGAACGGCATGAACGCCTTCTCCTGCTGCCCCACCGCCGGTGGAGCTGGCGGCAGTCCTCCGAAGTCGCCATTCCGTTGAATCACCGGAACCTGCCCAGCCATAGCCACCGGCTGCGATGGCGCCACAAACGCGACCTTTTGGTTCTGATGATTCTCCGGAACCTGTTGCATCAACATCGCCGTGGTCGGAGCAGGCGGCGGCGGCAAGACCGGCAGTAACTGAATCGGATTCGTTGATTGATTAGCCTCGTTCACGCGATTCAAAGAATCAAACGAATCGGCTCCGGGAGGCGAGAGGCTTAGAGAAGTCGGAGGATCATTCGCTGACGACGTCGTTTCGACCTGTGGCGGATAGACACCACCAGCTCTCGCTACAGGTCGGTACACATGAGAAGAAGACATAACAGGGAGGCTCGAATCGCTGACATCGGATCCGGAAGGGCTGCTCGGACTCAAGTAGAGCCCCGAAACCGGTATGGCAGACCCGGCACTGACCGATCTCTTCAACGGTTGATTAGGATAGTCGTTGTCGTTACCTTCATCGGTGCTCATGGACGAAGAGAACTTCCGTTTGAGGGTGGAGTTCCAGTGGTTCTTAATGGCGTTGTCGGTCCGACCCGATAAGAGTCGGGCAATCGTGGCCCACTTGTTGCCAAACCTAGCGTGAGCCCTGATGATGGTCTCGTCTTCTTCAGGGGTGAAAGCCCGGTGCTCCACCTGAGGAGACAGCTGGTTACACCATCGTAACCGGCACGACTTTCCGGATCTTCCGGGTATGGACTTGCTTATCAGAGACCAGTTTCGAGGACCATGCTTCTGAACTAGCTTCTGCAACGAGTCGTCCTCTTCAGGACTCCACGGACCTTTGATCCGATCCACATCCTTTGTAGTTGCCATGATAGACTCAGGATCAGAAAAGCATGTAAAGAAGGTTCTGGTTTTTTTTTCAGTAGTTGCAGACTGATACAGAGAATAAAAGCTATGGAGGACCGAGGAACGGAGGCTCTGAACAGAGGCCTTGAGGGAGGAGCAATTGAATTATATAAGGGAGGGGATAGGGATGACCGGTTGAGCCAGTGGAGTCGACTGGGAGGGAAGGCGCCATGGGCACCGCTTCATCCAGGCAAAAGCGGTTTTTCTTGGCTTTTGGGATACAGCTGTAAACGGACACGTGTCACGTTTGAGCTGCACTGATTTACACATCGTCACTGCTTTTAAATCTTTCACTTTTCTTAGCACTTCCCTCTTCAGGTGCGTAACCCACACTCTCCTATATTTTTCCTTTTGTTTTTTTATATTTTTTGTTTCCCTCGGCCAAAACAACAGGAAAAAAGAAAAGAAAAGAAAGTCAAATTCGCCGCTCCATCTTAACTTTGCAACTATTTATCAGAAATAGTTGGTCTTGTAAATTTGGTTTAGCTTAACCCAAAAGGTGGTTATTCGTTTGGTTTTGCAATAACTTTTACGTTAACTCTATTATCAGGGCAATTTTGACCGTCATCAAAGTAAAATCTTCTAAATTTACAAAAATGCCCATTAACCAAAATTACAGAGTTTATTTAGAAAGTTATTGTAATATATTTACAAATTATTGCTAGAAACAACTGCACTATGCCCGCCCTAAGTTTTATTCAACATAATTGAAGCATGTTATCAAGAGTAGTAATACAAAACAAAGAATATGGCATTCATAATTAGTCCATGTGCTTCATGCGCATCTAGGGATTGCAAAATAATTTGACATTTTGAGTTCATGCCCTGTTTTTATTGGGATGAATTTGAGATAATACTATCGGATATGACAATATGCAATAACTCATCCCATTTATACATATATATTTATTTTATATATATATATATATATTATATCAAAATAAAAAATATTGTGACATTTTATCTTATTTTTATGATTTGTCCTTCGCTTTGCCTATGATATGCTTGAAAAAATTATTAATATAAACGAGGTGGGGCAGTGCATGGTGGGAGGGGTCATCATGGCAGGACGAGAATGTAGTATAAATTTCTTAACTGAAACCTATCATGTTGTCATTCCTATTCACACCTACTCAGCTTTGAGATAAATTACATTGGCATGTAAAAGCCCCTATACCATCTTCTTATATAAAATCTTTAAGCAAAATCCTGATGTGCAGTGCATTTATCAAAATTTGGCTTTGTCCATATAATAGATCACTCAAAAACTCTCACTTCTAAATTCTAGTAAACTTTAACCTAACCTAATCATATTAAGAGTTGAATTTTTTAACGTCTCATACTTCATTTTTTTTTTTTACATGTTCAATCACTAAAAAATGGTTTAGTAGCCCAAAAAACATGAATTCAGAAATTTAGAACAAACTCATTCAGGAATTAGCTAATTATATGTTTTTGGTTGTAAAATTGAAGTAACTGAAATAATTTACTACCACTTCACTAAACCCTCTGCTGAAAAAATTTACAAAATTTTGCTTTTTCATAGTATCTACATTTGGTTGTTTGTTTTAAAACATTTGATAACCCAATCTCATTTGTTCAGTGCTCTACTTATAGAAAAACATGAATTAGTACCTTTGTAAATTGTCAAATTTTGAATTAATAATTAAAAGTAAAACTATTTTATTTCACGTAGCCAAACAGTCCTTGATTCTCTGTAATTCTTAATTATATATTTTATCTCTTTTCATCAAACTGCCTATCCCGACACCTTCTCCACCGTGACACGCACTCTACAACAATATGCAGTAGAATTTTAAAAAAGTATAACAATCTTTTTTACGAAGGTAAAAGAGGAAAGGTTCAACTGCAACCAAAGAAAATACTAGACCGTTCATGGCACGGGGTGGAACTTTTTTTTGGGGGAATGAATGTTGTAAGTTAAAAATTGCATGTATAATTAGATAACACATGCTTAATAAGTGACTTCGAAAACAAATTATTAAGACTTTTATTATATAACAGATTTTAAAAATAAAAATAACACTGTATTTGAAATTCAGATTTATCAAAAGAAAAAAATAAACGAAACGATGAATGAAAAAAAAAATAACATGAGATTTTTAAATTTTTACTTATCTTTTGTTTATGGTCTTTTGTCATTCATTTTCTCTAATAATCAAGTATATGATGTAATTTTTTTTTCTCATTAAATTTTTGATTCAAATAAGTGTAAAAGTATAAAAAAAATTAATTTATTCATAAAATTAAACAGCTGAAACGATGAGGAAAAGCATGGGAGTGGTAGGCACCCTCCAGGAGTTATTAGGGATTACCTCCAGAATTTTGTTTATGGAGGGGTTTTGAGCCAGCGAAAGACTTGAGCTGCCTCCGGAGACTTTGACTAATCAGGAACTGGAGAGAGAGAGAGGGCGGGGGTCCAGGCTGGAGAGCATTCTCGTGTGGTACATATATCGCTGTTTTGTTATCTTTCTTCTTATTTAACGCAACACACAGACAAATAAAACGGCCCGCACGGAATTGCTGAGCTGGGGGGCACAAAACGACAGGAGCGGTCGCAGAATCGGAGGGCGAATCATTACTGCTTTCCTGTCCCAAGTCCAGCCTGTATTAACAACCCCGTCCCCCTTCTTTCTGAAAACCTTTTACCCTCCAACCCACCGTCACTAGCCGGTCAACCTCCTTTTCGAACTGCTAAAACCGTCTATAGTTTTGCCTGTACGGATTCATGTAACCCCCTGCATCCCATACCATCCCATCCCATCTCATTCCCTCCCTAAAAATGAACACTTCCCAAGGGAGGGGGGGACTTTCCTTGTACCTTCTTCCTATCCTCTCTCTCTCTCTCTCTCTCTCTCTCTTCTTTTTACTTAATTAAACAAAGCAGAAGGGTTTGGATTGCTTTTGAAATAATTTATAAATTATAACTTTAGTTTTAAAAAATTATTTATTTAATTTTTTTTCTCAACTAGAGTTAAAATAAATTTAAAAAATTATAAATTTAATCTATAAATTATTAAGAAATTTACTGTCCAAACACCCTAAAGATTGGATTCAATAAAAGAGAGGGGGCATTTAAATAGGGAAAAAAATGATATAAAAAGATTTTAAAAAGAGAGAGAGAGAGAGATCCGTATCCGTTTTGGTTACTTGTACGTAGGTACCTAATACCCAATGCCTTTTCCTGTTGTTTGGTATCAGTATGGGAGAGGCTGTTTTTTCCATCCATTATTAAATTTCTTTTAAAACTTTTGACTAACTTGTGGCTGGGAACAAATTTAAATGACAAAAGATTATTAAGTACATGTTCTTTTCTAGTTTCATGCCAATTAACGAAAACTCTCTCAGCGATTTTAATTTTTAAGTGCATATCAAGTTAAAATTAACATCAGAAAACATAGATTTTCCTCTTGATCAATGAATGCTAGCTAAGCAATTAACTTTTTAAATTCTTTCAAAATTAAACTAAACTAAACTAGGAGGGGTCCATGTATATAGTGAAAGGTGGACCACCGGAGGATTCCCTCTTAAGATTAGTCCACACGAGAAAATTTCTCTTGGTTATCGTTGCATATACTGGCCTCTTTATGTGTAACAGTAAATTTCAAATTCAAGTAGCGGTGGGGAGTTGAACTTCGCCTGAAGTTTGAATACAATTTGTTCAAATAATGCAAATTTTGTTCTATTAATCTAATTATATAATCAAAAGTAAATCCACTAATCAACCGAGCTAACCCTTAGTGCGTGAAAAAATAACATTAAAAAAAAAAAGGGGAGGGGAAAATTAGTACTGTGAAAAATGTTATTCTTTCAGAATTTTTATACAAAATTTTGAACCATGATAATGATAGTTTTGTAATTAAAATATATTTTGATAAATTTTTTATTTTAAAGTGATAAATTTATAATTTATGCACATTATTTTAAATATAAATTATATATAAATTTTTTTTAGATGTATAACATTATTCTTAGTAGAAAGAAAGCGACAAATGAGAGAAGATACGAAGAAATCGTCCTTTTATAGCTTTTCTGTAACCGTTACACA
The DNA here is from genome assembly GCA_033060915.1 of Euryodendron excelsum. Classification (NCBI taxonomy): domain Eukaryota; kingdom Viridiplantae; phylum Streptophyta; class Magnoliopsida; order Ericales; family Pentaphylacaceae; genus Euryodendron; species Euryodendron excelsum. Next base: position 38,834,618 of record CM065385.1, on the reverse strand, counting down.
GCTGTTGCTGCACGGACTACTTGTCCATTCTCTTTTCCTTACAAACTCTCTTTTTTTTTTCAGAAAAAAAAAAAACTAGGTTTTATCTTCAACCGTTACACACGTGCTTCGGCTCCTGCTAAAGGAGACACACCTGCAACTTGCATCCTCGGCTGCAGCAGCGGAATCCCTCCCGCCCACCCAATATCCCTACTACTACGTGGCTTAATCCATATCTAAGTGAGAAATCCAAGGATATTAAAGTAATTTCGGATCTGCAAAGATCATCTTGACAGTCGTCACAGTTTGGGGGAATAACTTGCAACTCACGTGATAGCGAACGGTCGAGGAGGTTTCTTCACACTTGCCGAGGGGGGTGGGTTGGGTTATCAGTGTTACTATTAAAACTACAATATATATATCGAATTAGTCTTCGGGTACAAAATTTTAGGCCACTATCGAATGTTAATCATTGATATGGTCGGTCCATTTTTATGATACCTAGCTTTTGTATCAGAAAACTAACCATACCAATACTAATGAAAGTGCTGCACCAATCGATGGGCGAAAATACATATACGACTGTAAGGACAACTTATGGTTGCATTTCTGGTAGCTTCGAGCACTATTTTCTTTTGATGCGTGATTCTTAAAAAAATTTCTATTTCAACCGTTTTGGTACCTCTCAATCACTCCTATGTATAAAATTTATGTAATTTATATAAATGATAAACTTGTACAAGCTCAAATGATAATGGCGGACCCACAAGAATGGGGTCATGTCTCTCTAAAAGTTGTGAATTATCAAAATATTTGTAAAGTCTTAACTTTAACTAGATTCTAACTAATTAGACTAGTCTAGTTGATCAGAACTCAGTCATGAATTCGATTTTTACTAAACGCAAAAATTTCTTTTAAGACTTTTGACTTAATAATTACTTAAATTATATAGAACAAGAGCACTACACAGACCCCAAAATTAATCCAGTGCACGCAAACTGACCTAAATACTCGATTAGCCAAAAAAAAATCTAACAAGATCGTCTTTGATTTATTCTTCAACAAACTTAGAAAACACAAGAAACAAATCCAAATTAAAACTTTGAATTCCGAAAATCAAATTTTAGAAGTAAATATTCAAATTGTTGGCAAATTCAAATTTGAACATAATATTAACGTTCAAATAAATTTTAGAACCAAATAGTCAGGTCTCAATTACCCTTTTGGCCTAGCAATAAATTTTTTTTTTAGCGTTAATCATTGAACACGAGTGATAGGAGAGAGAGAGAGTCATAGCCACAATTGAAGGTAAGTCGTAAGTGATAGCTAACGCCTCAATTGAGATTCACGGAATTGAGATGAGCCACAACCGAAATGCGAATCATTAATGGGGGACTAACCTTCAATTGTGATTGTAGCTATCACTTTTCAAATTGATATAGTAAATGAGGCTTGGCCCATCGATTATGTCAAAGATCAATTTTGAACAGACAGATGTAACGGAGAACAGTAACCCTCTCAGTGGTGCGAATTTGACAGCATACACAGCAAAGCTAGCTGGTCCAGCACAAGAATTGGAGCCCCTCCCTCCAAAACATTGCCTGATTTGCATGCAGAATTAATTTGGTTGTAATTGGAATTTGGGCGTCGTGGTGGTCCATACCATACGGGTATCAAAAAATTTGGCTCAATTTTGCTTGTGACTTATTGGTGCCCCCCTCTACACACGACACAAACATTTGGATCCAATCCAGATGTAAAAGCTAAAGCTTTTTTCTCTCTCTCTCTCTCATGAATTATTGGGGGTGGCATTTAGGGCACGTTGAAAATAAGCCGATCATGCTTGTTCTTCTTTGATTACTGAACGCCAAACACATGGTTGATTCCAAGAGGTGCCACGTGGGTTCATTAATGCCAGATATACTTCAACCCCAGACAAAAGGTGTCCAGCTGAATCATATCAAGTGCCCCAAAAAAGAAATTTTAACCGCCACCCAAGCAGGTCTATTTTAGTAGAGGCCCACGGCCTTCTATATTTTGTTATTTTCGAGCTGACATGGCAACCACAGTCAATCCTCTCTCTCGCATTTTATTTGTTTTCATCAAAACAGTTTATTTGTTTTCATCAAAACAATAATGTTTTCGTTTTCAAAAGAGATCGAATTGTCACACCAGCGAAATAAGGAAAATTTATTATTTTTATTAAAATATACTGAAATAAAAAAATATATAAAAATATAACTTTTATATATTAAAATAATAAGTTATGTCAATACAAATTTAAAATATTTTATAAATGTTATACAATCTCTATTAAGAAAATTACAAAAAATTATTTTTTATTATATTAATATTTATTAGTTCAGAAATATTTTTCAAACATTTCGAAATATTTTTAAAAAGTTTGTAAAATGTTTTGATTTTTAAGCCAATCAAAATGACTTATTGAAACAAAATTTTAATCATCGCTCATAGTTTGTAGAAACAAACCAATTTAATCTTTCTAACCAGATGAGTGGGGTTCTCGAACTGATAAATTGTGAGAAAATTTTAATACTTAAATGGTCAAATTCTTGTAGTTAGATAATTAAAATTTTAAATTTTAGTTTGAATCAATAGCTAGTCGTTATATGTATTATAATTGTGGTAGTTAGTATATCATAACGGTACTAAAAACACAATATAACATTTTTTATTATAATTTTATATAAAAAAAACTTTTGTAATAAAATACTGACTACCACAATTATTATAGTTTTTTTTTTAAAAATTATAAATTTAAATATTTTTTTTAATCAATTAGCGGATAGAAAAATAAAAAATTAGGTTAAATTCCTATAGCGCGGACGCCGGAGTATATTTTTGATACTCGTGTGGGTTCCTTTCCTTTGCAATTTGCTGTTTGTTTTTGAAACGTTAAATGAGATAAAGGAAGGGCCACGTCATGGGTTGGGTGGCAGGAAGTTGGGAGGTTTGGGCCGTTTGGCCCTTCGCCATTGCCAGCTATAACCCATTGTTTGCATTTTTTGTTGTAAAATATCTATATAACAATATTATAATATACAAAGCGGTTATAGTTTATAGTATTTTATTATTTTGGGGTCCCGAAAGAGACAGCATCTCTAGCCTTGGGATTCGATACCTGAACTCGATGGGGTGGATTGGTACACCTACACATCCCCCACCCAACACATCCCATGATTCCCGCTATCGTAAGCCGTATGCATCCATCGTACTAATTTATTTATTAATTTATATTTTTTTTAAATTATGTTTAAATAAAGATAAAATAATAAATCAACAAAGTAATTTATATTTAACATAATTTTTTTTTAAAAATACCATATAAAAAAATAAGTTTTAAAAATTTACTTTTAAATTATTAACTAGTCAGAACACCCGTAAGTTACTTTTCGTGCAGCTGTCAAATAAAATAAACATGGGCACAGCGTTTGCAGTACCTGTTTATGCCAACTCATGGCGCATAGCTTCGGCTTCCAACGGTTTAGGCTTTCCTTCTGAGAACTGTGTTGGTTTTGTCTACTTATTTAAATTTATATTATTTTACTATTTTCAACTTAAATGTTAGTAAGAGAAAAAAAAAGTTGCAAGCATAAAGGTCTATTTTGTAAAGCTTATTTTGAGATTTTTTTCAAGTTGATTTTTTTTTGCATATAAGTAAAAAAAAAGTCGGATTTTTATTATTTTTTTGCTTTTATAAGCCAAGATAAGAAGAAAAAAAGTCCAAAATAAAAACAAAAATTCAAAAAAATTTAGCTTTTTTTAATTAAAAGTCTTAAAAAATTTGATGAAAAGTCTTACCAAACAAGCCCTAAAGTCATTAGTTGATAAAAATATTATGGGTCATGGTTCATTGTTTTAATTTTCTTAAATGCCAAATACACAAGTTAAATAAATAATGAATCTATTATATATGTAGGACTCAAAATATGTAAAAGAAGTGTATGAATGACCTCAACGATAATTGTGGATTTAACTTTTCATTTTTGTAATATAAAGCAGTCGACCATACCAACCAAAAAGGTGTATTTTCTTTTTAAAAAATAGATCTATGTACTAATGTTCTTTTAATTATATACAAAAAAAAGGTCAACAAAATGAGGTTTCCTATCAAGTAAGCTCAAATATTCAACAAAGATTCAAGAGAATATAGCTAGATGCAATGCAAAATGTCATACAAGTAAAAATTTTACATATGTAGGAGGAAGTGACAAATCTCTTTGATGAGCTAAAAAATAAAGAAACCCTCAACTTGAAATTAGTGTTGCCGCATTGTTTTCAATTATATGGTTTCACAAAATATAATTTGTCTAACTTTCTCTATAAACAAGATTTGTCTTTCTTTTTAAATTGCTGACAAGAAATGACTTTAGGGCAGAGCCACATTAGACTCACCCTATATCTCCAATTCCCCACAAGTCGTGGGTACTTTTAGTTTAGAAGATACTTATGGAGAGTCGAATTTGACATATCCGGGTTTATGGTTCCATCCTCATCTGCTCTGCACTGTTGGGCTACCCGTGCAGGTTAATTTGTCTACTTTAATCCACTAAAAAAATGTTACTTTGAAGTTTAAAGCTTTCCTTTTGGACCTCACTCAAGATGACTTGCAAATTACCCCTCCTTTAAAAGAATGATTAATGAGAATATCTCAATATGTTCAAAGTACTTAATATTGATTAGGATAGGTACGTTTTAATTTATTTAGCGATTGGTATGTTATTTTATTTTAAGAAGGAATAAATATATCCCCCAAAACAAACCAAACAGGGTCTGCGATCACATGGAAGATCTGAATGAATGTTGTTTAATTCATTGTCCATCAAGTGGTTAGTAAACTCCAATTATTTTAATGCGTATGTCAAAAAGCATAATAATACGCATCCGCATATACTTTAATGGCCCACTAGTTTGGGGTTTTTTTTTTTTACTAAAATAAAACAAAATTAGAAACTTATTTCTCAAATATGAGTTTGGAAACTTTATTCACATTTTAACGTAAAACGCAATTCAAGGTTACGTTTTTTATAGAAATACAATTCAAGATTACATTTTACTGCACGCTGAAGATTTTTTTGAGAAAAACGCAAATACCAATTGCGTTTGTCTGACAAATGCAAATAATTGTGTCCCCCAGCCCCGCGGTTAAATCCGCCAACGACCCCCTCCTTCTCCCCCACTCTCTCTTCTCTTTTCTCGATTTTTCTTTCTCCTCCTCCCTGATAGCAAGGTTGTTTCCTCTTTTTCAGCCATCTTCATCTTTCTTTACCTTGCTCCCTTCATTGCAACAGGTAACTTCTTTAACCTGGGAAAACTTTACACATTATTATAACAGTAAGTATATCATTGCTAAGATATAGTTATATTGTAATGTAGTTTAAAGATCACGTAGTTTGGTAAATTTTTTTAGCTACCATATTTGTTACTCCCGTCACTCCAGTAAAGACCTCCCTTACTCCCCGTACTCCGGCCGATCTTTTTTTCATTTATCTTCTTTAGCTTGTTTAGGTAAATAATATTATTATATACATATAATTACATTATTTTATGTTATTAAAGTTGTTGAAATAGATATGTTTTATTTATTTATGTTGTTCTGTTATTTGTGTTACTAATTACTAAACACTTACAAAATAAGTAGTGTGTAAGAGAACCATCACATTTTTAAGTTATTACGTAGTGTTTTTTTATATGACATGACCAAAAAAAAAAATCTCTTCAAAAGATGTCATGATCAAAAAAATTAATATGATGTGCATGAGACATTGCAAAAATTAATTTTAAAAATATGAAATTTATTAATTTTTATTTTAAATGTAATTTAAAAATATGAAATTTATTTAAAAATGAAATTTTTGTAAGAGAGACATAGTTAAAATTAATTGAAAAAAAATGTCTTGGTTAATAAATATTTACAAGTAAATAATATTTAGAAGTAAATAATATTGAAAAAAGTGTTGTTAAAAAAAGTTATTGAAATATGTAGAAAGCTTTTTAATTTTGTTTTGTCAGTAAATAATTTTAAGGATAATATGTAAAAATATATAAATTAGTTGAATTTAACCGAACTATAAATGCTATAAAATAATTATAATTAAATAATATTTAAAATGTTTTATTAACTAGAACGTTAATAATTTGTGTAGTTAATCATTTTAAAATGTAAAAGTTTATGTTAATAATAGGAAATTTGTTCCAAAATGAATGACATAGTAAGAATTTATTTATCTCTCACTCTCAATTCTAAATCAATGGCCACCGGAGATTCAGGCAGTTCAAATAGTCACCAGCATGCTTGAGTGTGGATCCTACCTTCGTTCCACGACAAGTATTGGTGAAAAAAATACTCTAATCCGAAGGACTATTATGTTGAATTACAACAAGAGCAGCCATCCAGGATGAAAGAGCATGATGGATTAGTACGAGATCTACAAAATCTCGGTGTTCAAATACCGCATCGTCTCTCTCGAGTAATGCCAAAGAGGAACAAGGCAGATTATGAAGAAGCGGTAGCAAGAATAAGGTGAGAGAATTGCGACGATGTCGTTATTTCATACTCTAACTCGCCACCAAAATGGTAGAAGCCAGCAACAAAGAACTTACGTCAAAATAACGCAATAATGTATTAAGTAACAAGAAATATCTGTCAGACTATTATATATTTGATGGTGAGTGAATTGAGAACTTATGTAAGTTTGAAAGAGTATTTATATTGATCTTTATCGGTTTTCAAAGAGTATTAGCAGACCTTGATACTTGTGTTTTTACTTCGTGAAGGTGTAATATCATGTACTACCTTCATATTTTGAAATTAAAATATTAGGTGTACTCTGCATTAAGATGTAATGAAAGCTTTTCTTACAAAATTCATAAAACTGCAAAACTTAGTAAACAAACATACATGACCATGATACGTAAAACGATATAGCCCATGCAAAAATGTCATAATGGATTTTCATCTTTATCGGATATGTTAATGTCAGATTGATATTTTTCATCATTGCTAGCACGTAAAATAAAATTGTGCCTCAGCCATTAACCCCTCTTTAGCACGCTCAGTCGCCAACATGCTAAAGGAATATTGAAATAACTATATTTGCATTCGATTCCGCTCTTTACGAAAATGGTGCAATACCGTTTGCAACAGCTAAGAAGTATTGATAGGTATATTCATTACCAATCAACGAGGAATTCGGACATTGGCTGCTTGCAAGTCGACAATGAAAATATGAGTTTTAGTAGTTTCGTGTGACAACTCATTTAATGTAATATCCTGAATTTTTATTATTTGATATAATGTAAATTTTTTAAATTATGTATTATTTTAATGTGCCTTTGAGTCAAAATGACCAATGATAATACATATTATAGCATATGCCTTATGTGCGAGACACATAAGATTAATTCTCATAGGTGTATTATAGACATACACACACAGGCACCCGTAACCTACACACACACACAAAACTTTACGGAGAAGAGTAAAAAGAGAGAAGGAAAGGAGAAGAAGAAAAAAGAAGGGAGAGAGGAATAAGAGAGCAAGAGATCAAGAATAAGAAAACTAGGTGAGCCACTTAATGTTGGGAAGCTTGGGAGAGAGGTAAGAACTCTACCTTTTGTAGAGATATAGTTGTGTATATGTGTGTATATATATGTGTGTGTGGGTTGATGTCTTTAGTGACTTCTTTGAGTCTCAATTAGTTCGATTTTGAGCGTTCATAAGCTTCTATAGATGGATTGAGAGTTAGGGTTGAAAATCCTCAAATTTGTGCATGTTGAATTTGGAGATTCAAACCCTAGATCCTTTTGATTTACTTGTTAGTTTAGCTTTATTTTGAGTTATTGTATCCTTCTTGTGTCAATTTTTGAACCCTAGAAGCATTGGTAGAGTTTGTGGTGATTTGAATTTGGAAATTTAAGGCTTGAAAAAACCATTTTCAAACAAAAATATGCAAGGATCGTCCGAAATGTGTGTATTATCGTCCTAACGGTCAGTTTTGAAGTTTTGGGGTGGCCACGGTGTTGGCCCAAGTAGGCAACCCAAGAGGGGGGGTGAATTGGGTTTTATAGAATTTATAACAAGAATTGCAACTAAAAATCGTTTATGTATTTTAGTAACAAATAATCAAAGTATATGTATCAAGCAAATGAAGTGTACATTAATACAAGTATTTGCAAGCATGTATAATAAGCAAGTAAGCAAAACAAAGGCAGAAGAGATATGCACCAGATTTATAGAGGTTCGGCCAACCTTGCCTACGTCCTCTCTTCTTCGATCCTTTCGAAGGAATTCCACTATGCAATACTCCTTACACAGCTGCTGGTTGTGCCACGAGTGCCCAGCTCACTCTTACAAAAGCTTCTTCCCAAGCTTTCAAAACCCAAGAGATTTTGTCCAAGCTTCTCTTAAACTTACAAGTGTTTTTCCCAAGAACACTCAAACTTACAAGGTTACAAACCCACCCAAATGAGAATGAATAAAGGTTATACAAAGATTAACTCTCCTAGTGAGTATATCAACAAATACAACTCAATGGATAACTTTAAACACTCAGCAAAAGTATGTGGCAGTGAGGTACAGGTGATTTTCAGCTTCAAGCACTTGATATGAATGGTATGATTGCTCTACTCTTCTTCTTTGAAGCTGTATGTATCTCATATATATAGGTATGGATCGATTCTAGCCGTTGGAAAAGTATGGGAGAAGATTTGGTTGCATTTTTGCCCATACCGTTTGTCAGAAAACTAGTCGTTACGGTCTAGGGGTCGACTCTTTTCACAATGAGTCGACTCTTTTTGCATTTCAGCAGATTTTTTCAAGTCACTGTCCAAATGAGTCGACTCTTTTGTCACAGGAGTCGACTCTTTTAAGCTGTCTGCAGAAATTTTGTTCTCTGTTGCAATGAGTCGACTCTTTTTGGCCAGGAGTCGACTCTTTTGAGTCTCCAGTACAAATCCAATGCTCTGTTCGAATGAGTCGACTCTTTTTGCTTGAGGGGTCGACTCTTTTTACCAAAACCCATATTTTTGCAACTTTTCTTCATTCTTTTTCAAAGCTTCCAATCTCTTCAAGGATCATCTAAATAGGCTTTTTAAAGCTTGCAAATACTTCTTCAAGGTTAGATGACTCCAAGAATATCTTCAATCCATTCAAGGTGAATTTTCTTCATTTTTATCACTTGTAGAGCTCTTCCATCATCATAGCTTCATCCATTGATTCAAGTCTTCTTCAAGATCTTCAAGAGAGCTTCCATGACTTAGAATCTTCATTTCTTCAATCAACATGGCTTCTCCATGGACTTCAACAACTCTTCCAAGAAAGCTTTCCAAGTCTTGTGATTCCTTCCATGTCTTCAAGATATCTTTAAATCTTTCAAGAAAGCTTTTATGTTTTTGAGTTGGTCTCTTCTTTTTCCATTCTTGCAAGATATCTTCAAGTCCTCAAAGTCTTCAATCTTTTAAATCAAGAGTTTGATCATTTTCATTCTTCTTCTTTGATATCCATCATCTTCATTCTCTTATAAAATCACCATTGTTGAATATGCTATTCTTTCATGCTTATCAATCTTCAATCTAGGATTTTCATCAACTTGAGATTTCTTTTTCTTCTTATAATATCAGCTTTGTAGAATACATCACTTCATCATGCTTTTCATTCTTTATTCAAATCTTTGCATCATAAATCCTCTATTATGATGAGCTTCAAGTCAAGATCTAATTAATAATTCATCTGCACACTAAGTAGAATTATTAGATCATTTAACCATGTTTTGTTATCATCAAAATCAAGGCATTGACTCAACACACGGGTCGTCAGGATGTATCATTTATTGTTTTGACGATGGTATTTTTAAAGATATCAAGTTATCGGGTTGTCCTGACGCTGGTCCCTAACAACTTCGACATTATTTTGTAAAATGAGCATAACTTGCTCTTTAAAACTAGGATATACACTGTTTAAAGCGTTAGAAAATAGACTCATGGACCTTTCAACTCATATAAAGTTTTTACTCTAATTCCTTATAGATTGTGAGATATTTAAATTTAAATTTGACCTAAAATTTCTATCAGTAACATTGTTCTTTAAAATTTTAGTCCATTTTTTCATGGGATATAACTTCTTCATTCAGAATGTGTTTTCGACCCATACCCTATCAAATTTAAGGTCTTTAAGCCTATTTTCAAATGAAATTGACCTAGAATGTAATCTCATTGTTCTGATGTGAATGAAATGCAATGAAGGAACCAATGTTGAGAGATTAATATTTTAAGCATTAACTTTTATGTTCTTGCTTTGCATTAGGGTCTTGTGTTTGATGCTTCTATGTACTCTATGTGTAAGAATACCTTTGTTTAGCACCAATCCTTAAGGATATAGGTGAGTAACGATATGCCATGAGTAAAATCCTATTATTTTTCAAATGTTTCCAAGTTTAATTGCATTGCCTATTATTTTCAAGTTTAACTATTTTACCTTCAAGTTCAATCATATTTCAAACATTTCTTCCCCATATTTTTTATGCATAAATGATTATGTTATATATAAATGTCATGTTTTCAAATGCAACTTTATTTATATTATGAAATGAAAACCTATGGACTAGAATGCTTTAAATGAAATAAATGCATGGTTTTCCAATATACGGTACTAACTCGAGATCTTTCGTAGCAAGACCCTAAATTGGCAACGATGGTCTTACGGTAGAAGACATGAAAGAATCTATCACCATATTGAGAGACGTCTCTTATCTTAAAGAGCCTATTTGTGACTACTATGGTTACTATAATTGAGTCTAACTCTTATAATTAGCTTAAAGAGCCTATGTGTAACCTTTATTGTTACTATAACTGAGCCTAGCTTTGATGATTGGCCTAAAATACTCTATGTTTCTAATGAATTGAACGTAGCTCTTAATGATTGAGCCTAGGTCTTATAACTAGCCTAAAGAGCCTTATGCTATGATATTTATGGTTACTATGTTGGCTTAAAGAGTCTTATGCGTGACATTTACGATTACTATATTGGGCTAAAGAGCCCTATATGTGACATTTGAGATTACTAATTCGGAACCTAACTCTGATGTAAAGATATAACACACTTATATTCTAGAATGAGAAATATAATTTGTTCAAATGCTTCACGACAAGTTATGTATGTTTTCACAAATATTAATGTTACGATATATCTCTCCTATTTACGATATTATGATATGCCTTCCAGTACCATGCCATGGTATGCTTATGATAAGCTACGTTATGCTTTATGAGGTTATGTTACGATTTACGTCTCATTCCTATGATACTATGTTCTGAATGTTATACCATTTCATTATGAAAACTTATGATACAATATTCCGTTGCATCTCTCTCTCTTTTATGACACCATAATTTGATACGATATAATATTTCAATATGATGCTTATACTACCTATCTTTTCAAATCTACACTTTATACATTTTTTAGAACAACAATATTTGAAGTATCTAATGTTATACTATGAGTTAAGATATACTCTTACAAGTTTATGACATGTCATGTTCTACGAGATCATGCTATGACATGCCTATTTCTTTTACGACATTATGTTTTGAAAATGATGAAATGTTTTAAAATGAAAACATATGCTACATGTGTTTTCAAGCTTACGCTTATACGTTTCTTAGTTCATGCTATATATGTATAAATATTCATCTATTGTCATATACATTAAATAAAAATATTAATCAATAGTATTTTATGTTCATGTATCATTGTTATTCACTAAGTATTAGCTTACGAAAAATATTTATAGGTAACCAAATTGGGAGGCCTTAGAGGGAGACCCATTACGGGAATATTTGGACTGCGGCCCATGGGCCTTATGATATGTAATGTGAATACGGGCTGGACCCTAATGTTTTGTAATATTATAATATTATAACTGTGGTGGCCTTCGATAAGCCCATTTTATGGTATGTTTATATTTTATAGATTAGGCACGACTATTCCATGTATGATACACGTTTTGTTTTATGTTTGTAAAATTTTATTTCTCCGATTATGTATCTTTTAAATGATAAATGCACAGGTGTTCAATCAGTTTATATAATGCGGCTTGGGGTAGTTGAGCTACTAGTCAGTCATATACCCTAAATTCACACAGGCTAGGTTTCGGGGCGTGACACTTAACATTGTATTAACAGTGCTACGTGTAGTATGCTTATTTGGTTACAAAGGATATTCAAAAATTTCCTCATCGTGTACAACCCAGTGATGACCCATAGCCTTGAAATATCATCAACGGTGTATTCCATTATAACTCTTTAGACTATGGGCACAGTTTAAGAGTTAACGTTCCTCTCATGTATGAGAGATATTTATAAAGGACAATCCAAAAACTCTTAAGCCTTTACCTGAATGACTTTACTCCTACCTTGTCCTTATGCAGGCAAGAGTGGTTCTTCTTACAAGCATTCACGTGAATGATTGTCCTTACAATCATTCACGTGAATGATGTTCCTTAAGCTTTCACGTGAATCAGTTGTCATGTTTGCAATCCAATAAAGTATAGAAATGTCATGTTTGAACCCTTCACGTAAAGCCATTAATGTCGTGATACCATATTACCTCTACAATGTTAGGAATACGTCAAGAAGTGCTAAATCATACATCCAAAGATGCCAAAACGAAAAGTCAAGGATGGGGCATCGTCGAGTCATTTGATTCCAAGCACTAATATGGATGAATACCAAACCTCAGTCATTCATATGGTGTGTACATACATAGACCCACTCGATAACTAATGATATTTCCGAAAGCATTACTTTTTCAACAAACCTATATTAATGCACGATATGATGGGTTCGGTTAGTCACATCTTTATTAATAATGCATGCTTACAATCACCACGCAGAGTGACCGTCGACGAAAAAAAGTTGTCGTGAGAAGACTTATTTGATAAACGGTATGAACAAGAGATGTATTGCCGATGGCATGACCTCCATGTCCCAAAGTCCCGGTCAACTAAGCTATTCAATAAGAGATCACCTCACAGCAAGGTCATAAAAATGCTCGAACACGAGATTGATCAAATGTAATGAAGGTTGAATAGATATTATCTAACGGAGTATGCGTAAATAAAATGTGTTTATCTGACATAATGAACAATAAAAATTATTAAAGATCCATTGATGGTTTTTGACCCAGAATTTTCAAACTTCTCAAAAGAAGAAGGTGACAATGACTTTATTAACTATTTACCTAATAGCCTTTGCATTGGTAGCAAACCATTGTATTGTTACAAATATGGTCTATAAAATTTATTCCTGTTTCTAGGGTTAGGATTTCAGTTAGGGCATTGGTGCTTTAGATTTGCTACGGCTAAGATTTTCGTTGCTAGGAATGATGTACGACATTCCACCAATCACATGGTTTTTAATAAATGTTTTCAAATTAATATTTTTCATTAATTTTCTCAAGCTTAGTAGCCTATTCATATTTTTATTATATTGGTGATTTCATTATATGCAACAATTATGGTGGTTAATGTTAGAAAAAATAAAATTGAAGTTCAAACTTAGGGTGTATCTAATACAAGAAAAATGAAAAAGGAAGGGAGGAAGAAAAATATGGGTAGAAGGTTTTCCGAGTGTTCAAGATTTCTAATTGCATTTCTGAAGAAAATGCAATTCAGTTTTTCAGACTTTTGTTAGACGGCAACAATAAACACAATTTCTTATTGTGTTTCTAAGAAAAAACGCAACCTTGAATTGTGTTTTATGGAAAATGAGAATAAGGTTTTTCAAATTCATTTTTGAGGATTAAATTTCTAATTTTGCATTATTTTGATAAAAAAAAAATCTAAGTTTGGAGGGGTCGTAGGCTTTATTGTTTATTTCCTTTTTGTACTTTATATACATTGATAAAAAAAAATTTTAATACGTGACGAGTAATGTGACCTTTAGATTTGTTTACAATATTTTACATTACTGTATAAACGAGGGTTAATTATAATTACACCCTCTAAACTGTAACTCAGTATTATTATATTTCCTTAAATTCTAAAACGTAACAAGTTGATATCCTGAATTATCAATTTGTGTCAATCAACCCCTCTTGTTAGTAATCCGTTAGGAAAATAGATGACAAATTGTTATTTGACTTATAAATGTTAACAAAAGTATAGTTTTATATCTAAATTGATCTTCTCTTGCTATAATAATTGCCCAATGACTGAAATATCTCTTAAAATGACTTGTAAATATAATAATAAAATAAAAAGTATTTTAGTAATTAAACAATTATTACAAAAAGATAATATAATTAGGTATAAAATGAACTTTTATAAATATGTTCAAGATAAATGATAACTTTTCATGTATTCTCCTAACTGATTGCTAAGATATTGTTAACAGAAAGGGTTGATTGATTCAAATTAGTAGCTCAAGGAGTCAACTTATTACATTTTAGAGTTTAGAAAAGTATAGTGATCTTGAGTCATAGTTCATGAAATGTGCTTGTAATTAACCCTACAAACGACGAAGTATGAACTATATATTACTATTGTATTTATCTATAAGAGTAGTTTACAGTACTAACTCTTGTTTTATTTTGAAATACTCATCCTCTCCCAAATGTTTAAGAGTCTGTTTCAAAATACTCGTCGTTATCATCGCTCAAGTCTTGGATTCAACTTTTCACAATTTATTGTTGAGGTCATCCATACTTCATGGTTCACAGGTAGAGTATAGCGGCTTGACTAGTGACTAGGTCTCACGTAACAACTCTACCCCTTCTCTTGTGCTGTTGTAAAGTCTAACATCTTTACGTACTTGTTGCGTAGCTTAGCGCAACCTTTAGAATCCAAAATAAAAATAAAAAATGGGGAAGGGGAAGGGAGGAAAATTAAAAAAGTTTTAAAAAAAAATTTTATCATTTTTTCTTCCCATGTTTGATTCTATCCAAGAGATAAATGAAAACTATATATTACTATTGTATGTATCTATAAGATTGGTTTACAGTACTAACTCTTGTTTTATTTCAAAATTCTAATCCTCCCCCAAATGTCTAGGAGCCTATTTGGAACTTGAGGAAGAGCAAGGGAGGAGAGAGAAGGTCAAAAAAAAATTTTAAAATTTTTACTTTCTTTTTTATTCTTTTATTTGATTTTACCTAATAGAGAAAGAGGCAAAAAAAGGGAGAAAAAAGGAAGAAAAATTTTAAATCATTTTCTTCCATTTTCTCTCTTTTTTCTTTTCACTTTCCTTTTAATTTTTTTTATAAAACTAAACAGAAAAAAAAATATTTTTTTATTTTCTCTTTCATTCCTCTTCTCTTTTCTTTCCACCCCTAAGTTCCAAACAGTCTATAAAGCAGTGGAGCGGTGTTGGCTGTTGTTTTGGTCTTGAGATAGAGAAAGGAGACAATCAGATGTTGGCCGCCCAACTCCTACTTTATGTATCTTTACTAAGTTGGCTATATAGAGAGGAAAATATTATTCTTATAAAAAAAGTTCATACAAAATTTACATATAAAATGATGTGACAATTATAATTTTATAATTAAAAGTCATTATAGTTAGTGTTTGTTTTAAAGTAAAAAATTTTCATTAAGATACATCATTTTATATAAAAATTTTGTATAAATTTTTTAATTGTATAGAATTATATATATATATTTGAAATTCTTAAGAATTAATTAAGTAGTATGCAGGGTGCAGAGTGCAGATCATTCTCTCTCCTTTATTTGTGGAGGCCTAGTATACCCCGCAATCTCATAATTCTGATTAAGAATTATCTAGGTCTTGAATTCTCTAGCCTGTTTGAAACTCGTGAGTTGCGAAAAGAAAGAGGCCAACAAAAAGGGCAAATAGTAATTTTTTTTATTTTTATGTTTGATTTTTAATTTAGCAGGGAAGAAAAAAATTATTATTTTACAAAAATAAATATATTTTTCACCGCGTTGCATTTGTTTCTAAGTAGTATGATTTATAGTTTATATTTTAGCTTCGTAAGTTGTGATACAGAATCATCGGAGATTAAGAAACTGTTTGGAATCTAGTAAAGGGAATGAAAGAAAAAAAAATAAAGAAAAAAATATTTTTCGTTATTTGTTTGGTTTTGAAAACAAATTAAAAGTAAAGTGAAAGAAAAAAAGTGAGAGATTGAATTTTTTTTTCATTTTTTTTTCTTCCATTTCCCTTCTCTTTTCCTTTCTTTTTTCATTAGATAAAATAAAAAAAAATTAAAATTTTCTCTCTCCTCCCAAACAGACTGTAAAATGTTGCAAGACAAATTAACCTATATTTGTAGAAAAGTGAATATCAAAGTATGGTCTCCATGTCACCGTATGATAGTGATTGGAAGACATCAGATCAAATGTCTCAACCAAGAAAAAGGTCGCGTGATTATTGGTTGATGTTAAATCCTGTGACTCGATATTATTATAACTATTTAAATTCTAAAATATAATAAGTTAGACATTTTGAACAATTAATTTATATCAATTAACTCATTTTATTAATAAATTATTAAAAAATAAATAATTAATTATTATTTGACTTGTACATATTAACAAAAGTATAATTTTATACTTAAATTGATTTTCTCTTGTTATAATAATTGCACAATAATTGAAATATCCTTCAAAATAATATGCAAGTATATGAACAAAATAAAGTGTATTTAAAAAATTAGACAATTATTACTAAAAGATAATATAATTTGGGTATAAAATGAATTTTTATGAACATGTACAGATTAGATGATAATTTTTCATTTGTTCTCCTAATTGATTGCTAAGATATTGCTAACAGGATGAGTTAATTAATAAAAATTAATAGTTCAGAAAGTCCACTTGTTACGTTATAAAATTTAAAGTATAATGATATTGAGTCATAATTTAAGAGATGTGCGTGTAATTAACCCTATAAATGTCGAAGTATGAACTATATATGACTATTGTATGTATCTATAGGAATAGTTTACAGTACTAACTCTTGTTTTATTTCAAAATACTCATCCTTTCCCAAATGTCTAAGAGTCTGTTTAAAACTTGGGGAAAGGGAGGGAGGTAAGTATAAAAAAAAAATTCACCATTTTTTCTTCCTTTTTTGATTTTACCTAAGAGAGAAACAGGAACTATATATTACAATTGTATGTATCTATAAGAGTGGTTTACACTACTAACTCTTGTTTTATTTCAAAGCTCTTATCCTCACCCAAATGTCTAAGAGCTTATTTGGAATTTAGAGAAGGAAAAGAGAGGGAAGTAAAATAAAATTTAAAAATTTTTCCTTTATTTTTCATTCTCTTAGTTGATTCTATCTAAGAAAAAAAAAAAGAACAAAGAAAGGAGTGAAAAAAAAAATTTAAATCATTTTCTTGCTTTCTTTCTCTTTTTTCTTTTCACTTTCCTTTTATTTTTTTTTATAAAACTAAACTTGAAAGGAATTTTTTTTTTATTTTCTCTTTCCTTTTCTTTTTCTTTCAATCCCTCTCTAAAGTTCCATACAGTATGTAAAGCAATGGAGTTGTGGTGGCTGTTGTTTGGTCTTTGAGAAGGAGAGAGGAGATGATCAGATGTTGCCCACCCAACTCCTCCTTTGTCTATCTTTACTAGGTTGGCTATATAAATATATATATATATATATATACAAAATTCTTAATTCTTCTGATTAAGAATTAATTAAGTAATCTGCAGACTGCAGATCCTACCATACACACCAATCTATTAGTAATGATTAAGAATTATCTATAGGTCCTGAATTATCTAGCCTATTTGAAACTTGTGAGTTGCGAAGACAAAGGGAAGAAAAAAAGAGACAAATAGTAATTTTGTTTTTTTGTACATTTGATTTCTAATTTTGTAGGAAAGAAAACAATTATTATTTTTGAAAAAAATTATGTTCTTCACCGCGTTGCAATTGTTTGTAAGTAGTATGATTCATAGTTTATGTTTTAGCTTCGTAAGTTGTGATAGAGCACCAGAGATTAAGAGTCTTTGAAACTTGCTAAAAGAAATGAAAGGGGAAGAGAAAATAAAAAATAAAAAAAGAAATTTACTTTTTGTTTGATTTAAAAAATTAAAAATAGAAAGTTAGAGAGAGAAAGAGAGAGATTGAATTTTTTTTAAAATTTTTTCCTCCACTTCTCTTATCTTTCTCCTCAGATAAAATAAAAAAAAAATTTTAAAATTTTTCCTGCTCACAAGGTGACTGTAAAATATTGCAAGACAAATTAACCCATGAAGAAGTCTAGGCACAATCGTGCCTGTGCGACTACATCCGGTTGCGTGTGGATCCACCTACAGTAAATGAATCCCGGCTGATGTGTCGCACATAGCCGGGTAACTGTAGGTGGGCGATGTGTCACACATAGCCGGGTGCCGCCTAGCAAAGCTCATTAATCCATTTGTAGAAAAGTAAATACCAAAGAATGCGTTCCATTTCACCGTATGATAGTGATTGGAGCACATCAAATCAAATATCTCAACCAAGAAAAAGATCACGTGATTATTGGTTGATGTCATTCGTGCCTTAATCCTTACAGCAGATAAGATATAATTATTAGTACTAAATCACAATCAAACCTGCAAAAGCAAAACTTTAAATTTTTCAAGAATTTTTATAGAAAATATCTAGATGATGTTATTTTTATAATTAAAAACGGTCTTGCTAGATACATAATTTTAAAATGGTAAATACATATATAATATTTTTAAAAATTTATGTTTTTATAATGTTACATTTATAACAAAGATAAATTATACATAATTTTTGCGTAAAAATTCGGTTAACATAATATAAAAGTTTGTATTTTTAAAATCATAAATTAAAATAAGTGTTTTAGTTTAAAATAAAAAAATTACATATACCTAAATTATTTTGGAAAAAAAGAGTTTAGTGGTATAACATTAATCAGGTAAAAATGTGGTCGTTTTCGTCCTTGTTTTAGTCTAAAAAAACTGCAACAACTTCATGGTACAGTAGGACAGGAACCAAGTCCCATCCAACGTATAACAGTTGTAATCCAACAAGTTATATGTATACACATATATATATTAACATGGCCCACATTCCAGATATGCCCATCAAATTAGGCCAAGTAAGAAAGATTACCTGACAAAGGTGGTCAAAAGTATTCTAAATGAACAAAATTATTACATAGGTTAAAGAGCAGAGATGGGGTTCTCATTGATTAGACAGTTCCAGTTGTTCATTACTTGCACTAAACTATCAGTTTACAATAATTGAAGCATGTTCAACCTAATCGATAACGATAACAGCACATCAAAAAATTCATGGCATGTTTGTTCAAGTTTCAAAACCTAGCCAACTAGATGGATAGCCCATACTCTGAACTTGATTTGATAAGTTCCAAACTAATCATCTTGATTTTTGCATTTTTTTTATTTTTATAATAAAGTATTCAGGCCACCTTGGTCAATGGATTAATTTCAAAATCCATGTGGTCCTTTATCTAAGTACAAATTAGATAATTATCAGATTAAAATTTTGAGATAAATTTCAAACATGAAACGTTAGAAGTAGTAGACCTCTAGACCCAAAACCTTGACTAGTATGGCAATCTCTTGAGTTTTTTATTGTTTTCAATCTCATTTTTTCAATAGAGTGCTTGGTCTATTCCAGTAATTAAGGCGCTATGGACCCACTTATTTGACGAGGATTCAAATCTTGCTGGCCTCTTTCACTAATTGTCTTGTATTAAAAAAAAAAACTCTCATTTTCTCAATAGGAAATTACCACCATGCCCAAAAAAAATTAAAATAATTGGTGGTATCATATGGTCCAACACATTGCCTAGAATAAATGAGATAGTGAGAAATTACATGATAGCATGTAAGTTAAGTAGAAGCCACAGCTGACACAAGTTTTTAAGTGAACTAGATGCATCTTAAGTAGATGCAATTCAATAACCATAGATTCTTATTAGGTTGAAGCAGCAAAACAGTTGTTGACCCCTGTTAGGTCCACCTATTTTTCTTTAGAATGATTAAAGGCTCATCCCGACATAGGCTGAAAGGCAGTTACAGAGGCAAGCAAAAATCCATACTGGACTTACATTAAAAAGAAGCTTTTCTAAAACCCCGCCTCTTGAATTCAGCTAGCTAGGAACCCACAGCCACCCAAATTTTAGGGCTTTTGTCAAAGAGGGGTGGAGCCCTTTGCTCCTTTTCCTGTGGCCTGTGGTTAGGTCAGAGGTCATTGTCTCTTTTTTAAGAGTGAGAGCTTGATTTAGCAAAATCAGTGTTAACTTCCAGCTTCTGAGTGGAGCCCAAACTAGCCATTAAGGGCAGTTTGCTAGGACTTTTAAAAAAGTTAATTGTTTTTTTTATAGATTTTTTGCCTTTTTTTTTTTCTTATCTTAATTTATTAAAAAAAAATAGCTTATAAAAAATATAAATTAAGAAAAAAAAACTCAAAATAAGTTTCACCTAACGGACTTAAAAGTAGCTCAGAAGGCTTCAAGCTCTGAGCATGTAACCTTAGTACCTTACAATTGAAAGCAAACCCTATTAAAGTTCTTATCAATGGTTATGGTCTGACATATTCAATGGGGGGCAAAATAATTAGGACCCAACTCGAATCTTGTCCGAATATATCGATTTAATTGTGAATGGCAAAACGTAAAATATTTCAAATAAAGATAAAAAAATAAATTATTTTTGGCCAATAATTTTTCTCAATTATTTTGCTAAATATGCCCAACTTTTTATTAACAAATTCACCACATACGTGGGCAAATTCTTACAATGAAAAAGAAACATAAACCGCCATCTTCAATAGTTTTTCTTAACTATAGCCGCCTAGTAAAGTTTTATATTTTTTTAAGGTAATTACACTTTACTCCTTTTTAGTTTGAACCAAAATTAGATGACACTCATGTGGTTTAAAAATAAACACATACCCCCTTATGGTTTGGATTTATCTACAAAATAGATAAAAATTGTTAGATTTAACAGAAATTCTATTATAAAAGTATTTTTGTAATTTTATCTTTCCAAATTAAAACACCAAAAAATAATTTTGTAAAATAACAAAAAAAAATTATTGATAGACAAACCTTTATTTTGACATAAAAGAGCCAAATCACTTTTTTGATATTCTAATTTAGAGAGATAAAATGATAAAAAAAACTTGTATAATAGAATTTCTATTAAATCTAACGATTTTTATCCATTTTGCAGATAAATCCAAACCACAAAAAAATTATGTGTTCACTTTTAAACCATAAGAGTCATCTGATTTTAACTCAAAAGTGTAATTAACCCTATTTTCTTTTTTGAACTCTCAAACTTAACACAAGTAGAACTTCAACTTATATCATTTATCAACATCGAATGCATCTAACTTTTTTCATATTATTTTATCCAGCAAGTACAGAGTCGATACCGCATTTTAGGCTCTATTAAGTGCCACTGATCGAGGATGGGATTATGAGATGCCAGATTTTCTGTCATCTTTCTCGGTGACCAAACAGCCTAGTGGAAAGGCTCTTTTAGAAGCTGCCTAAAGTATTGTCCTACAAAAAAATAAGGGTGAAATACAATTTGCACCATTGCACTTTTAATTGTAATAATTAAGTTCTTAAATTTTTAATTTATTACAATGTCACCTTTTTGTAAGTTTTCTTTTGTGCAATTGACAACTAAAAACTTTATGCATCTCACGTGATCATTTTTTAAAAGGAAAAATATATTTTCACATTAACTGATTGTACTTTACCCTAATTATTTAGTTCTAAACTCTTTTAACAGTAATTTCTCACCAATCTCTCAAATTTTTTGTAGTCATTTTATATATAAAATAAAATTAGGGTTACAAATTATTCCCAAATCATCTCAAGTGAGAGAAGGTTAAGGACGTGGGTATGAAAATGGTTTGAAGATATATTTTTACTTTTAAAAAAGAGTCACGTAAAACACACATGACTTTTGACTTTCAATTGCATTAACTAAAGCTTATGAAGAGTGACATTATAACAAATCAAAAGTACAGAGACTTAATTATTATATAGGTACTCAAGTAGAATTCAATGTAAAATGTAAGAGTGCAATGTGTATTTTATCCAAAAAAAAAAAAAAAAAAAACACTGTAATTCAAGTTTTAGCAATGTTTACGATGGGTTTGGTAGTGCGTGGGCCGTGAGGCGGGTGTGAACGGTAAGATTGGCTCTGTTAGTTTTCTCTACGTGGGCCCCATTTTTTGGGTAGTTCATCTTTGTTCTTTGGTGGCCGATGGGCTTTGATTTGTTATGTCCTGGATTGATTTAGTTCGTACCCAACTAACTTAGATTCCGTTTGTGACAATTGTTCTGTGGTTGTTCATCTGGACCTGTGTCTCGACTCTCGTTCACACTTACCAGGAGACTTATTTCAGATGAAAAGGAAATGAAATTTTTAAAAACTTTTTTAAGAAATATTTTTGAAACTCTAATGTAATTTACAAAAATTTATTAGAATTTTAAAAAAATGTTATAGAAGTTTTTAAAAAACCTTGCTTCTCATAATTTTTAGTATTTATCGTTATTTTAAATATTACTTTTTTACAATAATATATATCTATTTTAGTAAATTTCTATAGGAAGTGTTTGTGTTGATATTTTACTTTGTTGTATAAGTATTCTAATAATTTATATCCCTTTTTTTTTCTAATGTTGTTTTTTCAATAAATTTTTTGATAACTATTCTATGTTATTTTATATCACCTAGAGTTTTTTGTTTTTTATAATTTTTTCAGATCACGTTTCACACTTCCGTTTCCTATATCGTCCACTTTCTTATAACGATGCTCTTGACCCAAACAATTCAAACGTAGTTGAGAATGTTCAAAACCTGGATTTTTTTGGAGATGTACAATTAGAAACTGCAAGCACTCGTGTTGGAGCTCAAGAAAATGTTTCAGATGAATGGCTTTTAATTAATCATATTTTTAAAATGAGTTATCCATTCGCTAGAGCCAACAGCAACTTGATTGCAATTTGGAAGCAACTGATTGGAATTCTGTCGCGTTCGAAAAACAATAATTAAAACATGTAAAAAGAACTCTCCATCATGTGTTGATATGAAACTCTTTGAACTAATTAGAACGCAAGAACAAAAAAAAACAAAGGTGTGGTGGCTAAAAATTAGTTCAAATGATCATATCAATAATAGGAAGTGACTATGACAGGACACGGGAGGAATATACTATGGTGGCTAAAAATTGGTTCTTTGCTGGCTGCTGATGAAAGCTATCCTCCTCAACTACTACTCAATGGGCTAGTGGTGGATGTTCAATGGCCAACCATGTGATGGTTGCTTAATTTCTTTAAAATTTTGAAGCAATTATGCAACAATTTTACAACAATTTTTTATTCAATCAAGCAGTGGACTCAGAATTTGTGATGAGATGACCAAGATAAAAAGAATAAATTTTTGTAAGAACCAAGATAAAATTTTTGAATTTTTTTCCGCTGGAGGGTGAGGAACAATACCTGTAGTTTATTAAAAATATCTAAAAATTTGCTAGAAAAATTTATAGTGGTTCTAACAAATTTTGAAAATTTGTTTTTGGAGGAGCAATGGCCCCCACCGGCCCCCCTTCGGTCTACCCCTGCTAGCAAGGGAGTCATCGAATATACAAAAGGTAAAAATTATACCGAAAATAATATCTAAAATTTAATGTGTTTTGTTCATTCATTTTTCACCTGTTGGGTTACTGTGCTTGCTGCTAATGTATAAGATTGAACTCCTAATCCTGTACCATACCTTGCCCTTTTGCTGGGTGTTACAAGAGGTGTGCTTACCATGGACATTGTGACCTAATAGGTGAGGAGTGGACATAAATATGCTATTAAATTTTGCAAGATGTGTGATGATGTTGAATAACAAAGGAAAAATAGTTGTTTGTAAGAAAAAATTATTCAGTGCTTCTAGAGCAGCTCTTAACCTTACTCTGATTAGAAATATCTATAGATCTCTTTGTTAGTGAGTTCAAACATTCCCACCTACTTATGAGATCCACGGATATTGTGAAAGGTTGAGAAAGATCACAACGAGCACTGAATTGGAAGACCTTTTTGGAGTCTCAATGTCGTATTGTGCAAATAGTATGCAATATATCAATATTTTTTTTGGGCCGCGCAATTTAACATTCAAGGCCCATATAAATTGAACAAGCCGAGCTGAGTCAATTATGTATAGCCTTGGGCCAAGAGTTGGACTGGATTGAATCTGTTGCTGAAAGCTGGAGAGCCTGCCCAAAATGAACGGATAGGCCCATCCCTCATCTACACTATTTTTTTTTTTTTTGGTGGCTACAAGATGTCCACTTTCGACAGACTACTTTATCAAGTTCATGAAAAATTACTCTCCACACGAATCATTTAAATTTGATGTATTGTATGAATTTGTGCTAGTTACAAGAGACATGACAAAGATCAAATTTGGCATCTCATACTTAGCGCGTGACAAACTTATCCCGGTGATTCATCTACCATTACAAACATGGATGTAAGACTGCATGTGAAACATATTTTTTCAGGCCAACCTTTTAGAGGAAAACATATTTTTTTTTTTATCGTTTTATATCAAAATCTTAATAGCCGTTACCCAGTTACCCATTAGTGAGAAAAGGAAAATTTTTATACTTGGCTGTGAATTGTGATCGCAA
This sequence comes from Euryodendron excelsum, assembly GCA_033060915.1. Taxonomy (NCBI): domain Eukaryota; kingdom Viridiplantae; phylum Streptophyta; class Magnoliopsida; order Ericales; family Pentaphylacaceae; genus Euryodendron; species Euryodendron excelsum. Next base: position 38,809,965 of record CM065385.1, on the reverse strand, counting down.
GTTTGTGAAAACCATGCCCATCAAATCAATAGAGCTGACAATGCTTCATGGCTGTGGAGCTGAAAATTCTTCAGGCTTCAGCACCTTGTGCGCCCTGTATGGCTGAAGCCCAAGCCTGAAGCTCACAATCACGGACTCCTCAAGATCCCACGTGCCAACACAACACCCTTATAAAGCGGTGAGTGAGAGACACAGAGAGAGATGTTGGTGACGTCGCCGCTTCTCGTCCTCGTGCCTGGTCCACAGTTCAGACAAATTCCAAACTCTGGAATCTCGTCCTTTAGATCGATTCGGTTATCGTCGTCGTCGTCGTCATCACCAGCACCGTTCATGGAGGAGCAGCAGCGGCAGCAAGTGGTGGTCTGCGGCGGCGGAGTCATCGGAGTCTGCACCGCCTACTTCCTGGCCAAGAAGGGCGCAGCCGTGACCCTCGTCGAGAAATCGTCGGTGGCCTGCGCCGCGTCAGGCAAGGCCGGCGGGTTCCTCGCCCTCGACTGGTGCGACGGTGGACCCCTCTCCTCTCTCGCCCGCGCCAGCTTCAATCTCCACCGTTCCCTCGCCCAAGAGCTCGACGGCCCCCAATCCTACGGCTACCGCCCCCTGACCACCCTCAGCCTCTCTGTCACGGAATCCCCACACCCCCACCGCCAAAAGTCTATCCCAGCGCTTCCTTCTTGGGTGGATGGCCCGGCTCAGAACCCTAGGACCATCGGGACCACCGAGACAACGGCGCAAGTCCACCCCCAACTGTTCACTCGAACGCTACTGTCCAAGGCGGTGGCGGACCATGGAGTCGACGTGGTGATCGGGAAATTGGAGACTGTGGAGGTGGAGGGAGGCCGAGCAAGATCGGTGGTGCTGGAGGGAGGTCGCGAAATTGACGCTGATGCGGTGGTTTTGGCTCTGGGACCGTGGTCCAGTAAGTTGTCGCTCTTGTCCTCCATTTTCAGGGTTTATGGGCTCAAGGCGCATAGTATAGTTTTGGAGCCGAAAGAACCTAATGCGATTTCGCCTCATGCCCTGTTTCTCAGTTACTATCCAGCTCAAGGAAGGAAGCCTATGGATCCAGAAGTCTACCCTCGTCCTACAGGTAGGTTAACAGTTTGGAAAACTTCCCGTTTTGGATTTCTTAACCTGTTTCGTTTCTGGGAAAATGTGAGAAATTGATGATTCGAGTGATATTTCACTCTGTTACTGAGAGAATCTCTGTCAAAACTTAAAAAAAATTATTCTCCCCCCCCCCCCCCCCCCCCCCCCCCCCCCCCCCCCCCAAATTGTGTATTCTTCTTCCCTCCATTTCTTTGCCGTAGACCCTCATGGCTCAGAAAAAGGATATGTGGGTGAAAACAAATGTATTTTCTACATTTTCTTAGCAACCCAACGCTTGAGATTTGCAAAGCTATAATTTTTTTTTTTTTTTTTTAATAAATGGATTGAATTGATAGGGGAGGTGTACATATGCGGAATGTCAGCTCAAGTTGAGGTGCCTGATGATCCAGAGCAGGTGGTGGGCAACCCTGAGTCAATAGCGGTGCTTAAGAGGGTAGCAAGGACCGTTTCAAGCCATTTGGAAGAAGGGGAAGCAACACTGAAAGCGGAGCAAGCTTGCTTCTTGCCGTGTACTGACGATAGTGCGCCAGTAATTGGGGAGGTTCCGGGCGTGAACGGATGTTATGTGGCAACTGGGCACAACTGTTGGGGCATTCTGAATGGTCCGGCCACAGGGGCTGCAGTTGCTGAGCTTGTGGTGGATGGTGTTGCTAGTATTGTTGATCTTGCTCCGTTTAGTCCAGCCAGATTTAGTAGTACCAGGAAAAGATGGATATAGATTTGTACAGAAGAATTAGTATTCAGTAATGAGAAAATGTAGGATTGGATGCTGAATAAAAGATTCATTTTTTTCTTTGTTCAAGAACTAGGTTCCTCTTGTTATAAAAATTGGGGTACCTTTGGCCAATATAACTAGGCTGGGGACTCCTTGTAGTGTTAATGATATTGTACCAAGAAAAATGTGGTTCTGGTTTTGGGATTTATTTAATAGAACGTTGATTTCGAATTCGTGAGTTTTGAGTGGTCATTAGAGGTTTTAAGTAGCGGTAGCGGACAATGATGTAGTTTCGGTATATAACGGACGTAGCATAACGGAAAGAGAAATCGGAGTTGGTGAATTTCTTTTTGTCCTTTCACACCACTCTCACAAATCTTATTGATACGTATATTTTATTTTTAAAATTACATTTAGTGTGGTTAAAAATAATTTTTGATATATTTTATTTGATTTCTAAACCCCGTTTAATCTATATACTAATTTTTATGTATTTTGAAGTAGCTGGCAATAGAGTTTTTTTTTAAATCACTTAGGATTTGCATATTAGTTTAATATTGCATTTTGAACTTTACAATGTGCATGAAAATTAGAATGCTTTAATAATTTAAAAGTGCATTTTTATGTGTTCCTTTAAAATAATTTATAATTTCAAGAATAATAACATAAAAATTATTAACATTAAACTAATTTTATTTATCAAGTTAACAAATCTTTTAAGAAAATGTAATATGCCTTATTGTCAATTTGGCATTTATTTATTCATTAAAAATTAAAATAACTAATTAGTAATTACTGAATATCATAAAGGATCATGCACTTGCATTGTTATGTGTGCATGCAAACAAAATGATTTCATTCAAAAATTAAAAATAAATAGCAACAGGTGAGTGGCAACCGGATACACACATAAAGGTAAAGAATTTCACTAGAAATAAATTCACTTGATATGACTGTCACAGAGATTCTTGTAATGGTCGTAACAGCAGGGTAACAGCTTGTTACAGGTGTTACGCTACTGTAACAGTTATTACAACGAGCTTAACGGCCGTTACACAAGTGATATTCTTCCTCACTGCTACAAAGACCTGTAACGGACTCAGCATCCATTGAAATCGTTACATAACGGTTGGGGCCGCTTTTTAAAACATTGCTCACTAGAGTGATGTGTGAGTTTGATAGCAGCCTACTGAAGGAGACCTTTCTCTGGCTTTGAGATTTGGACAGCCCGGATGGATGAGAATGTTGGTGGGTCCTTTGGGCTTGCTATTGCAGTGAGATGGCCGATGGGTTCTTATTTTTGCAATTATGGCCCACTTTCTGAGTACTTGGTCCAATACCGAAACCCACAATGATAATTTGCGCCTTCATAATGGGCCCTTATCCTGATTTTTGTAGATTTGCGAGTTCTGATGAAAAGGAAAGAAAATGATTAATTACAAACATACCTTTTAAACTATGATTTAGTATTATTATGTCTTCTTAAACTCTAAAATATAATTGAACTATCAATTTATATTAATCGACCCCTCCTGTTATCAATCCATTAAGAAAATAGATGAAAAATTATTATTCAACTTGTACATGTTCACAAAAGTATAGTTTTATACTTAAATTGATCTCCTCTTATTATGATAATTGCCTTACAACTAAAGTGTCCCTTAAAATATATATAAATATAGGGGTAATATAAAAGGTATTTCAGTTCTTAGACAATTATTACAAAAGATGATATAGTTTAGCTATAAAATGAACTTTTGTGAATATGTTTGAGGTATAAGATAATTTTTTATCTACTATCTTAACTAATTGCTAATATATTACTAACAGAAGCAGTTGATTGACATAAATTAGAAATTCAAAAGTTTAGAAAAGCATAGTGACACTAAGTTATAGTTCAAAGAATGTATTTGCAATTAACCAAAAGAAAATAAAAAAAATTTCTAGGATGATGATGATCCAAGCGAAATATTTAGGCCTTCAGTGGGCGGGTTGGATAAGATTAATGGAGGAACCCAAGTCCACCTGATAAAGTGCAATGACTGTGGGTTTTGCTACTGAACTTAAAGGCTACAGTTTGGGCCATTATATGGGGCCTCAGAGTTGAGAAAGGGTTTTACCAAGTTCGTTATGAGAACTGATAATGGTTCTCATGTTTTATTGTGTTTTAGATATTATTAAATGTATTTATGATATATTTAATGATATAGAGGTACATTTAGGGCCCCTGCAGTTGCAGCGGCCCGCGGGCATTACGAACACAACTTTGAAAGTCTTTATTTAATTTTTTGTTTTTTTGGCCAGCCCCCCACCCCCCCCACCCCCCCTTTTTGACTGTTTGGTTCTTCTATACTGTTCACGTTGAATATTCACTTAATTTTTTTTGGGCAGATCCTCTACCCCTTTTTATGCTCCTTCTATGCTCCATTTATTTATTGGGTCATGTCATCAATTTTGATGACATGAATGGTGAGATGAATGCTAAATTTTGTCATCCATTATAGTTTATAAATGTAACAGTAAATTTATTATTGATAACAAAATAATAAAAGAAAAATAGAAAGTAGGATTTTTCCTAAACCAATACGAACCTTTATTAAAATATTGCAAACTCCAGCCTTTATCTTCTAGATCTTCTATATACAGGTTATATATATACAGATATATATATATATATATATATATTTATAATTCTGTCACAGCAGTCCACAAAGAATAATTAAGAAAAAGAGGTTATTGGAGTTTTGAGAAAACAAATGAAGAAGACTAGGATTTTCATGAGATTAGAGAAAAGAGTTTTGATTTAGAAATAGTTTTAATTTAGAAAGAATTTCTATATGAAAAATGCTATTCTTTCAAAAAAATATGTACAGAAAATTTATCATAATAATGTGACAGTAGTATTATTGTAATTAAGAGCCATTAATGTTGGTGTTTTATTTTAAATTGAATGACTGTTATCCAATCATATCATTCTGTTAATAAATTCTGTATGAATTTTTTTTTTTTTGTATAGCATTACCCTTTCTATATTAGTTTGTTACCTATTATACCTTTTAATTGTCATATTTATTAGATCTAGTAATATGTGGAAATAAACAAGCATTAATGTCATTAATAATAATGACATGACCCAATAAAATATATGAATGCAGATCCTCTATCCCCTTCTTATACCCTTTTTTGTCCCCCATGCATTCTATTGGACCATTTCATCACTATTAATCACATAGATAGTGAGATTAATGCCAAATTTTGAGATTTGTTATATTAAATAAATATAAGAATAAAAATTTATAATAGATAACAAAATCACAAAAGATTGGAAACCAATATGAATCTTTTATTTAAAAGATTGAAAACCCCGGATTTATCTTCTACATCTTCTATATAAAAGTATATATATGTATATATATATATATATATATAACTCTCCATAATCCTTTTCTGCAAACCCAGTCTTTATCTGCAATTGCATGAGATTTTGGTTGTGGGAATTTTATGCAGTATATTCTAAAATTTGTGAAAGCACAATTTTTTGTTTGATGCTACCTTGAAAAATATTTTAAAAAAAGGAGGTAGAAATAATGGATCTTTGTTGGTACTCTGAATTTTATTAATCAGAATGTATAAACTTCTCTATGTTAGCTTCTAGTGTCTTTCTTTGCTACTCTTTGATTGTAAGCCGTACAAAATAGATGAAGAAGACTAGAATTTTCATGATATTAGAAAAAGGAGTTTTAATTTAAAAGATTTCTTATATTCATTCGTTACTTATTATACATTTTAATTGTCATATTTATTAAATTTAATATGTAGAAATAGAATAAGCATATTCATGTCATTAATAGTGATGAAATAGTCAAATAGAATGCATACGGCATAGAAACAGGTACAAAAATGAGGTAGATGATCTGGATTCAAATTATATGGGGCATAGAAGGGAGTACAAGGAAGAAGTACAGGATTTGCTTTCCTACAAAAGAAGGAAATCGAAGTGTTCACTTTGCTTTTGAATTCATTAGAGTTTCTTTGAATCCCAAGAGAAATTCTTATAATGTTTTATTAATTCAACATTCAACATCCGTTGACCTTAGCTTAACACATTAGCATGCCAAAGTTACAAAGAAAAGGGAAAATCTAATCAAATTAGAATCTAATTTACCTTAAAAAACCTGCCATCAATTCATATCCTCTTTAATCACTCCAACTCTCCAACCAATCAATCCTTGCTTAATTTCCTAAAATCTAGCAATGACTAAAAAATACGCAAAATTTATGTGCTAGATGATCTACAACATTCTGAAGATTTGACAATGAACTTATTCATTGTTTTGAACCAATTAACTAAATTTTCAATGTCCTATTGTGTTAAGCCATATACCTTCATGGGTGGCTCGGGACAGATTTGCTTAAGACAATGGGTCAATGCCTCCCTTACCTTGACAAACTTATATATAGATCCTACAAAATTTTAAGTATTTATGATGAGAAATAGTGTATTGACTATTCAAAATTCAAAACTTTTTTAATTTTGACTTTCTAAAATACAATTTTTTTTTAATCTTAGTCCCTCCAAAATTCAAAAACTTTATCTTGACCTTTTAAAAAAAATTTACCTTCATCCCATCTCAAACAAAATTTCTAATTTTGTTCATGGGGTTCACCATCAAGGCATGGGGAACAATTCCCCCAGCATGTGCCTAAACAAAGGGGGCACATTAAGAAATGATAACTACCTCGTAAAAACCGAACAATGAACCTAGCTAAAGATCAAATTGGGGGTTAATAAGTTTGGTTCAGACCTGGGGCTCATGTACCCTTAAACCGTGCCACTGTCCCCGCTGCATGGTTGAGGGACGGTCAATGCATATAATTATCAACCAGACTTTTAAGTTCCTGGTGACATGATTCGTATTACCCTTTAACTTTTGTACAAAATAATATAATTGAATAATAAATTTTTTTTTAAAGATCAAATCATTTTGTGAATTACTCTTGAATTGTTATAAAAATAAAATAATAATATTTTATTTTAAAATAAAACACTTTTCATGACATTATCAAATCATTTTGATAGAGCTTTATGTATAAATTGTTTTAGTAGAATAACATTTGAGTGCCTCTAGGATCAACCGCGCTGGTTGAACATGGCTGGTGCTAGAAAATCCACAGCCTTTAATTTCTTAAACTATGATATAAAACTTTTATATAAAATGATATGATTGAATAATAATGTTTTATTTTAAAACAAAACAACTTTCATGATAACTTTTAATTATAAATACGACATTATCAAATCATTTTGATAGAACTTTATGTATAAATCTTTTTAGTAGAATAATATTTGGGTGCCTCTAACATCAACTTCGCTGATTGAACAGGTACCGATTGATGCTAGCATTTTCTTAAACTATGATAAGAAGAATTGTCAACGTTTGAAGGGAGTTAGGGCATGTTTGGTTGGGAGATATAGGGGGGGATTAGATATGTCATTTTTGGGGCTGACCTAATCTCATGTTTGGAAAAAAAAAAAAAATGATGAAGGATTACTCATCCTTCCGGACTATTAATCCCTCAAAATAGAAGATAAGTAATACCATGAGAAAAATAGTATTACTTATTCCCTCTCTTTGGATAAGCTCAAAAATAACATTTTTACCATTCTTTTATTATTATAATAGGTTAAAATAATATTAAATAGTTATATTATAATTTAAAATTAATTTTTCTATTAATTTTTTATTTTTAATGTAATATTTTAACGAAATAATATTAGTTATCTCATCATAATCTCATCCTAACCAAACGTAATATGATTAATTTTTTATCACATCAAGTATTACTTATTACTCATTATCACTTTTTTAATCTCACAATATTACTTATCTTTGGTTTTTACATTTTGCAAATAAACGGACCTTAGGGTATAAACAGGCACGCACTTCATGGTATCATTGATCTTTGATTAGAAGAGTCCTTGGGACTGAAACTTTCTAGTTTCGGGCGAACTTAAGACAAGGCGGTTGTGACTTCAATGGCAAGCATTGATTTTGACCATTTTGCGGCCTAAAGCCTCCGCTGGCCTCTTTTCTTTTTGTTTTTAACCAAGGTCCAATATGTTCAGAGAATGGACCAACTGGTCTCCCCTTAATCACGAGGCCTATTCCATGTATCGAAGCTGAGCCAATCCAAAATTTTGTCGTTTTTGCTCAATTCAAGGTTAATTTGTACACCTATGCCTGGTTTCTAAATTGTATAATTTGGTGGCTTAATCAATGAGCTTAAGAGGAGGCAAAACACGTGCAGTTACATGCTACTTACAGCTGAGATTAGCCTTTTTGAAAAGATTAAGACAACGTGATACACGAGTGATTTTCACAATACCAATATCTATCAATAAAAATGTCAGTGTGGTAAGTCAGTCGATTCTAATAAATGATGAATTTGCAAAATTCTCAAAAAAAGTTGTTTACTTTTAGAATTAATTTTACTTATTATTGAGATTAACCTACTTATTATTGGACTAACCTTTTTTTATAATTAAATACCGGTACCGTAAACACTCATGGTACATTAGAATTTCCCTTTAATTATATGTGCCATAAAGTTGGTCTTCTTAAAGTACGCATCAAGAAATAGAGTGTGGGCAACCTTCGGCTTTCCATTTTACCAAAAGCAAATTCCATTGTACCACCAAGCATTAACATCAGATTTAAAGCTATAGTACAGCATCTGGTATTTTGAGTGAGGTTTGCAATTTTGTCCTTGGAAAAACCATGTCTACATTGGGATTATATGTCTCAACTTGGATTTTATGAAGGGCTAAGATTTGGCAAGAGGCATTTTTGCTTCTTAATATTTATTTGTCCGACCACCCACCCGGATCTAGGTCAACTGTCCAAACAACCAAATAAGAAAAAAAGGCTAAGGGCATGTTTGGTAAATTGATAGAGCTTTTTAGCTTAATTTTTGTTTTGGTTTATAAGCAAAAAAATTATTTTTATTTTGCTTTTTGGTTTTTTGCTTTTATTTTTTTGTTTATCTTTGGCTTATAAAAGCAAAAAAAATAAAAATTTTTTAATTTCTTTGCTCATAAGTCAAAAAAACAAAATCAAAGAAGTTAAAAAAAAAAGCTATAGCAAATGGGCTCTAAAAACCATGGGTTTGAATCCTAAACATTAATGCTGTGTTTGAAATTTGAATTTATCAAAGAAAAAAAGTAAAAAAAAAAAAAGGTGAGAAAAAAGAGAATAAAATAAAAAAGGATTTTTGTTTTTTTTTATTTTTTATTTTATATTTTATATAATTTTTTCTTTTCTATCACCAAATCTTTGATTCAAACCTAGTGCAAGGTTATATAAAAGGTGACCCGTGAGCCATACTGGATATCGCCTTGTCACAAGCAACACCACAAAAATTCCACTGCATTTATCCACGATGGGGGGGCTTATAGAGGAGAATAAAATCATAGCAGTTCAGGGTTTTTTGTTATGCAGAAGTTGCACAGTTTGCTAACCTAATTAAGGGTTAGTTTGCTGCTATTCTTTAGGTATTCTTTCCATAGCTCAGAGGTCAACTTAATGATAAATTTGCATGGTTTACAGATTTTGAATTGAATGGCAAGTTACAACTACTTACCAAACATAGAACAAAAAAACATGTAATTGGGCCTGAAAATCTACTAATCGAAAAACTTCTTAAGCATTTTTATTTTAATTTCTTATACAACAAGATATAACATGTTTAACACGTTTCCTTCGTACACATGTTAGCATTTTGCCTTATTAAATTTCTTCCTTGTCAATGTCATTTGGTTCATCCTATTTAACTGAAATTAATCATACCATCAAAAAATACAAGCCATTGGCTTTAGCAGGTCCACTTTGAAGTTTGAAGTCAAAAGTTTATTCCATCGCTTAGGCATCCATGGGCCATCATCTCCATCCTCACCGTCGACTTGCTATGACTCTCTCTCTATGTAAAGGCTTAAAAAAGTCCCAACAATGCATAGTGGACTATACATATATACCTATGTATGTATATGTGGAAGCAAAAAGAGGAGTTGTTTGGCTTTTTTTTTGAAGGGATTATAGAAAGTAAAGGAGACTTTCCTATTCCCGATTATTAAGTTCATAGGGAGCTTACCCAACTTATTTTATTGACTTTGAATTGTATAATGAGGTAGATAAAGCTGCCCCTCCAGCAATTTTAGAAAGGCGAAAAGAGACGGCAAAGTATAAGAGGTGGTGAACATTGTGTTGGATTCCCATATGTTGTACTCAAAGGATAGGAATTGACTTCTTTTTGGGTCCATGCAATAAATACAAATAAAAAAGAAAAATCTTTGTCTAAGATTGGAGAAATGTTCAGGAAAGTGAACCACTAAAACCAAATATCCCTCCTGATAGGGGACTCAAAATCTGGCTTTTTATATTTTTTATAATGAAGCCAATGGCAAGCCTACTATTTTTGTATGATTTTGCGTATGTAGTCCAAAAATATGTTGGGTGGTCCTCTTCATCTTTCCCACTATCAAACGAATGCAAGATGGACTGATGGAATAAACTCACTCAACATTTCTCTCTCTCTCTCTCTCTCTCTCTCTCTCGCTCTCTCTCTCTCTCTCTCTTTCTCTACACACACATCTAGATTTACCGTCCTTGACTTGTGAATCATAATGCTCAAGAAATATTTTGCCAAGGGACAAAAAACTTGGTTAAAGTTTCCTGACAAAGCCATATTGTATGCTTTTGCAGCCTTCTAGTTCTAATGTCTAAGCAATTGCTCAATTGGCCATGAATGATGAGCTTGAATACGTGTCTCCATGATTGAAATTTGTTTACATTGAAGTGGAGTAAGAACCCTAATTTGAATCGTTCAATATTACCTACAACAACAACTCAAAATCAAAATAAGCACCGTGGCAAAATCTATGAAGGTATCTTTCTCTTCCATGTAATGAATTTAACTTAATTAATTGGACATTCTCAGCAAAACAATTAAATCAATTAATAAGCTCTAGCCCAGCATTAAATTCACTAGTGGCCTTATAAATAGATACCAAATTTGTCACTCATATTACATGACTTCTCCAATGATATTGCAACAACAACATAAATTTTATGGACACTAGGCTACACTATACTATTGGATAGAAAAATTCTATTCTTTCAGAATTTTTATATAGAATTCTACACCAGAATAATGTGGCGATAGCAGTTTTGTAATAAACAAGTATCTTGGTGAGTTCTTTATTTTATTTTAAAGTAATAGGTCCATAACTTAACCACATCATTCTGATAATAAATTCTGTATGAATTTTCTGATTGTATAGCATTACTCATCAAAATTTGCTCAAATTGTTATTATCATCTCGTGAACTATTCAGGTCAATGCCTTAAATCTTACCAAACTTTTTTAGCACATCTAGACACAAAAATAAGAAAAATGACCCCAAGTAAAAGAGTGTAAATAGAAAAAAAAATCCAGCCTGCATCATTGATCCCTTTATTTTACTGGTTACCACAAGGTTAAGAAATTAAATAATAAAACTTTTCATACTATCAATTACTTAACAAACCTCTGTAAAGTCAATTAGTGATCGAGTTATGCAATTTTCAACTCTACCTGAGTGTCTTACTAGCAAAGATGCTATTCCCCACTTTGTTTCTGATTATTTAATTATATACATTGCAGGACTTGTGTTTTTCTAACGTTGAGAGAGAGAGAGAGAGAGAGAGGGAGCATTAAATCAATTTCATTCAGGTAATGTGTAATTTTATATCTGCAAGGTCTGAAGAGAGCATGTCGGTGAAGAAGATTGGCTTTTGTTGAGCTATGTCTCTCAACACGCTTCTCAATTTTGTTTTTAAACAAGCTTCCACCATATTGGTCCCCTCAGTTGCATAAATCTCAGTTATTTCTCTCTCTCTCTCTCTCGCTCTCTCTCTAGTTTCAGAGATTGAGATGTGGGATCGCTCTGAGACATCATGAGCTCCCAAAGCTTTAATCTCCATTCATGGTGGAGAATTCTTGCTTTTGCTTGGTTTTTGGTTCAATCTTTGGGGCTCAACACAGATGGAATTCTCTTGCTCTCTTTCAAGCACTCTGTTCTTAGTGATCCATTGGGTGCGTTAGATAGCTGGAACAACCATGACCAGACCCCATGTTCATGGAATGGGGTTACGTGTGCCTCCATTCGCGTCATCGGCCTCTCGCTCCCAAATTCGCAGCTTCTTGGCTCAATACCGGCCGGACTGGGTATGATTCGAAGCCTTCAAAACCTCAACCTTTCAAACAATTCAATCAATGGGTCTATTCCTTTGTCACTCTTCAATGCCTCTGGGCTCCGAATGCTTGATTTGTCTGACAACTTGATCTCCGGCGTGCTGCCTGAGCTCGACGGAGGACTGACTAACCTTGAGTTTCTAAACCTCTCCGACAACGCTCTGGCTGGAAAGATCCCTGAAAATCTAGCTACTCTGCATAATCTAACTGTTATTTCTCTGAATAACAATTACTTGTCTGGTAGTCTCGCTAGTGGATTCAATTCGGCTAAAATTCTAGATCTGTCTTCAAATCTGATCAACGGATCTCTACCTTCAAATTTTACTGGCAAAAATCTCCGCTACTTCAATGTGTCCTACAATAGGCTTTCTGGTGAAATTCCAGCGGAATTCGCCAACCAAATCCCCGCAAACGCCACCATTGATCTCTCATTCAACAACTTCACGGGAAAATTACCCGAAACTAGCCTTTTTCTCAACCAAGAGGTGAAATCGTATTCAGGGAATCCAGAATTGTGCGGTAAACCTCTCAAGAATCTGTGTCCAATTCCTTCTTCCATCTCAATTCCTCCAAATGCCTCTGCACCAACAACCTCTCCTCCGGCAATTGCGGTGATTCCCAAGACCATAGACACAGCCCCGGCGACTATTTCACCAGGAACAGCACATGGGTCAAGCCGAAATGGGCTCAGAACAGGCAAAATAGTTGGAATAGTAGTTGGAGATATCTTGGGACTTGCAATCCTCGCGTTGATTTTCTTGTACGTTTATCGTTTGAAGAAAAGGAAGAGTAGCGTTACAAATACGAAGAGCACAAAAACAAATGAAGCTAAAGACTTCGACTGGTCATCGTCGTCCTCGAAGGAATCTAGAGGGATTAGAGTTTGGGGGTGCTTACGAAAGCAAGCAAGTGACGACGAAGAGTCTTCTGAAACGACGAACTCCGATGCTGAAGAAGTCGAAGATGGGGAGAAGAAGGGCCATGAAAATCTGATGCAGCGACAAGGAGGAGGGGAACTTGTGACGGTCGATGGCGAGAAGGAGCTGGAGCTCGAGACTCTGCTTAAGGCTTCGGCGTATATATTGGGTGCGACCGGTTCGAGCATAATGTACAAGGCCGTGCTGGAAGATGGGACGGCTCTGGCGGTTCGGAGGATCGGAGAGAATGGTGTGGAGAGGTTCAGGGACTTCGAGAACCAGGTCCGAGTCATTGCCAAACTGGTCCACCCAAACCTGGTTAGAATTCGTGGCTTCTACTGGGGAGCCGACGAGAAGCTCGTTATCTACGATTTCGTCCCCAATGGCAGCCTCGCCAATGCACGTTACAGTGAGTCCTCTCTCTCTCTCTCTCTCTAGTGCGCATTTTAGAAAACCATTAAGGTTTTTGCTAACCTGTGTTCGATTTGGGATTGATACTTTTGGTGTGGTGCTCCCATGTCCAAACCTGTGTTTTAATCTTATGAAAATTAACACATCCATCTCTACAAGGAGCAAATATAAGTTTTCCTTCAGCTTTCCCCTGCCCCTCTTGGATCTTGTTCCTAATTTTCTCAGCAGAAATTGTCCCTGCATGAGGCGTAATTTAGAATATTGGTACCGTTTCTGCTAAAATGCTCTGGGACAGAGATTAGACGGCGGAGTAGCTGTCAAAACTGTAATCGTGATTTCAATGCACTTTAAAGTCAACCGTCGGTACTTCATGTCTTACTCTTGGTCCTTGGACCACAGTGCCGGATCGCTATACATGCATCCAAAAGCCAATCCAATTTTAGAGTGGTCAATTTCTGGCAAAAAGACTTGCTAATTCGTATTGTATATTGCTATATTTTTAATTTTTAAGTATGTTTTATATAATTGTATAAAATGTAAAAAATTATGTTTTTAATATTAAAATTATAAAGATATAATTTTTAATATTTTGTACAATTAGAGAAAGAATAATATTATATAAACAAAAAATTCATATAAATTTTTTATACAAAATGATGTATCCTAGTGAGAGCATTTCACTTCAAAACAAGCATCCATTATAATAGCTTTTAATTACAAAAAAATAGTCATTGCCACATTATTTTGTATGAATTTTTTTGTAAGAATAGCATTTCTCTTACAGAAAAGGTTATACTATACAAATTGTGACACGTGTAACATTATTTACATGTTAGGAATTTTAAATTTGAAATGCACCATATAACTAGAATAGTAGTTATAATATTTGAAAAAATATTGTCTCTTTCAACACATGGCATTACACGAATAAACTATCACACCATGTCATACTTATGCTTATGTGTTGTGACGGTCATATTGAATAATTTTTTTTGGGCGATGCATCTCCTAGTGTTCAAAAAACTCCATTTTATACGGTACAAATCTAGACCCAAAAAATGTTGCACAATAATGTAGCTTCCTTACGGTCTGTTTGTAAGGATTTATTTTAAGCTTTTTTGGTTAATAAGCAAAAAAAGTTATTTGCTTTTTGCTTTTTTTGCTTTTCTACTAGTCTAAGTTTTTGAAAGCAAAAAAATAAAAAATATAGATTGTTCTTGCTTATAAGTCAAAAAAATAAAATAAAAAAAGTTAAGAAAGGGTACCTTAATGTTAAAAAGCCTTATTATATCTTAGCATAGAACCAATCCCCAAAAAATTCAATAAAATAAAATGGCTATTTTCCTTTGCAATTTACATTGTGATCCATTTGTTTTTTTTGTTATGTAACCTTATTTTTTATTTGTTTGTGACCCAAGACCTACGTTTACTTCTACCTAATTAATTTAGGTCTAGAGCAAAATTTGAAAAGGAAAAAAAAAAACATAGTTATCTATTTTGGCTAAAGTCTTTAGATCAATGTAGTCAGTAATCTCTATTTCCTTTTGATCCTCTAAGTTGAAATTCTGACTTCTTTCATGTACGCATGTAGGCTACGTATTAACATTTGCCTATGTATATATCCATGTACTCATTAGTACACTCACCTGTAGGATGATAAATTTGGTTAACTTGTGCTTGCAATTTCAGGAAAAGTGGGTTCCTCACCTTGCCATCTACCGTGGGAATTGCGGCTCAAGATAGCAAGGGGTGTGGCTCGGGGGCTAACTTACATCCACGAGAAGAAGCACGTGCATGGAAATCTGAAGCCCACTAATGTCCTATTGGACGCAGACATGGAGCCGAAAATTGGTGATTTCGGGCTCGAAAGGCTTGTGACGGGTGAAAGCGGGTACAAGGGTAGTGGATCGGCCCGGAATTTCGATAGCAAGAGGTCCACGGCCTCACGTGACAGCCTCCAGGACGTTGCAAATGGGGCCACCCCTAGCCCAAGTCCAAGCTCATTGGGCTGTATATCACCATACTATGCGCCGGAGTCGCTCAGGAGCCTTAGGCCCAACTCAAAGTGGGATGTGTACTCATTTGGAGTGCTGTTGCTTGAATTGCTCACCGGAAAGGTTACTGTTTCGGATGAATTGGGCCCTGGGCCGGGCGGATTATCTGTCGAGGATAAGAACTTGGTGTTGAGGATGGCTGATGTGGCAATTCGTGCTGACTTGGAGGGCAAAGAGGATGCCTTGTTGGCCCTATTCAGATTAGGGTTTAGTTGTATATCGCCGGCCCCACAAAAGAGACCACCAATGAAAGAGGTCCTACAAGCTCTTGATAGGTTCCCATCATCTTCTTCTTCTTCTTCATCAGCATCATATTACTCTGGTCGCTAGCAATGATAAATGGACCCCAATGTTGACCAAAGCATGTCTGATTGACTGATAGGTTCTTGTTGATGACAAATGCTTTTCATTGTGATTGCTCTTTGGATGTCTGTTATGCACTTGTCTAGGATTTTGAAATCGGTAGCTTTTAGGTATCAATCATGCTTTGAGTTTGGAAGTACTGTATGTTTGTAGGTCGTTTTTAGCCAAATATTCGTCTATTGAGCTTAAAATTGCATCGGGGGACGTATTTCCTGTCATACCCTGAACAATTCTTGACATGGCAATGTCATGGGGTGGTGCAAAAAGGGCAAAACTTTCAACAATACAAAATTGAGAATTATTAAATTTACAAGGTTTTTAGTTGTTTTTAATTTTCTTGAAAACGCTCAATTTAAGAAGAGCTACTAAAATACGTGAGTTCAACAATTTCGTACGAGATTCTCTTGTTTTCGAGCAAAGTTGTAACAGCAAAACTCCAAGCATATTTATTTAAGCTGAAGGAGTTTGATGGTTAAAAAAGAAAAAAGATCTATTTGGCTGAGTGAATGAAATCATTCCACTTGGAACTAATTACTTCAAAATTTATCAATTTGTAATAGGTTAATTCATGATTTGTATAAACGACTAAATAAAATATTTATCAATCTCTCAATTTTGAATTAGCTAAATATATGTTTAAAAAGAAATGGCATAACCACGATTTTTATAAAGAAAATAATTTTTTTAAAGTTTTGAGTTGATTCATTTAAAAACCAAACGCTTGAAAATTCATAAATGAGCCAATTCAAAATTAGACAATTCACAATTTTGGAAAAACCAAACAGGATGAATAAAAAGTAAAGGATAAACAATCATTTGTCCCTCAAATTTTGCCTCAAATTTCAATATTATTCCTAAATTTTGATTTCTTCTATTTTAGCATTCTAACTTTAAAAAAAAATTCAATATGGTCCTTTATTTTAAAATAAATTAGAACAATTAAAAATTAATTACATTTTGATTCTCTCAACTATGATTTAGTTTTACTGTACCTGCTAAACTAAAAGTTGTTACATTTTGTTCTTAAATTATGAGAATTTAAGTTCGTATTAACGATATTGATAAAAAAAATAAATAAATTGAGTATTTTTTATTGGGTACAATATGAAATTTTTTTGACTCTAGTTAACAAATACATAGTTTTGAAAATTCTTCTTGATATTGTGGCTAATAATTAGTGGTGAGAAGTAATATTTTATGGATCATTATGTTAATTTTCTTAGCCATTTTGAGATGATTTATAACATTTTATAGTTATAAAATTATTTTTTTCTCTTTGTATTAGAGATTGGTATAAAACTTTGATCAAAAAAGTTTCTAATTGTAAAATTTATTATGGTAAAAATGTAACTATTTTTAGTTGAATGTGGGTAAAATAACATTAAGTTATAGTTCAAAAGGCCAAAATATAATTGATATTTAATTTCCTTACTTATTTTAAAAATTGGACCACATTGACATACTTTTAAAAGTTGAAGGGTTTAAATAAAATAAATTAAAATTTAAAAATAACATTAAAATTCAAAACAAAGTTGAAGGGTTAAGAGACGGTTTACCCAAAAGTAAATCTTAGCAATGGAGGCTCGTGTTGTGGGCTAACGATATGTGGACCTTTCCTGAAAGAAGGCACTTACGGGGCAAGCCCACATCCAGAGTAGGAGCCCAAGGCCTTAGGCCCTTACCCATCCAATTTTGAATTAATGGCAAAGGAAAAAGAATCCCGCTCCCCTCTCATTTCAAAAACACCATTTCTCTCTCTAAAATACGCATACCTTCTCTCTCTCTAGAGGCTGGTGTTGTAGAGAGGGAGAGAGATCAGATATGGCGACAAATATCGGAATGATGGACTCGGCGTATTTCGTCGGCAGATCGGAGATCTTGGCGTGGATCAACTCAACTCTGCATCTCAATCTCTCCAAAGTCGAAGAGGTTTCTTTCAGTTCCAAAACCCTAATCTTTGCTGTACTTGAATTTCAATTCTAATGCATACATACATACATATATATATATATATATAATTTTTTATTCTATTGTTTACGAACTGTGGATTGCAGGCATGTTCTGGTGCGGTTCAGTGCCAGCTGATGGATGCGGTTCATCCCGGAATGGTGCCGATGCACAAGGTCAACTTCGATGCGAAGAACGAGTACGAGATGATACAGAACTACAAAGTTCTGCAAGACGTCTTCAACAAACTGAAGATCACCAAGGTTAATTCATCATTCCTTCACCCCGATTTCTATCTATTGTACTAATTTACTTCCCCTTCTAGGGTTTCATTAAGGCTATGACTGTTTCTTAGGAACATGCTACAATCGGGGAAAAATATTCATTTGCCCTCAAGACATAGGAACGTAGGATATTTATTATTTACTTTTTTTGGGGTTTTGTTGATTGATTTGTGGTGTACGAGTTACAGCACATTGAGGTGAACAAGTTAGTGAAAGGGAGACCTCTGGATAATCTGGAGTTCATGCAATGGATGAAGCGATATTGCGATTCAGTTAATGGAGGCGTTCTACACAGGCAAGTTTTCAGCCCTGTTTCCTTCCTCTATGAATTCAGTTCTATAGATAATAGATTTGTTTTAGAAATCCCTACTGTATCGTTTATTCTGCTAAAGCCGTGGACAAATGGTGTTGTTTGTTTCTTTCTGGCTGTGATCATTGAATGCAATTCTTTTATAGCAGCTGAAATTTTATGTTTGTTTTTGGTTCTTAGCAACGAACATGGTTGATCTCTACTAAACCAGGCAGGTCCAAATAGTGGACCGTCAAGTTTTTATCTGTTTGTTGTTTTTTGTTATTAAGTTTGTTTGTTTGCAATTCTTTGTGATTGATTTACCCTTGTTATCAAATTTTCTGTTTCCATGCACTGGTTAATCATGTTTCATTCACTGAATAAAGTTTCCAGATGTGTTAATTAAACTTAAATAATATAATGCTCGTGTAATTTTGGTTTCAAAGCCTTCGATGCTGCTGATGACTCTTAATCATCTAAAGTTGATAATTTTACTGGTTTCTTTGCTGTCAATTCTAGTTATAATCCTTTGGAAAGGAGAGAGACTTCAAAAGGAGGAAAAGAAGTGAGCAAGAAATCTGCACCATCACAATCTTCCACCAAGTCTTCAACTGCTGCCCCCAAAACTCAGACCTCTCACAATGCTCGAAGGAATGATGTCAACAATACAAATCAATCCGTTAAGACCTCTAGACCTTCTTCTAGTGGAGGGCCTGCATATGATGAACAGGTATTTGAAGTTAGTGCTGAATGAGAAACTTTTAGTTTGAACATTTTTAGATTCTAATGCTTTTCTTGATGCAGATAACACAGTTGAAGTTGTCAGTGGATAGTTTAGAGAAAGAAAGGGACTTCTACTTTGCAAAGTTGAGGGATATTGAGATCTTGTGCCAGTGTCCTGAGATTGAAAATTTGCCTGTAATGTTTTTTTAAGTCATTTGATCTGAGTAATAAGTTGTTTGGTACTACTACATAAATATATAACTACCTTTCAGTAATGTACGTTAATTAGTATCCTTTGCTTTGTTTACAGGTTGTTGAAGCAATGAAAAGGATATTATATGCTACGGATGATAGTGCATCGGTGGTGGCTGAAGCTCAAGCAATGATATCCCAGCACCAGAAGGAAGCTGGGCTTTTGAGTCCCATTTCTGAGGTGCCAGAAGATGGGGCAAAGCCAGATACTCAGAAGAGGAAAAATATTATCAATGTTGATGTTGATGCTGCTGCTAGCACTACATTGTCTCCAAGGCAAAGGATATCTGATGCTTCTGATGTCCATTGCGGTGGATCGCCCCTTGTGACTTACTGATCATCCACTGATATCAAGGATGAAAAGATATTCTACCTGCTTTACAAAGCAATTCCTGCTGCTGTCTTGCCCATTTGTCCTTGTTACTACTAGATGCATCAAAAGTAATTGACTATAAAGTTCAATGCCTATGGGATTTTGTAGTTCACTATCCACAATGTTTCAAAGTTCCTCCTGTTTCTTTGTTGTTTGTTGACAAGGTATATAATAATATCTCCTCTCTGCTTAGGGGCTTAGTTGAACTTATGTTGTGAAAACTTCAGTGGGTATGGTTGCTCTCTAAGGTTCTGTTGTATTACTTTGATACACAACACTTGGTCTTTAGATTTGTAACAACTGGGTTTTTGAACATCATCTGGTTGACCTATGGATGAATCCATGGGCAGTGTATAAGATTTCATATGGAAATTGGATTTTGCTCGTCTTTTTTTTTCCCCCTCCTCTTTCTATTGTCCTATAGTATTGGGTGTCCATCATTTTATTTGTTTGAATCACTTTAAATGAAGATACTAATGCATTTCTTTACTTGTTTTGCACTGCTATAAAGCATAAATCATTTGCCTACAAATCTGGTGGTTTGATCGTTGATGCAAAGTCATTGCTTCTTATTAGTTGGTCTACATAATGGCTGTAGGGAAATGTACCAAATGGTTACAACTTTTGATTCTGATTTTTCTGCGCATGACTCATCGTGTATGGTTTGTGCTATACATTTAACAAAGGAAGTTGCCCAAGCAGTGTGAAATCTTTAATGCCTTGTGATTCCATTGGCATGATTATGATTATTGATATTACCACGTTGTTATTGGTATTTTTGAGCCCAGGATGATCTGGGCTTTGAAGCTGCATTGTTCAATTCCTTGTCATTTGTTGCCCGATTGCAATCAAATTTCCAAACCTCTTGTGTTCTGTTTGACTACCCTAGAAGGCTAGAAGCAGAAGAATTGCTTTTCTCGTTTTCTGTCTTTGCATATTTGTGTAGAAATTATTCCTGTTTGCTAGATGATGATTACATCATATATGTTTCTCTTGGTGAATCTGTCTGGTTCAGGTGATCACCAGGCATGCGAAAAGTCAGTTATTTTTTCCCGCTCGATTCTTTTCCTTGATCAAAGCTGCATTTCAATTTCGTAGGTGTTTGCTGTTCTATTATGCCAGGCGGTTGTTCTCTCTCTCTCTCTCTCTCTCTCTCTCTCTCTCTCTCTCTCTCTCTCTCTCTCTCTCTCTCTCTCTCGTTTTGCTTTTTGACGGCCTGTATAAAGAACTGATTGCATTCTTTTTAATTGGAAGTTTTGAGTATTTTTAGGATAATGAATTTCTAAATCACATAATATTTCTCATTAATGTGCATTTTAACAAAGTAATATATCGTTGTAAGCTGACTTCTTAAACAATATAAATTTTTTATTTTTAGTTTTAGTGAGAGTAAGGAGACTTGAATCTAATATCAGGATTCTGGAAACAGAGACCAACCATTTAACGCTTACACCTACAAGGCTGGTGGTGTAAACTTTTTTGAGGCTGGTAAATATACAGGTGTAGACAAAAGCATAAACTTAGAATTTACCCACAAACCCTGTCCACAGCAGTTTGTAGACTAATAGCCCGTCTAAGACTTGGCAATGCTTGGAAATAGAGATGGAAGACAAGCCCCTTGTATAAATTCTTTACCGCTTATTGTTAAACTCCATTATAATCAATCACGGCCAACATGAATACATCAGCCAGGGAGGTATAGTATCTTGCTCACTGCATTTGTTTGTCTCTATGTTTTTTTGTGGAATTTAATGATATTTGATTTCATTTGCGGATGTTTTCAATTGTCAGGGGACTGAGAAAATGAATACACAAGGTCAAAGGGAGAGGATAGTGAACACAGTTGATTACCGTTCATCAGCCGGTGAAGCTCTAGAACAGAAGCCCGTCCAGGTAGTTCACCAGCCACATTCAACTGCAGCTGATTCTAGCTCTAGTGGTGGCGTCTTGGCCGGTGCAGCCGCTGCTGTTGCATCCAGCCTTCAGTCCGCTAAGGAGGCCATCTCCGGCAAATAACAACTGAAATTCTGGACAGCAGAAATTTTGAATCTTGTTATTTCTAGACTATTGGTCAATCTTTTAAAATCAAGTTTTTCTTTTGCCATTTTATTTTGGCTCGGACCATTTTTGTCGTTGTTTGGGTGGTCATGATCATAACCTTATTTCCATCCATGCATTCCTGAAATTTATAAATTTGCAGATGAGGTGTTTTGGGTATTATGAAACATTCAATCTCGTGCTATATTGGGTTTTGTTTTGGTAATTTCTTGCTTAAAAAGTGACTAATTATTCTAATGCCCTCCTGTCCTAGGCATCAAACCCTATTGTCTCCCTTGGATGAAATGACTTTTTTATCCAAAGGAATGATTCTCTTTAATGGTTAAAATCCTCAGTGTGATGATTTTGGCAAGCATGTAGTCCTTGGCTTTGCACCTGTGTTTTCATCTACATCAAACCTTCTTCGATGACGGAAACCTCTTTCAAATGATGTTGGAAATGATAATCCAGTGAATATCAAACCAGTAGCAGTAATACTCTTCTATTGACAGTGTAATCGCATTTAAGTTTAATCCTGACAAAATTATTCAAGTTCAAACCAAAATCTGGGTTGTGATACACTATGCCAAGGACTAACAACAGGACCACATAACCTTTTCCCCCAAGTGATACTTAGCAACATTTCTCTTTTGCAACCCCAAGTTGCTGAAGGAATCTCAGCCATCATCCCCAACCCATCAAATCACAAGCATCAAAACATGTCAAATTGTCAATGGTTGCCACCGAACTTGAAACAAATCAACTGCCCTTTATTCACCTCCAACACTACTCTAAGAATCTTATTCTCTTCCACCTTTTAGCCCAAGTCTAACGCTTATCGATTAAATATTAAGCTAGCTCCAACACAGCTACCTTGCTCCTCTCCCCTTTCTCAATCCTCTGTATTTCTTCTTCAAAGTTGCAGCAATGGGTATGGCAATATCTCGGCTTATAAAGATGCTATTTGCAAAGAAAGAAATGAGAATTCTGATGGTTGGCCTTGATGCTGCTGGGAAAACAACCATCCTTTACAAGCTGAAACTAGGAGAGGTTGTCACCACCATACCCACTATTGGTATGTACTTACTTTATATCCTCTCTCTGTGGATTCATGAATGAATCATTCCTCTCTTTGCTCAAACTTCAAAGAAAGTCTACAAGTTCTCAATAAAGAATCCGAGTTGTAATGTTACTTGAAATTCTATCTAGTCTTTTTTCCTCTTGATCACAACTAGTGGATAGTTTCTCTCACTCATAGTTTTTAACTTTTCAAACTTATACGTTCTACTTATAAATTTAAACATGGTTATGGTTAATGTCTCAAATAAATTTTGTTTCCGATGCACCAGGTTTTAATGTGGAAACTGTGGAATACAAAAATGTGAGCTTCACTGTTTGGGATGTAGGAGGACAAGATAAGGTGCTCCTGATAATTGTGTTTAAAGAATTTGTGCATGTCTACATGTAGTTGCATCACCCCCTAATTAATTCTATGTCTTTATGCACAAAGACAAGAGAAAAAATACAAGTATCTGGTTGCTCCACATTGTATCTGAAGCTAATGAGATCTTATATTTTCATGCCTCATTGTTATATAGATCCGGCCCTTGTGGAGGCACTACTTTCAGAATACCCAGGGCCTTATCTTTGTTGTGGATAGCAACGACAGAGAAAGAATTTCAGAAGCCAGAGACGAGCTGCATCGGATGCTGAATGAGGTAACTGAAATGCATTTGTAATTTGGTCATTTTCAATTTCCTACTTTGAAGAAAAACTTGGCCATATATAGTCATTTTGATCACTGATATAGTCCAAAAGCTGTTTATTGTTTCACCCAGTGTTTTTTGAAATTGCTTCTCTTGTTGCAGAATGAACTACGAGATGCAACACTTCTTGTATTTGCCAATAAGCAGGACCTTCCAAATTCACTGAGTGTTTCTGAAATTACTGATAAACTTGGGCTGCACTCACTTCGTCAACGTCGCTGGTACATCACACACACACACACACACACATATGTACAACTCTACTTCACTGATCCACACACTAAACCTGTTTTACTAAAGCAGTTGTATGAGGGAATTTGATTTAGACGTATTTTGGGCATTGGCCGATGCAGGTACATCCAGAGTACTTGTGCCACCTCTGGGCAAGGGCTCTATGAGGGTCTTGATTGGCTATCCAGCAATATCTCTAGCAAGGCAAGTCAAATCTCCTTCCATCACCTTTTCCCCTTTTAAGCTGATCAATTTGAGCATTAATCTTTATATTTGTTTTTGGTTACAGGCATAATCTGAAACTGCTGTTGCAGCTTGCGAGGTTACGTCTGTCAGGCCTACCTCAAATTAGTCTGCAAAGTTGCTTAACTACCTACAAGAATGTCATGAACTTGCATACAAGAAGCATGAATATCTCTAGAAGTTTTTGCTGTAAGTTTGATCAAATCTATAAGTTTTTGCTGTAATACCATATTTGCGAATTTTAACAGCAGCAAATCTGTAGAATTTGCATTGCTCAGAAGTTGGTAAAAATTATTTGGCAAATGAATTTACTAAGCCAAACATTTTCCTTAAATTTATCCTAGAAAACTTCTAAACGATTGCAACTATTTTGATATATAGACCATCGATAAGGGATCTACTTATTCCCGAACTCTAATTGCACGAAAACAAGATTAATTAAGAACGATAAACAAACATGATTGAGAAGGGAAGTAGGCAAAACAATTATTCAGGGCTCGTGAGGACGGAGGCGAATTGGAAGTCCCTGAGTTGGCCTTGGAAGTGGATCGCTTACAACTTTCTCATTGGGAAGCAACTTCTCCCATCTGAAATTGGTCACCACATTATGCATGAAAACTAGAATTACCAGTCTTGCGTACTCGTTTCCGGGGCACATACGAGGCCCGGCTCCGAAAGGAACAAATGTGTAAGGAGGTGGTCCACTTCCTTCAAACCTTGACGGGTCAAACTTCTCCGGATTTGGAAAGTACAGCGCATTCTTGTGTGTGACATGAGCTATCCAATGTAACTGAAAACATGAAGACAATCGTCAGCTGGTACAAAAATTGTATCTAATATTTTCTTGAGAATCTATAATTGTGGCTTACCTTCCATCCCTTGGGAATCATATATCCGCCGTAGGTGAAGTCAGTAATAGCCTCTCTAAATGCTCCAAGTTCCGGTGGCATTAATCTCAATACTTCGTTCGCAACATTCCAGGAATACTTCATCTTTCTGGCATCGTCCCAATTGAGCAACTCTTCTGGTGCTTTGGACTTTGCTATTTCCATTTGCTCTGCTTCCCCATGGCATGTGCCCATTGGAAATGTGCAATAATATGTCAGACCAAATTTCATCATATCACGTTCAATAGTTTTACCATGTTTTTAGTTTCTAAAATTGGAGTGTTTATCAAAACAAATTTTGATGAATTTCAAAAAAACATAAATATAAAATAGGAACAAAAACTCTAATATCAAACGACTGGGGCGTGTCAACGTTCAAGTCCGACAAGAGCGTGATGTCTAAAACACATAATATTTACTACTCCTCTCACTTTCACTCACTAAAATAGTCTACTAACATACTATCTCTCCACTCCCTAATCACTAGACTAGTAATGATCTCTCCTCCCACAAAAAAATAAAAGGCCGGGCCGAAATCTTGCTTACCTTCTAGAACCTCATGGTACACATGAGGAAGCTCAGCCAGATACTTCATTATGAAGGTGAGGGAAGAGTTGATTGAGTCATAACCAGCATGCAGCAACCCTGCTATATGGCTGGCGATGTCTGCCTCATTCATGAACTGCTCATTCTCGCCGTCTAGGAGCATATGGGACAGGATATCTCTCTCAGGCGAGAATCTCTTCTCCGAAATATCAACTTTCCTTTGCTTAATAATCTCTTCAATCCCTTGTCGCATCAGCTTTGACGATTTTACAGCACGGTTCAGAGCCGTCCCCGGCAGATTAATCGGCATTGAAATGCTCCCGGCCGCTATGTCACTCGTCGACTTGACAAGCTTTTCAAGTTTCTCAGGATTTTCAATGCCCAAAAACACTCGACATGCGAGGGCGAACGTGTACTTCCTAACCACGGCGCCAACCTTGAGTTCTTCGCTACTCCAATCTCTCTGTATACTCTGTTTCATTACCTCATCCATTGCTCCCATGTATTTTTTAAGACCATCGGCCTTGAGAAAGGAGTGGAGCATTTTGCGAATTTTTACGAACCCCTCTCGGCTAGTTTTGTCGCTGGACTTGGGAAATATTTTGTCAACGGTGGTCGGCCACCATGCTCGGACAAGTTTGTTCTCATTGGAGAAGCGAAATTTGTTTCCTTCAGCGCCACATAAGATTGCCATGGGTTGTCCGATCAGTGATGTCCTGATGACTTTGGAGGAGTATTTGTTCATCCTCTCGGCTACGAACTTGTCAGGGACGCCATTTCTGAGCTTGGTGAAGTAATCCAAGGTTTCGCCGAGGAGAGGCCAACCTGTTCTCCCTGGAGGAAGCTCAAGTTTTTCAAGTGGTGGCTTGCGTTTATGAAGGAGATGGTGGAGAGAGAGGTATGTGAAGAGAGTAACGCAAAAAAACAGGGAGAATGTCAATAGAAACTCCATACTAATACTATCGAGTTAGTTGTTGCGTCGGCGGATAGAATTTCCGATAGAAAGGCTAACACTCGAGAGCTGGATCTTAATTACACAGCCATTGAAAGCTCGGAGCTATGGCTGCAGATTGCAGGAAACAAACAAGATCAAAGAGGGCCTATATACACCTTTTGCTTTTTAAAGTGGGTGAGATATATACAGTGACAAAGGTAAATATTAGATATAAGAAAAATGCTATTTTAAAAAAAATATATATATAATATAAAATTTACAAACAAAATAATATAATAGTGATAATTTTGTAATTAAAAATTATTATAGTGTGTGTTTGTTTTGAAGTGAAAAACTCTCATTAAGATATAATGTTTTATAAAAATTTTATAAAATTTTTTGTTTGTATAACATTATCCTAGATATAATTCTATTTTGAAAAATGTTATTCTTACAAAAAAATTTATTTAAAATTTACATACAAAATGATGTGACAGTGACTGTTTTGTAATTAAAATCAATTACGGTAAGTGTTTGTTTTAAATAAAATGCTTTCATTTAGTCATTATAGTAATTTTTTTCCTTGAAATTAGGCCCCAAGGGATTTAGTCCTTGTAAATACTATAGTTCTAACCATAGTTATCAAGAAACTCATTTCAAATGGGGAAATGAGCTTCCGATACCAGTATGAAACTTATTTCAAAATTTTGGATAAACGTTCTCGAAACATGGAGAAAATGTTTGGGAAACTTCTGAAAAATATTTCAGAGATTCTCAATAAACGTTTAGGAAACTCTTGGAATACTTGACGAAAACATTTGAAAAATTAGAAGAAATGCTTGGAAAACTTAAAATATTAATTTTATATATTTTCTCTTTAAGTTTTAACTAGGTATCTATGAAATTATTCATGTAAGTTTCCATTAAATTTTTTAAAGGCCTCCATTAAGTTTTTTAAAAGTTTCATTTGAGTTTCACGAAAGTTTCTTAATAAGATTCTTATTAAGTTTTTTAAATATTTTTAACTTCCTGTATCCCTCTATATTTTTGAGCTATGTGTCCTGCTTCCATTTTTCTAATGTTTTTAGCTTCCGCTCCATTTTAGTAACTATGGTTCTGACATGGATGACACCAGATCGAGAAAAAGATTAGTTGAAATGTGCATAAGTTACTCCAACACCCCCTTACCGCTATAATAAAAAAAATTAGTATTTTTTTCTCATTGCCTTTTTGGTTGGTGAAGAAATCTATACAAATATGACTTGCAAAACAAGCATAATAAATTTAGAGTAATACTATATGTAATCTCATTTCACACTCCCTTTTCATACTTGTGCCTAGTATTTGTTTATAAATTTACTTGTTCTGACACCAAAAGCATAATAAAACCCATATACTGGACATCCCCCAATAAAATTACAATATGTATTAAAATGGAAAATTGGAAACAGGAGTGGCCTGCCTTACCTCATTTAATTCTGAATCTGACCACAATGCTAGAGTCTTATCTTTTCTGCATTGATAAACTATACAGGAGTGGCCTGCCTTACCACATTAATTCTGAATCTAACCATAATGCATGGGAGAGTCTTTACGTTTTCTGCATTGATAAACTATACCGGAGTGGTCTGCCTTACCAAATTAATTCTGACCCCAAATGCATATATGGTGGAGTATTTGGAAAAAGAAAAGTAATACTATATATAAATTAATTTCTCAATTTATTTTTTCATTCATAAGAAATAATATAGTGAGACTCACATTAATAAATACAATAGTAAAGTAGAAGTGGTGGCGCTCACAACTCCCACTAACACACTAACTCTACTAATTTCACTAACTTTATACACTAACAATGAGGGTGTGAGTGTTCGGGTATTATATATATAATTACCATTTGCATGTGCTTGAATATATACCGGACCAACTTTCTTCTATGGGTAATTTTTGTTAAAAATAAAGTAATCTCATCAAGGTGGAGGCTTCATGAAAAGAGTTTACTTCATAAAAATAAGTATGAAAATTGCTAGTGTTAAGCACCTATGAGAACACTCGCGCACTTAACGTGCCACGTCAAGTGAACCCCATAAAAAATGATAGGACACAATTAATGTATAACGTTAAGCGCGCGAGCGTTGTCAGACACGCTTGATGTTAGCATGCCTTTGGTAAGTATAGATGAACTAACTGTCCTTTCCACCACGTACACCTAAGTTGTGAAAGAACACCAATAATGAGCAGGTATGCTGAATATTTTGTTAAGTCACAAAATAAAAGAAACAGAGGGGTAGAAGAAAACCTGCGACGTTCCAAATCCACAAAGAATATTGTTAATAGCTAGTTTAATTTTTGTCTAGTGAACTAAGTTAAGTAATTTTTATAACTCTCAGAATGTGAGAGAAAAAAGAGGAGGAAGAGATTAATATATGGTTCTTGGCCGATTTGGGGTGACCCACGATTTTTTAAAATCCCAATCACTGTAAGATCCAATAAAAATCTGTATAAGATGGAGATTTCCTAAGAAAATAAAAAATTTACATGCTCGGGATTTCTAGAGGGTTGACTGAACACGAGGAGTAAGTTCAATTTTTTAAATTGCTAACCTAAAAAACAGGATTACCACTTTATTAATATAATATATACGAAAAAAATAAAGTTGAAAAGAAAAAGCGACCATTAAAGCCATCCATAATGCATTCACCAGTAGTTTTGACAAAACCCTTCTTTTAGTATGTCCATTTGCAGTTTTGCTTACAGATACATTCACTCATTTTTTTTTTTTTTGTGTTTTTTTGGTTAAATCCGTTTGTGCGTCTCTCGGCTAATTTCTTTTCCGGCCTGATCAAAGTCACGTCATCTACGCCACAATTAGGATTACTTATAGATACATTTGTATTCCTACGCACACATACATATGGGATAAGAGAGAATTATTCTTTCTTAAGTAAATCCGACAAATATGAAGTTGCTTTGATTGACCCATGGAATTAAATATTATCAACATTAATTTGTAATATATCTATCGACATATCTGTTTTTTCCAAGACCTGGAGACGTTAATATTAACCACTATATTCATAATACTATATGTATATATATATATATATATATCAATTTCTCCCGTTTAATTATCCGATTGGTATCAATTTTTTTTTCCTATATATCTATATTTTTAAGGTTGCGATACAATTTTGTAGCGGAAATTCACTATAAATGCATACATGATGAACCTGTGCACTGTAGAATGATGAACCTCCTGTAAGAGTTGTAATATATATAAATGCATACTACACTAGTCCCAGTTGCAATATAGGTACTATTAGGAGTTGTAATTAAAATATTTTTTAAAGATAAATAAACTAATTAAGCACAAAATTAGCTTAAACAGGAATCACTCAATAGCTTCTCAATGACTTTAAATGGATTTTTCAAAATAGACAAAATTACATCTCAAGCAACGTAGGTTTCAGTCCATATTTTCTTGACTCAACTGTTGCGTAAAAGCCTTGTGAATTGTATTGATGGAACTTAGAACTGTAATGTAAGTTGACTAGTCAAGTGCTTCAAAAATCTATTTTAATTTTTTTCCATCCAGTTGAGAAGCTTAATGCTATGTTTGGAATTCGAATTTATCAAAAGAAAATAAAAAAACCTCTTTTTTCTCACATTTGTTTTTTCATTATCAAACCTTTAATCCATACACAACTTAAAAGCACGAGAAGTTGGATTTTATGAAGTTGTCGCCTACAAGAATTTGGGTGGGTGACTGAAAGATCAATTTAGCTGTGGGCAACCTCAAATTTCCGAAATTAATCACTGTTGAGAAGCTGAATATGCAAAGAACGGTAACACTATGGACGCAAAATTAAAGATCAGCTATCTGGGTTCTTTGGAGAGTTGGCAGAGCACCAGGACTAATTCTATAATTTGTAACTTATATTTGTAATCTATTAATTAAGTCCTCACTACATACCAATTTTGAGGGAACCTCAAAGAAATTTGCAGCGTTAGCATAATAGAAACATAAACAAACGATAAAAATAAACATGTAAACTGGCGAGATAATTTATTACATGGAAACAAACAAGTAGCCGATCACGACATTGCTCCGATTTATAGTATTCGTGCTTTCTCTGAAACCTTAATGTGAATTCCATCTCCGAAATCCAAAAATGGTGTTCGACCAATGTTGTCTCCCCCCTTGATTTTTGTCCACCTATTGAAGAACAAAAGCAATTAGTTTTCCATTAAAAAGCTTGCTACAAATCTTTACCTGCCATCGATCCTCACAAAGGTTATAAACGATTAGAATTACCTATATTTGGTGCCTAACACATGAAAAAACGTTGCCATGAACGCCCTAGTGAACTCCGCACCGGCGCATTGTCTCATTCCTCCACCAAAAGGCATGAAATTTTTAGCCATGACACCTGAATCAAGATCCTGCAAAGAAATTGGTATGTTACTTACAAATGCTCGAAAATTAAACTCATAAATCACTTAATTTCTTCTCAAAATAAAAATTAAAAAAAAAAAACATAATTGATGATCAAAATAGTCACCTTCCATCGCCAGGGATTGAATGCTAGCGGATCATCATAGGTATCGGAGTTCAGTTGTTGAGCAGAAGTGGCAACCATAATGATCCAACCTGCTGGAATTGTATAACCTAGAAAGCAGTTGATTAACATTAATTAAATTATACGTATAAATTTCCCAGATTACATAACAACTTTTATTTGCAAATGTACCATTTATTTGAATGTCTTTCATTGCTCTTCGCAATAACCCGGGAGAAACATTTGCTAACCTAAGTGTTTCATTGATAACCTGTCATTTCCACATCCTAGCTAGTAAGTTAATGCCAATTTTTTTTTACTAAGAGAAGAGAGGAAATTAACATGGAGAGGTGGTCATGACTCATGATACTGACTTGGAGAGTGAAAGGCATGGATTTATATTCATCCCAAGTGAGGGAGCAATCCCTATTTTCTCTTCTATTGAGAACCGCCTCGTGCTCGGCCTGATAAATGATCGTTAGTTGTATAAAAATTGTAAAGGGAATTTATAGATCATCATGTACGAGCTAGCTACGTAAAGATCTTGAGATCAGCAGTGGAATTCTTACTGCTAGCTCATTCACCACCAAAGGGTGTTCGGAGAGTAATTTCAATGCTAATGTTAGTGCCGATGAAATTGACTCAAAGCTAGCAAATAAAGCTCCGAAAATGAAGTGGACTAAGAAATCCTCGGTCAAGAACTTCTCACTACGCATGTCTTTGACGGCTCGATCAAGGAGGACTCCTCCATCACATGGTTCAGGCAAACTTTGTTTCTCCTTCAGCTTTTTCCTTATCACATTTATTATCTTCTTTTGCTCCTGAATGAAGATAAAAGCCATATTATTGAGAGTTGTCTCAAATACTCGAACAATTTGAAATTTTGTTTTTTTTTTGTTTTCGTTTTGTGAAGTACCTTCAAACATTTATGGAATGTAGTGCCAGGGATGTCTAGAGGAAATGACATGAGACCTTGCAAAATACTAGTAAACCTCTCGCTCAACTTGTCCGATGATTTCTCAGGATCATAGCCAATCATCTGCTTCGCAGTACAATCAAAAACCATCTGCAGTGGCAAAGTTATAACTCTGTTGTAACAAAATTAATTAAGAAATTAAAGAAAGACTTCTGTTTTTGAAATTTACTGTTGCAACGGCTTCCTTTAGTGGAATAGAAGGCTGGTTTGTCCAATGTTGCAGTGTTTCGTCAACCATTTTTTGTATTTGAGGTAGCAACTTCTCCTTGAGGCTTTCTGGACCAAAGTGATTTAAAACTATGCTTCTTACGTATCTATGAACAGCACCCAATCCGGTTGACTTCGATTCACCATCCATATTGAACAGCTTTGCAAATGTGTCCAAGTACCACATTTCAACCGATCTGCCTTCTTGAAGAAAGAGAAAATGATTGACTTCAGGGTCGGCCGATATGATAACCGGCCGACCTGCCAAACTTGTTCTGAAAACTGGCCCATACCTGAAGAAGATGCATCCACATAAATCAATTATTTAGCTATACAAAAAGAAGAAATATATACATATTCATATACGTACAAACAAACACAAATATATATTTATTACCTTTGAATTCTGTTCTTGATGAATGGATGGAGATCTAAGGAGCGGCTGGGAATGAGTAAGTGAAGGGTCTCTCCAATGAGAGGTAAGCCCATGGAACCTGGGGGCAGAACTCCATTGTTGCATCTGGGATTCCTCCACTTCTGAACCCAGCGAGTTATGTATAGGGAAACCAGTGCTACGATACACAATATTCCAAGTGACCACATTACTTGCAGTGTTACGCTCACTGATTGTGTGGCAAAGACCAGTATCGGGAAGTAGTAGTTTTTGGATGCAGCAGGCAGCAATGGTCAGTTTCTTGAATATAAATAGAGCAAATTAAAGGGGTTCGCTGACAAAGTACGCAAGGGTGATAATTTAGAATTATTAAACTAATAACATCAGATAAATAAGTCGGTTTAGAAATTTGGCTAATGCTTTGTGAGGCTAAGAAAGTAATTTCATAACAGAATCTCATTCTTCATTTTCAATTTTTTTTCTTTATATATATATATATATATATTCTTAGTTGAAACTTCCAATTATCTTTGGAAAACAAATTGTTGACATATCCGGCAGAGTTGGTACAATTAGTTGTGTTGGCTCGTAAGGGAAGGGTCAAGTTTAGGCCTAGCTAGAGAAAAAATAAAAAACAAAGAAGAATCCAAGTTTAAGGACTCTTAAGCATGCCATCCACAACCACCTTTGCCCTTATATGTAAGGCAACCTAGCATAGGAGGATCCTGCCACGGCTAGATCACTAAAAGATCAAATTTATGCAGTCTTATTTTCACGTGCAGAGAAGTTAAAATAATTGTTGCAAGCTTAACCTCTAGACCTAACAATGAAGTTTGATTTTATGAAAAAAAAAAAAAAAAACCACTCTTTGCTTCAAGTACTTTCTATCTGAACTTCTAACAAATTCTTCCCCAAATGCCCCTAATTTGCTCAATTGCTAATCCAAGGAAACCTCATAACCATCAATTTAGTCATGAATAGTATTAATCGGCAATTTCACTTAATGATGTAATGAGAAGAATACGACAACAACAATTAAATACTTATCGTAAAAACAAAAACAGAAAAACTAGAACTAGCTAATTGGCACTATAAATGGAAGAAATATATGTAGAGCAGTCCATCCTTACAACCTTTCTCGATTAGGTTATTTAAAACTTCAGAAGATGGTCAAGGTGGCTTGCTTCCAAGCCATTGCACTAGATGTGAATGTAGTCCTAGTCGGCCAAGAATGCCTCTATTATACCAATCTGGTTGCTTGCTAACTATTATAATCGGTCTATAATTAATGTAATTATACAATAGCTTCAGAAATGTCGACGTGTAAAATCGCCAATCCAAGAAAAAAAAAGAAAGGAAAAATCAATATAAAATCTCATCAGAATAGTTAGTCAATCCTTAGACGTGTACTCCTAAACCCTTTTTTTTCAGTTGAATAATGTAGTACTAGAGACTGAAAAGTATATGGAAATTGTTTTATGACATGATTAAATTAGGAATTATCATTTTAAAACAAAGAATATACCAAAATGGTTTCTGACTAGGTACACTTAAGAAAAAAATTTTCCGTTATGAAAGTGGCATAGCCACATGTAACACTAACGAAGGGTTTCGAAAAAATATGTAAGAGTAGACATTTTCTTGGATGTTATCCACACCCTCATTCACAAAAATTAATGCATTGCCTCATCACACCCTACCGATCTTGTCACTCCCATAGCATATCTCTCTCTCTCTCTCTCTCTCTCTCTCTCTCTCTCTCTCTCTCTCTCTCTCATCATATATATACATATATATATATATGTATATAGACACATATCTTAGTATCTTCATTCCCCTCATGTAACCCCGTACCTTTCTTTCTCCCACCATCAATTCCTTAAAGAAGTAAAGACTATAGCCCATCGTCAAACCGACCAGAAACAGCCACGCCGATATTACCAGAAGCTCTAAAAACTCCGACCACTTCATCATGAAATATACATCTATCAGAATCCATTACCCGATCCTGCCATTAATGAACTGAAACCTCACCATTCCTTCCCGATCTCCACATGCCATGCATGACAGGCCCATTACCCATTTATTGCACAGTTCCAACCGAAGCAACCCCATCTGGCTGCAACATCTCATTAGCCAACCCAACCCATACGGATCTTGCATGCACGTGAGGTACAGGTCGCCTTACCATATTTAACATGGGTTAAAAAAGTCAACTTCGACCCAACTCAGCCTTATCCCCGCTTAAATGTCTAATGCTCGGAATTCAAATTTGACGAGGAACATGGGAGATTATAAATTTTTATTTATTTTCTTTTCATGTCCTTTTATTATTTATTTTTTTTAATAATCAAATATATAATGTAATTTCATATCATTTTTCTTTTTAGTTTTTCTCACCATATCTTTGATCCAAACGTAAGAAGAGTAAGGCGTTACTAGAGTATGGGTCACTTTTGTATGCTTTTGCTTGGTTTAATGAATTTATGAATTGTACCAAGAGCGAGACT
The DNA here is from genome assembly GCA_033060915.1 of Euryodendron excelsum. Taxonomy (NCBI): domain Eukaryota; kingdom Viridiplantae; phylum Streptophyta; class Magnoliopsida; order Ericales; family Pentaphylacaceae; genus Euryodendron; species Euryodendron excelsum. The sequence continues at coordinate 38,774,947 of CM065385.1, read as the reverse complement.
TGAGTTGTTTTAATGTTCTTCGTGTTTTCATAAACAAAGCGTGTGCAAAAAATTTGAAAACATCATGGTTTTTATATGGTTGTTACCTACGTACGAATGAAACATCATTTTCAAAAACCCAAAAAATAACTTAAAATTGCTTCTTAAAACTAGGTATCTAAAAAAACAATTATTAAAAATAGTTTGCAAAAGAGTTCTCTATGTCAAACTTTTTATTTTTATTTTTAACTTTCAGAAGAATATCACAGTTTTTGATAGTTATGCACAAGATGGTGGGCAGTAGCCCTAACAACAATTGAAGTCTCACTCTCATCCATGTTAAAGCTTCGATCCAAAGGCAAATTTCGGTTAGTGGGCCTTTATATTAGCGAAATTCTCGGTCCTAACGTCTTTGAAGTTTGAACATTGGTTGAAGTCGAAAGGTTGAACGTTGATTTTGAAATTACAACCATTCCAATTAGGACCCCACTCCTCGACTTTCGAAACGTTGGGCTATTTAGTGTTAGTCTTCTTCGTTCATTCCCAAAAATAAAATAAAAAAAGAAAAGAAAAATTAGGGTGTTTTTAATATTAAAAATTATAAAAATATAATTTTTAATATTTTGTAAAATTAGAGAAAATTTTTTAAAAATGTGATCTAAAGACACGCGTTAATATTCACTCAAAAAAAGAAAAATACTCTTTACCCAGGTCATTGTTTTTTAGCTTGTCTGTTTTATATGAAAGCCAATAAAATACTGTATCATACTCAGTTATAGGATAGTTTTTTTTTTTTTTGTTATTATGTTCATATGAATATTGAAAAACTAGAGGTATATATTACATTAAGACCAAGAATCACGTTTGCAAAATACATATTTCTTCGAAAATGTGTACTAATTTATGTTGTTTGTGAAATGTAAATAACTCCATTTGAAGTACTCTTCATCCAGAGTACTTGTGCCACCTCTGGCCAAGGGCTCTACGAGGGTCTTGATTGGCTATCCCGCAATATCTCTAGCAAGGCAAGATAAATTCCAGGCTCCTTCCAGTACCTTTTCCCCTTTTAAGCTGATCAATGTAAGCTTTAATATTTACATTTGTGTTTGGATACAGGCATAATATCAAACTTCTGTTGAAGCTCTGGGTTCCTTCTGCCAGGCCCTATCTCAAATTAGTCTGCAAAGTTGCTTGACTACCCATAAGAATGACACGAACTTGCATAACAGAAGCATGCATATCTCTTAACTTTATATACCATATCTCATTTTCAATAGTAAGTTTGATCAAGTTACTATAAGTTTTTGATGCATGCAGACAACAGCAAATCTGTGGAATTTGCATTGCTCAGAAGTTGCTAGAAATGATTTGGCAAATGAATCTACTACACCAAGCATTTTCCTTAAATTTAACCGAGAGAAAATTTCTACACGATTGCAACTATTTTGATAAATAAAGCATCGATAAGGGATCTTCTTATTCCCGAACCCTAATTGAGTAATCAAGGTTTAGACAAGTGAAGGACAAAACAAATAAAAAGAAGAACGACTCGTAGGCAAATTAATCAATTATTCAGGGCTCGTGAGGACGGAGGCGAATTGGAAGGCCCTGAGTTGGCCTTGGAAGTGGATCGCTTACAACTTTCTCACTGGGAAGCAACTTCTCCCAGCTGAAATTGGTCACCACATTATGCATGAAAACTAGGATTACCAATCTTGCGTACTCGTTCGCGGGGGCACATACGAGGCCCGGCTCCGAAAGGAACAAATGTATAAGGAGGTGGTCCACTTCCTTCAAACCTTGACGGGTCAAACTTCTCCGGATTTGGAAAGTACTGCGGGTTCTTGTGCGTGACATGAGCTATCCAATGCAACTGAAAAACAACACGAATACAATTATTAGCAAGGTGACGTGGTACAAGTTATATCTAATATATATCTTCTAGAGCTAGCTATTACAAGGCTCGATAATTTGTAATTTTTGCGTACCTTCCATCCCTTGGGAATCGTATATCCGCCATAGGTGAAGTCGGTAATAGCCTCTCTAAATGTTCCGACTCCTGGTGGCATTAATCTCAATACTTCGCTCGCAACATTCCAGGAATACCTCATCTTTCTTGCATCATCCCAATTGAGCAACTCTTCTGATGCTTTGGACTTAGCTATTTCCATTTGCTCTGCTTCCCCATTGGAAATGTGTAACATTGTCATACCAAATTTCATTCCATCACATTCAAGAGTTTTTACCATTTTATTTGGTTTGTAAAACATTTGAGTGTTTTCTCAAGTAAATTTCGACGAATTTCAGGAAAAGGACAACAGAGAAAACAGGAACAAAAACTACAAACCAAACGTGGGTGAATTCGAAATCTTGCTTACCTTTTAGGACCTCATGGTATACATGAGGAAGCTCAGCTAGATACTTCATGATGAAGGTTAGGGGAGAGTTGAGTGTGTCAAAACCCGCATGCAGCAACCCCGCTACATGGCTGGCGATGTCCGCCTCACTCTGGAACCGCCCATTCTCGCCGTCTGCTAGGAGCATATGGGACAGGACATCTCGATCAGCCGACAATCTCTTTTCAGAAAGATCAACTTTCCTTTGCTTAATCATCTCTTCAATCTCTTGGAGCATCTGCTTTGACGATTTAATGGCACGGTTGAGAGCCGTCCCCGGCAGATTGATCGGCACTGAAACGCTCCCGGCCAATATGTCCTCCGTCGGCTTGACAAGCTTTTGAAGTATCTTAGGATCTTCGATGCCCAAAAACACTCGACACGCTAGCGCGAAAGTGTACTTCTTAACCACGGCGCCAACCTTGACTTCTTTCCTACTCCAATCTTTCTGTATACTCTGTTTCATTACCTCATCCATTGTTCCCACGTATTTTTGGATACCATCGGCCTTGAGAAAGGAGTGGAGCGTTCTGCGAACTTTTACGAAGTCCTCTCGGCTAATTTTGTCGCCGGACTTTGGAAATATTTTGTCGATGGTGGTCGGCTACCATGCTCGGACAAGCTTGTTCTCATTGGAGAAGAGGAATTTGTTTCCTTCGGCGCCGCATAAGATCGCCATGGGTTGTCCGATCAGTGATGTCCTGAAGACTTGGGAGGAGTATTTGTTCATCCTCTCAGCTACGAACTTGTCAGGGACCCCATTTCTGAGCTTGGTATGGTAGTCCAACGTTTCGCCAAGGAGAGGCCAACCTGTTCTTCCAGGAGGAAGCTCGAGTTTTTCATGTGGTGGCTTGCGTTTGTGAAGGAGATGGCGGAGAGAGAGGTAAGTGAAGAGAATAACGCAAAATAGCACAGAGAATGTCAATAGAAACTCCATATTAACTGTCGAGTTAGTTCTTGCGTCGGGGGATAGAATTTCTGTTGGAACGGCTGACACTGGAGAGCTAGATATTAGTTAGACAGCCATTGAAGACTTGGAGCTGTAGCTGCAGATTGCAAGAAACATGGAAGATCGAAGAGTGCCTATATATAGTTTTGAGTAAGGATATGGATTTCTCAAACATTTGAGCATTTGGGCATATATTTATATATTTATATTTATATACGGTTTTGCCTATATATACGTGGTGTTGGTGGTATACCATTTGAGCATATATTTATATATTTATTTTTTATTTTACTTATCTTTTGCAGCTCTATATAATCTCATTTTTTAAATTATTTTCTATTTTTGAGACAGTATTATAAGAAAAAATATTAAATGTAACGGTGATAACACATCATTATTGTTGATGTAGTATCACAAACTAATAAAATACATTCACATGAGTATGTTGTGATGATATGTTTTAGCAGGTAATAGGGTAGTATAGTATGGATAAATTATTTCAACTAACTTCTTAATTCTATGTGATAAAAACAAAAATCATATTTTTGTGTATTTCTATTAGCTTGTGATACCATGCCAATATAATACGTGTTATCACCGTTATACTGAATATTTACTCGTATTATAGGACTGACATTGATAAATGTAGTAATGTTATATACAATTTTATTTCTTAACTTCTTTTTTCACTCTTAAACACAAGAAAATATTAGGTATAACGGTGGTACCATATCAGCATGATGATGTGATATAACAAGCCAATAATACATAGCCACATATGAGTATAAATCTTAATCATCAGGAGTATTGAGTTTAAAATTTTAAAATTTTTCGCCTCAAACAAATTATTAGGATTTCAAACACTCATATGGCTATGTGTTATTGACTTGTCATACCACATCAGCATAATGACGTGATACCACTGATATATCCAATATTTTTTTCTTAAACACAAGGTTATTCATCAGAAAAATGTTGTATGTAACTATTTTTTCTCAATTCATTTTCTCACTCCTAGAAACAAGAATGTAAGACCCATTTATGTGGGACGCATTTACTTGTGTCTAGAGTGAGAAAAAATATTGAGAAATGAAATTGTATATAGTATTAATCTTAAATTGATATGAGATCCATTCATTTGTGTACATGACTACGAAAATGAATTACATGTAATATTCTTTTTAATAAATTTACATATGACCCATTTATGTGTCTCTTAGAGTGAGAAAATAAATTGAGAAATGAGATTATATAACTTTTTTTTTTAATATTTTGTGCTCTTCAATATGGGTAAGATATATACATTGACAAAGGTTAATCTTAGATATAATTCTACTTTTCACCGTGTTTTTTTCTTATTGCATTTTTGTGGTTGGTGAAGAATTTATTCAAATATGATCCAAAACAAGAATGACAAAAAAATAGAAAATAAGAAGAAAAAAAACAACTTCTGGCGACGAACCTATAGTAGTAAAGCCCACAAACTGTTCATCTACCAATAAATAGAATTACAATATGTATTAAAATGGAAATTTGAAAAACAGGGAGTGGCCTGCCTCACATTAATTCTGAATCTGACTACCACAATGGCTATAGTCTTATCTTTTCTGCATTGATAAACTATACAGGAGTGCTCTGCTGACTCCGAATGCATGGTGGTGTATTTGAAAAACAGGAAAATAGTAAATGGAGTACTTGCCGTTTCAACCACCTACGCCTAAGTTGTTAAAGAACACCAATAATGAGCAGGAAAGTATTATTCTTTTCAAAAATTTGTATAAAAAATACTATTAGAATGATGTGTTAAAAGCAATTATGACGAATTTTTATTTTATAATGAATAGTTTTTATTTAACCACATAATTTTAGTGATTAATTTTGTATAAAATTTTCTGTTTGTATAGCATTATTTTAATAAGAAGAAAAATATTATTCTTTCAGAAAATTTATACAAAATTCTATAAAAATGATGTGATAGTGGTATGTTTGTGTACATAAGAGTCACAATCACAAGTGCTTTGTTTTCATGTGAATGACTCTCATTCAATCACATTTATAAATTTTTTATTTGTATAGCACTATCTTAATGAACAAGTTTGTTAAATTTTTTTGTTAAATCACACAATTAAAGAAAAGAAGAAAAAAAAAAAAACAAGTTGAGGGAAGGGGTAGAACCGTAGAAGAAAATCATTCCCAAAATGTGAGAGGAAAAAGAGGAGGAAGAGGAAAGAGAATACTATGTAGTTCTTGGCCGATTTAGGGTGACCCACGATACTCATTGTCTGAGTGACCGTACGATCCAACAAAAATCTGTATAAGATGGAGATTTCCAAAGAATATATAAAATTTTCATAGGATTTCTAGAGGGGTCACTCACCTCCAGGAATAAGTTAAATTATTTAAATTACTATCCTAAAAAAAAGGATTACCACTTTAAGGCCATCCATAATACATAATTTGTAATATATTTATAGATATATCTGTATTTTCAAGGCCTCGAGAAGTTAATATTAACCACCATATTTAAACACTACATCAATTTCTCTAATTTAATTACCTGATTGATATCAAATTTTCCCTATATATTATGAATTAAGAGGGAAAATTCACAAACAAAAGACAAGTAATACACTAACTTTTCACATTCCATTTGCTTATTCTTCTAGATCATAATATTTCGTAGGGAGACAGAAATTAGAAGAAGACAAGACGGGGAATTCCCTACCAAGATGGAAAAATGTAAACAAAAAGCAAAAAATGACAAATAATGCATTGTTATAAAGGAATGGTACATGACCACCTAAAGCATGGTCACCAACCAAGTCTCTCCCTCTAAAAGGGGAATCTTCGAGAGAAGAGAGAGAGAGAGAAGAGAGAAAGAAAAAAGAAAGAGAAAATGAAGAGAAAGAAGAAGAGAAAAAAGAGAGGAAAGAAAAAAGGAAAAAGCGTAAGTAAACTATGTAAATTTCTGTTGTCTTTCTATTTTATTTTATAAAGAAATACATATTTGGGTGATCAAGAAGATCTATCCCTATAGTTTCAGAAGAACTATTGAATTATTATTTGACAGTTTCAGAAGAACTAGTTTTATTATATTTTGTGTTTGAATATTTTGTTTGTTTATTCATGTAGTTTTATAACACGTTATCAGCACGATACTCTAAGTGCTTTGTATTCTTCCTTCATTTTATATGTAATTTGTCTTCATTTTGGCTTCTTTATTATTCACTCAATTCGCATAAATAGTATGAATAGTAGTGCAACTGTTGAAATGAATAGTATTTATTTCAAAATTTTGTTGTTTTATTTCTCTCAAATCTTGCATGTTTTGCCTATGATACTTATAAATTTTGAATTCTTATTTCAATAACTTTTCATAGACATATGACTTGACTATATTTTGATATTTGGATTGAAAGTTATAATAGAGGCAAAAATAGTAATATTATAGATATATATGTATATCAAATGAACTCTATTATTCATGAACAGTGATGAATAATAATTGTATAGTAATTATATAAAATAATATTTAATTAATAGTACGGTAATACTTGTCACAGTTCTGTCTATAGTCTTTTAAAAAAGGAACTCCTGAAGAGCAATTTGTTAAAGACGAATATGAACCTCCAGAGGAGGGATCTCCATCATCTAAACTTTCTGAAGAAACTCCTATGAAAGAATTTCCAAAAGAGAAACCTACTGAAGAGATATCTTCTGTATTTGACAATAATGAGATCTCAATAAATAATAATGTGAATACAGGAGAATAATATAATAGAAATGATATTATTGTCAACAACATATTTCTATTTAAATATAATTATCAAAAGTAATGCAGACACTAAACCACAGATAGTCGACAAATGTCAATAATATGATCGATCAAAAAATGAAAAGAAATTACTGAGTTATAATTAAACTTATTAGCATAATATAAAGTATTTAAACTTGTAGTTCAAACACCAGAAGATGAAAATATCAGACTTGTAGTCCAAACACCATCAGATGTCGTACCTATAGTCTAAACACTAGAAGTGAATAGTAAAGAATCCAAAATGAAGATAAATTATACATAAAATGAAGTATCTTCCTAATAAGAAAGGACACAACTATATTTTTCACAAGCACTTAGAGTTTCGTGCTGATAACGTGTTATAAAACTAAAGGAATATTAAGCAAACAAAATAATCAAACACATTATACAATCAAAGCAGTTCTTCTGGAACTGTCATATTTAAAGAATAACTTTGAACTTAAAAACTTTGGGAGAACAAATTATTGTCTTGTCTTGCAGATTAAGCATTTGTTAGAAAGAATTTTATTCATCAGTTGACATATACAGAAAAAATGTTATATTGAACAAGCTCATTCATGAAATTCTCCAATGGATGTCTGATCACCTGATGTACAACAAGATAGCTCATTTCCGTTCTCGAGAAGATGGTGACGAATTTTTTGGTCCTAAAGTACCATATCTTAGTGCAATTGGTGCTCTTATATCTCCTGCAAATTGTACCAGACTTGATATCACATTCTTTGTCAATGTATTAGTAAGATATAGTTCTGTGCCAACTCAATAACATTGGAAAGGAATTAAAAATATACTGCGTTATCTATGAGAGACAACTAATATGGGCTTATTCCGTTCAAAAGAGTCACAACTTGCAGTAATTGGCTATGTAGACATTGGCTACCTTTCTACTTCACATAAAACTTTATCTCAAACTGGGTATGTGTTTGCTTATGGTAACACTGTTATATCCTGGCGATTAGTGAAGCAGACATGAACGACAACTTCTTCAAATCATTCTGAGATTAACGCAATTCATGAAGTAAGTCGAGAATGCATTTAGTTGAAATCTATGATCCAACATATTCAAGATAGTTGCGGATTATCCTCGATCAAAGATATCTCAACGATATTATATAAAGATAATGCAGCATGTATTGCATAAATCAATGGAGGCTACATCAAAGGTGACAGAACCAAACATATATCGTCAAAGTTCTTTTATGCACATGAACTCCAAAAAAAAAGTGATATTGATATCCAGCAGATACATTCAAGGACAACTTGGTAGACTTATTTACTAAAGCACTCCCAACTGCAATATTGAGAAATTGGTACACAACATTGGCATGTGTCATTTCAAAGATCTTTACAATTGAAGCTATCAACTTTAATTTCATACCAGATGTATGAATGAGGGAGAGTTGCAGACTGTACTATTTTTCCTTCATTAACAGTTTTTTTTCCCACAAGGTTTTTCTTGACAAGGTTTTAACAAGGTAGTTTTAGCGCACCCATTTTTTTCGCTATGATTTTATAAGATTTCTTATAGCGGTCATCCAAGGGGGAGTATTATGAAGAAATGGTGGATGACCACCTAACGCGTGGTCACCAACCAAGCCTCCCACTCTATAAAAGGGGAGGCTTCGAGAGAAGAGAGAGAGAGCGAGAGAGAGAAAGAAAAGGAAGAAAAAGAAAAAGAGAAAAAAGAGGAGAAAGAAAAAAGAAAAGAGTGTAAGTAAATTATGTAAATTTCTGTTGTCTTTTTATTTTATCTTATGAAAAAAATACATGTTTGAGTGATCCAAAAGATTTATCCTTATATTTCCAGAAGAACTATTGAATTATTATTTGACAGTTCTAGAAGAATTAATTTTATTATATATTGTGTTTGAATATTTTGCTTACTCATTCATTTAGTTTTATAACATGCGTTGAATTTTCAATTGGTGCAGTTTGAAAGTTGAAAGACTAATTGGACCCTTGAATATTAATTTATGCTCATGTGAATGCCAAACCTTTTGAACAATTGAAATTTTGTGGGGATTGAGTAGTACCGATCTGTTTGGTTACAGTTTTAAATTCGGTTTTGGTACCGTTTTTCGTATTTTTGAAAATAAAAAATTTGATAACACCTGGTTGTTCTTGTTATCGAAAACAAAAACATCTAAAACACCATGATTTCTATAATGTTTTTATTTTCAAATAAAAACGTGCATTTCAAAAACTCAAAAACGCATTTTTAGTAATTTTTAAAACTTAGATGATTTTTGAAAAATTTCTCAAAAAACAAGTTCCATAACTTACAAAACACAATTTCAACGGAAACAGCTTTTAGAATTAATATGTCAAACAGCTGTTTGAATTTTTTTTTTTCCATTCTTTGGTTCAAAGGTTGGAACTTCAAAGTACGAATGAGAGTTGGCAACTTTGTTCGAAATTATTTTACATTTCCACTTCTGTTTTGTTTTGTTTTGTTTTTTTACTCTTGACTGGGTTCCGAACTTCTTCCTGTATTTAGGTCATGGATCCCAAGCAAGGTTGACGATTAAGCAGTGTAGATAACTTATAGCGGACATTCACTATAAAGTATAACTGTATAAACACATACATAAATGAACTCTTTACGGAACAAATTATATTAAACATGCACTACTCAATAGCTTCTCAATTCCTTTAAATGGCCTATACAAAATTGACGAAATTAAATCTGAAAACATAGGTTTCAATCCCATATTTTCTTGACTCTACTGTTGCATAAAAGAATTGTATGGGATCGATTGAACTAATTAGAACTGTAATGCAAGTTCACGAAACAAGTGCCCTAGAACTCTTATCTTCTATTAGAAGCATATCAGATTGTTATTTGGATGTTATGAAGTAGTCACGTACAATAATTTGGATAAGCTCACATTTCCAAAATTAATCACTATTAAGTCCTCATTACTTGCCATTTCTGAGGGAACTCAAAGCAATCTGCAGCTTTAATTAGTAGAACATGTTGTCATATATATATATATGTGTGTGTGTGTGTGTGTGTGAGTGTGTGTGTGTGTGTGTGTGGAAAGATGAGCAATAACCCCACTTTTGTATTACAATTTCGATACAAATAAACATGTAAACTGGAGAGATAATTTGTTACATGCAAACAAACAAGTAGCCGATCACGACATTGCTCCGATTTACAGTATTCGTGCTTTCTCTGAAACTTTAATGTGAATTCCATCTCCAAAATTCAAAAATGGTGTTCGACCAATATTGTCTCCTCCCTTGATTTTTGTACACCTATTGACGAGCAAGAACAATTAGTTTTCCATTAAAAAAAATTGCTGCAAATCTTTGCCTGCCATCCTCAAACAGGTTATCAACAATCATAATTACCTATATTTTGTGACTAGCACATGAAAAAGGTGGCCCATGAACGCCCTAGTGAACTCTTCACCTGCGCATTGTCTCATTCCTCCACCAAAAGGCATAAAATTTTTAGCCATGACACTTGAATCAAGATCCTATTTTCATCACGAAACCCAGAAGAAAGATTGATTGTCAAAGCAATGAATGACTGCAAAAAAATGGTACGTTGCGTGCAAATGCTTAAAATTAAACTTCTAATTAAATCATTTTTAGATAAAAATAAAGATTTGAAGAAGATAAAAAAACGCAAAAAGATGATGATCAAAATATTCACCTTCCATCGCCAGGGATTGAATGCAAGCGGATCATTATAGGTATCGGAGTTTAGTTGTTGAGCAGAAGTGGCAACCACAATGATCCAACCTGCTGGAATTGTATAACCTAGAAAGCAATTGATTAATATTAACTAAATTCTACGTATAAATTTCCCAGATTACATAATAAATTTTATTTGCAAATGTACCATTTATTTGAATGTCTTTCATTGCTTTTCATTGATAACCTGTCATTTCTACATGTTAGCTAGTAAGTCAATGCCAATATATTTCTCCTAGGAGAAGAGAGGAAATTAACATGGAGAGGTGGTCATGATACTGACTTGAAGAGTGAAAGACATTGGTTTATATTCCTCCCAAGTGAGTAGCAATCCATATTTTCCCTCCTCTTGAGAACCGCCTCGTGCTCAGCCTGATAAATGATCGTTAGTGGTATAAAAAAGTGTAAAGAGGAGCTTCATCAGAAGCAGTGGAACCCTTACTGTTAGCTCATTCACCACCGAAGGCAGCAACGGTCAGTTTCTTATATATACCCTATATATGTATAATGCTATTTTTTCATAATGATGCGTTAGTAATATTATTATAATTAAGAATTATCATGATGAGTGTTTTGTTTTAAGTGATTTGGATTCTTTTCATTTCATGATTTGGAATGGAGATCTCTATTCCATTGATTGAGGTGTTGATACATCAGTTAACATAAAAATAAAGGGTTCAGATGAGTTAACTTAAAATTTATTTAAAAATAAATGATTTTATAATCATATATAAGGAAATAAATTTTAATACAAAACGACGTAATTTTAGCAAGACATGTGATAAAATTACATTTAGGCTATTGATTATGGAATGAAGTTGGAATGGAGAGAATCTAAATCCGTTTTAAGAAAATGATCTTTTAGAAAATTCTAGTAGAATGATGTGATAATAGCATTTTTATAATTAAGAGTTACCATGATGAGTATTTTATTTTCAAGTAATGACTCTCATTTAACCACATTATTTTAATAAAAAATTATGTATGAATTTTTTTATTTATATAATATTACCTTTTATTTTCAAATGAATAACTCTTGTACACGTAAAAAGACCAAGCTAAAAGGGTGACATACTACCCATGGCCGCATGGGTGATAGTTTAGAAATTTTAAACTATTTATTTTAGATAAATAAGTCAGTTTAGAAATTTGGTTAGTGTTTTGTGCCGTTTAAGAAAGTAATTTCATAATAGAATCTCATTTTTCATTTTCTATGTTTTAATGCTTTGTGTGTATAGAAATTTGGTTAATGCTCCATTGTAAATGATTTTATCACGCCCTCATTGACTGAAATTAATGCATTGCCCTACAGATCTTGTCACTCTCGTAGCATCTCTCTTTTTTTTCTTTCTCTCTCTGAATATATACACACACACACATACACAAGTATCTGTTAGTATCTTCATTCCCCTCATGTGACCCCATAACTTCTTCTGCAGCAGGCAACTGAGCCTTCTTTCTCCCACCATGAATTCCTTAAATAAGTGTAGACTGTAGTAGCCCACATCAACCCGACCAGAAATAGCCACCAGTATTTACCAGAAGCTCTAAAAACCCCAACCCCTTCATCATCAAATATACATCTTCCGAATCCCTTGCCCGATCCTGCCATTAATGACCTGAAACCTTGTCATTCCCTTTTGATCTCCACATGCCATGCATGACAGGCCCATTACCCATTTATTGCACTGTTCCAACCCTCTATTATTTTTAGGACGGAGCTTGGCTGCAACAGGTTTCTACTGCGTGGCGACACCTAAAGCTGCCCCGTTCAAAATTGTTGCGACCTACAAATCTAGCCTCATTATCACCGCCAACGTTAAGTTTACTTCCTCCGTTCTTTTTGTTTTAGCAACGTTTCACACGCTTTGGAATTTCACATAATTTAAGAAACTTGTAGCTTTAGCTTCAAGAACTATTACCATACTCTCAGTTCTTTTTCAACAACTCTTATCATACTTAGGTCTCTAAAACCAAGCGCTAAATTATTCATCAGATTGCTAGTTAATTCATTGCAATACCCGCAGTAATCTTCTGTATTTCACCAATAACAAACTAAATCGAATGTTCCCTCCTTTACATTACTTGCATATAATATTATATATATATGTGTGTGTGTGTGTGTATTTTCTCCTCTCTGGTTCATTATATTCTGCATACTTACACTGAACTCGTTCGATTTCGGCTTCTCATTGGAAGTTAGGTCTGATGAATTTTATCATAGCAGTTCTTTGATCGATAGAGATAGAAATAAAGAGAGATGGGGAGATAAGGTGGGAATTATTACTGGAAATATATAGGTTTCTAAACATAGAGTTGACGTGTGATATTAAAGAAGAGTATTGGGTCCGAAAGTATTGTTCCTTGTACAGCCTTAGGTGCTGCCATGTATGCGGGCAGTAGGAACCCACCTGGTATGCAGCCAAGATCCGTTCTTATTTTTTTGTTTATTTTTTTATTTTGCCTCTAGGCCCATAGATGCTCAATAATTTTCGACCGACTACTCTCTTAAACACTTATACTCTTGCAGAGCTATCATGCACGTGAATTATGTAAATTTTCCCTACTTCATATCTGACACAGATCTTGCATGTGCTAAATAGTCAACTTAGACCCAACTCAGTCTTATCCACCTTATTTTATGCACAAGATGGAGGGCAGAAGCCCAAGCAACAATTGAAAGTCTCACTCTTATCCATGTTAAAGCTAGATCCAAATGGCCGTTGAAGAAGCCCAGTAAAAGAATAATGTTTGATCCACTGATGTATCTCATTGTCCACCCAGAACATTCTCTCTCCTGTTTTCTACCAAGTCTCCCGAAATTTCGGTCGGTGTGCCTATTTTTGAGGAGAGAAGCAAATGACCTTTATGGGCTATTTATGCAAAATAAGAGCCTGTTCTAAACGTATGTTCAAGCCCAAAGGACCCGGAAATGCTCACTCTCCGGATGCTCAGACCCAATAGGAGGAAAAAAATTCAACCTTCTGAGTACTGATATCTAGTATCTACTATTTAGACTCAGAATTGAATTTTCTCCATTTCAAATCTCTATTTAATAATTAATGAGCTAGATATAATTTTATCTCATGTCTTATTGAAATTATATCGTTTTGTATTAAAATTTATTTTCTTATATATAATTATAAAATTATTTATTTTTAAATAAAATTTAAATTAACTTATGTGAACTCTTTATTTTTATGTTAGGTGATGCGTTAACACTTCAATCAATTGAAAGCAAATCTCTATTCTAAATTATAGAATAGAGAAAATCCAAATCCTTTTAGACTTGCCTCTCTTTCAGCTTCACAATCAAAAGAAACAATGGGGAACTAAAAAACTTTCAAAGTTTTTGACAATTCCAAAACTTTTTTGTTTCCCCAACCCACTTCTCTCCTGTTCTCTCACATAAATACTATCACTTCACCGATATTTCCTAATATATATATATATATATATACACATATGTAAGGTATCTATATGTCTATGATATATATAATACACATTATGTATATATATTATTATACATGGTAGTAATAAAAATAGTTGCTCACTCTCTTGAAATACTAATAGTGATTTGGCTAAGGTCTATTATGTCCTCAATAACAAATAGTGATTTCTATGGAAGGAATTAATAAGAATAAATATAGAGATCCATAGCTTAGCAGTTACATATAATATGTGGTATTTAGTCTTATAATCAGAGAGTCGGTGAGAACCAATCTACGTTTGCTGGACCACTTAGGAGAGTTTCGTTCAAGCACTAAAGATCAACAGAGCAATTAGCTTAAAAATAATGGTTAGACATTAGTACACATCTTAAATAGATATATGACTAATATTTGTGCTGTGTATACGTGCATATATTATAGTTACTCTCTCTACATACATATACATGTATAGTTTATCTTCCAATATATATACTATACCAAATTACAATCTCTATCATTAATTTAGTAATGGGCGGTTATAGAATTTGAATGTAAAATGGGCAAACTTCATGGTATGGGCTATTTTTGTCCAAAAAAAAAAAAAACCCCCACCAAAATTAAGGCTTCACCAAAAAAGTTTGTTTTTATAATAATTAGAATAGTCACACGC